>JAFEMH010001680.1:0-435782 GCA_022495995.1 Adenophora triphylla var. japonica
GCAAAACCTTGCTCCAAATACCCAAACACTCGGCCAAAGCCATTTCCCGCAAACTAACACTACTCCACAAACGCACCCTCACTTCACGTGGCATGTACAAAAATAAAAATAATAATAGCAACAATTTCTAGGACAATTCCCGGAATCACAAAAATAAATGACATTACATCTTAAAATAAAATACTGTTTGCCATGCAAATACATGTGCTTTATTACAGTGTACGAAATGTGCATTCGTTGCTAAATGAAACAAAAAAAAAAGGAGAGAGAGGGATATGAAAAGAGGGAAAGCAAATGAATACTACTCGGAGATCCTCATCATCATCCTCCTCGCTAAGATCCTCCAAAGAAAAGTTTCTGGGCATCCGAGCCCGAACTGCCTCTGTCACATCCTCCTCGTCGGAATACAGAGGCACCCGCCCCGAGGCTCCTACG
This sequence comes from Adenophora triphylla var. japonica, assembly GCA_022495995.1. Taxonomy (NCBI): domain Eukaryota; kingdom Viridiplantae; phylum Streptophyta; class Magnoliopsida; order Asterales; family Campanulaceae; genus Adenophora; species Adenophora triphylla. Next base: position 436 of record JAFEMH010001680.1, read on the forward strand.
AGAAGTACTCGGGAAGGATCAAATCCGGCGAAAGGATCAAAGAAAGAAGGCTCTACGAGGAACCTCACCCCGCTGCGCTTCGTGCGGAGGTATGAATCGGATAAAAGTGGCCGCTCCCTCGAAGGCCCCCGCAGCCTCCCGAAGAAGTCGCCCCGCATCCATGCTATGCGCCCTCAAAGTGCCACTCCGCTGCGGCCCATAGGCTCGGCTCTAGGCGGAGGAACGTCCACTGTGAATGCCTCGAAGGCGCGGCATAGGCTCGTACAGGCGGCACACGACGCGAAGCACGACGAGACACCTTCGACGCCATCTTCTCTTAGCAAAGGAGCGCATCGCCACGTACCCGCGTAGTCAAGATATCGTAGGCTCTCCCGGGACTCCGGCACCCAACAAGAAGCCAAGGAAACGCTCATCAAATGCAAGCTTATACTCAACAACAAAAGAGAAAACGCAAAAAGATGCAGAAGATGGAAAAGAGTCGGCCACACTTTACCGATCTGCTTCGGGGTCCACTTCAGTAGGCGGCAGAGCTCACGCTCCTCGAACCAGTGCGAATGTATAATTCTCTCTCTCGATCCGTCCCCTCGGACGTACGTGAAAATCCGGTCCCAGATCGGAATCCTCTGGGAGCTCGCGGGCCGACCCTCTCTTCCGTGATGCGCATTCGGGCGTCCTCGGCTTCCCTCCACTCACGAAGTGCCCCGTACTCCTACTCCGTACAAGATTGAACTCCTCGGCACCAACACCGTCAAGGTACCTCTCGAAGTCCAAAGCCACATCCATTGTCCCCGAATCAAGCATCCCAAAGTGAGTGGTCCTCTGAGCCACGGGAAACACCCAGCAGGGCACGTGCTTTGCGCTGTAAGCACTCGCTCCCCGTGATTACGTGCTACGCGTCACTAAGTCAAGCCTCGCGAAGCATCTTCCGCCGCGCCGTCACCCTCGGAGCCCTCGAATTTTCGTCTCCCTCATACCGAACCCACTGGGAATGTAACGAACCCCTACCCGCTATCCCAGGCTCCCAAACGGCTCCCCGCACATCCCCCGCAGGCGATGGGTGAGCTTCCCCCGCCGTCTCTCACTCTTCCTCGGGCCGTGCAGGCCCATCCCAAAGCATAAATAGTCACGCAATGACAAATTTCACGGGATCCCTATCCCACGGAAGCTACCGGAAAACCTCCATAAAACCACACCTTTGTGACAAAAACAGAGAAGGCTCAGCCAAGTCTGAAAGACAATGGAAAAATGGCCATTTGCTAAATCAAGAAAACAAAGAATAAACTCATACTGCTCCAAAGCAAAGTCAAAGCAAAGCCAACGAATCGGCCCCCCCTCGCTAAAACGGTCCAAGGAGAAGTAGAGCTCGGCCAAGCCTTTGCGCCTCGCCCCAAGCAATGCTCGCGGACTTATCCAGAATCGGTCCAAGCTCTCCAACAGAAAGCAAAGGGAGCTGCGGTCGCGTGGTTCGAGAACGAAAGTCTCTTGACAAACAAGCATACCATGTTAAGCGAGCGCTGCCTAATCGCCCATTTGCCGTCACCCGGCCTGCACTACCGATGTAGGCCCCAATGCCGCGCGTGATCCTCATCTCTACGTCGACGTACAAGATCCCTGTGCCCCTCGCGAGGACGAGGCTCAAAGCCCAAGCAGTCACTTCCGGCCAAGCTACATCATCGTAGATCATGCCTTCTCCACCTCACAGGCCCCCCTTTCAAGGAGAGCTCCTGAATAGCGAAAGGCAAAATTCCGGTGGGCGTCATGTCACCTCGCCCCCCGGCTCGGGTGGAAGGTGTGGGTGGTATCCCACCAATACTCGGATAGACCCGGGAAGACACTCTTGTTCTTCCTGCGTGTCGACACTCCACTGAGTTCTCAACGAACACACCTAGGCCGTAAGCATAAACCAACCTCAGGGGACTCGCCTACCGCCCACGGAAATATCGGGCATCCGCCGCCATAGCTCCACAATGCCTCGAGCGATCCCCGAGTCTTCATCCTCTTGGCCTTCCTAGGCGTAAGCCCGGCATCCCGAGGTAAACACAAAGAAAGGTACGTCAATCACGGTACTTAATATAAAGACACATATAACCCGTCACAAAACACGGCACATAATGCACCTAATTTTCACATACATTATACATATAATTTTTCATGTAACCCGTCACAAAACACGGCTTTACAATGCACATAATTATCATGCATATAATTTCTCCCATACGGTCACAAAACACGGCACACACCTTTGTACACCTTTTCTCAAAAGAAGAAAAAGGGGGGATTAAACCCTACACGACACATTTTCAAAAGAAAATCCGTCCCGACACGGCACATATTGCACATATTTTCCCCACAAAGTCCGTCACCCAAAACACGGCACACACTATATAGCACATTCTCAAAAGAAAATCCGTCCCAACACGGCACACACTTTCACATATAACTAGTCACAAAACACGGCACATGTCACATTTTTTGCACAAAAATTATCACTACACGATAATTTTCTCATAATGTACATACATAAATAGCATACGGTACAAAACACCAAAGCATGCAATTCACTAGATAGGCACTTTATTTTCACAAATAAGAGCTAATCTACACATTTAACGCACAAAAAACACATACCCACAATTTTTACATGTCCATTTTCAACAATTCATCAAGAATTTCAAAAAAAGGCATAAAATAATAACAAAAAAAAAAATTCAAAATGCGAAAAACTAAAACCTAGTTCTAGCATTCAAAAATTCGAGCGAATCAAAACGGAATGCATTTCTTACCTCCCCAACGTTCATGGAGCGACGATTATGCACCTCCGGATTCGGATACAAAACATCCGGTTCTTCGAAGATGGAACGAGCGAAGTCCAGTTCCTTTCAAGCTCCATCCGTCCGCTCAACCACTTCCCGATTGCGTTGACGACGACTCCTGCGAGATCCTTCGGCCATGGCAAGAAATTCAAGCAAAAATTTTTTGATTTTGGTTAACAATGGAGGAATTTTCTCTCTCTCTCTCTCGCACAGTTCACGCACCTGGAAAATGGGGAAGAAGGAATGGGGAAGGGCCTCGGTATTTAAAGCTGGTCAAACACAGGAGCTGTGAAAAGCGAGGTGGTCCGTACGGACCTCTTTGCAACCGAGAGTTGGTCAAAACGGACCTCTCTTTGCAAAGCGGTGGCCAAATTACTTTCCTTGCCCTTATAATCTTTGCCCCAGGTATCTCACTAAGGCCTTTTCCAAAGCAAATCCAAGTGCGAGAATGGTCCCTAACCTTCAAATCTGATCCCTGCCAGTCAAGCGTAAGACCGGACTCTCTCGCCCACGAGCAACGGCAGAAATCAACCACCTGGCGACACTGGATGTAGGGCTCTGGTTTCATGCCCAGATTTCAACGTAACGGTGTAATTTCAGCAGTAATGCCTGCTCAGCGGCAATTCAGAAGAGCGACACCTCCCGGCCACGAATATCGAGCCTGAGACGCCTCCAAACGCTCGCGACAACTCGACCCCTTTGAAGGTCGAAGTCATCTTCCCACTGCAAAAGGGCCCTACGGGGTCATGCGTATCCTCGGCAATTCAAGCACCGCGAGTCGGATGTAAGCCGAATCTTCGCCCGCCTCCAACGGCAAGCAAGCACCGGCCATCAAAGTAAGCTTCCGAGCTCCTCCGCTGACCAAATTCGAGGAAGTCGTGCGAAGGCTGCATTATCCCAAACACCGACCGTACTTATTCTCGCCCACTCAGCGGCAAAACAAGCACGCGAAGGAGCTGACACCTCAGAGTCTGAGTCCCGAGGCACGGTTACCCCCAACGCCAAATGGTGAAGCCAATCATCGGCCCGTCATCCTTGCCCGCCAGCTTACTTCAATCTAAAATAAGCACGGCAGCTATCAAGTCCGACCTTCCTCTTCATCAACATGCAAAAACACAAATGGCACCAGCTGCACGCCGGATGACGATTCGAGTCCTCCATGACTATCTCCGACCGGAAGGCCTTAAACCACCCGATTAGGAAAATCGTAAAATTTCCATCCCGGGGACGCCACCACGTCTTTGAACTTACCACCCGACCCATATACGGTGCCGGGAGCCCCACGCTGCGTCCACCTTATCGCTTATCACCGACCTATCTGATCGCCGGACGCCACCACCACGTCCCTTATCACCGAGCATACGGTCACCAGGACGACCGCCACGTCCTTATCACCGACGAGTATTTGCCAGGGCCTTCGCCACTGCGTCCTTATCACCGACCTATACTCTGGTCAGGGCCACGCCGCCACGTCCTTATCCAAACCCATACGGTCGCGGACGCCACCAGCGTCCTTATCACCGACCTATCTGATGCCCAGACCTGTGACGCGCGTCACGCACCACCGCCTTTATCCACCAGGTCACCCGGGCTTGACGCGCGTCCTTATCACCGGCTTCTATCACGGTCACCAGGCGCCGCCGATATTTGCAAACTATCCTGGTCGCCGGACGCCGCGCGTTCCCATTTCCGACGGCTTTATCGGTCGCCAGGACGCCGCTTAACCGCGTCCCTTACATCACCCGATCTTTACTCTGGTCACCGGACGCCGCCGCGTCCTTATCACTACCCATCACGGTCGCCAGGGGGCGACGCCACCACGTCGCTATCACCCGACGCTATCTGCACCTCGCCTGTGGACGCCGCTAGCGTCCTTATCACCCGATCGTATCTGATGCTTACTCCACGCGTCAACTTGCAGCGTCCTTATCACCCGACCCATCACGATGGCGGGCACGCCCTGACGCCACACTATCCAGTCCTTATCACCTATCACTTGGTCACCAGGCGCCGCCACGTCCTTATCACCGACTTGTATGGCTGATTCGCCAGGGGCACCATGCGCGTCCTGATCAGCCCGACTATCACCAAGATGCGCCTGGTGACGCCGCCATTGTCCCTATCACCGACATGCGGTCACTCCCGACGCCACCACGTCCTTATCACCCGGCCTATACGGTCGCCACCGGACGCCGCGCGTCAGCCATCCGGACGATATTTGGCTACGGTCGCCGGATGCGCATCACATTGCCGTCTTATCAGGCTATACAGTACCTGCGGGGCCTTGCGCTATCGCTCCTTATCACCCGACTATCGGTTTGCGCCACCTGTGACGCCACCACGTCCTTATCAGACATCCGACCTACACTTTTGACGCCGCCATCACGTCCTTTATCACCGACCTATACGGTGCACCCCTGACGCCACCATACGTCCTTATCACCCCACTCCATACGGTGCCACTCCCGAGGGCCGCCGCGCGTCACTTATCACCGACCTATACGGTCGCCCGGGACGCTTACCACGTCCCTTATCACCGACCTATCACAGTCACCTGTGACGCCGCCCACGTCCCTTATCAGACTTTATCTGGTGGCCAGGGACTTGCACGTCCTTATCACCCGACGATACGGCTACTCACATGCGGTCGCCAGGCGCTTCGCGCGTCCTTATCACCCGAGCCCATATCGTGATGCCCGGACCGCCGCGCGTCTTATCACCGACCGACCTCATACGGTCGCCACCCGTGACGCCACCACGTCACTTATCACAGAACGCTATCACGGTCGCCCGGACGCCACCACGCTCTTATCACCAGCTATCACGATTATCTGGTCACCCCGGGACGCCCACCACGTCCCTTATCGCTCCATATACGGTCGCCACCTGCGACGCCGCCGCGTCTATCACCGACGCATATGCCACTCCCGACCTGATACGTTCCAGGAGCGCACGCACGTCCACCTATCAGGCCACTATACGGTCGCCGGACGCCGCCCAATTACTGTCGCTTATCACCGACTATCACGGTCGCCGGGACGCCGCACGTCCCTTATCACCGACCCATATCTTGCGGCGTCGCCCGACGCCGCACGCAGCGTCCTTATCACCGACGATATACGGTCACCAGGGACGCCGCGCGTCCGCATCACCGAGACCCCTATCAGTCGCCGACGCCACGCACGCTCCTTATCACCGAACATACGGTCGCCGTGACGCGCGCGTCCTTATCACCGACTTTATCTGAGTGCGCGGGGACGCCACCACGCGTCCTTGCATCACCGACTTTATACGGTCGCCGGGACGCCGCGGCGTCACTTATCACCGGCTGTATCACAGGTCACCGGCGCCGCCACGTCCTTATCACCGACCTTTATCACTTGGTCACCCAGGACGCCCACGTCCTTATCACCGACCGATATCTGGGTGCATACCCAGGGACGCCGCCGCGTCCCACGCATTTATACTGAGCGCCGCCCACGTCCCGCCACCACGCCTCCACCACTTCCTGGCGCGACTCTCGGTCACACAACACTCCGGGCACCGCCGCGCCCGCGTTCGCGTGAACACTCACCCCGCGCCCGAACTACGACTGGGCCTTGATTCCGCCGAGTGGATACATTAGAATCCTATCGCGGGGTCCAAATTCTTGGCTGTCATAAATGCTTGATGCAAAGGACACCGCCGTCCTCGGCTGACCCTCAGTCACTTCCCTCTCCAGCCCACGCGATCCAGTTAGGACCACTTATCTTGTCGCGACCCCACTTCTTCGCCAAGTTTGATTGCGTCGTCGAGGGCTTCGAAAGTACCCAGTCTGGGATCACTCCACTTTCAAACACTTGGGAAACACCGCAGGACTCATCCAGCGCCAGCTCTCGGGAGACCCTCTCACTCAAACCCTCTCAAAACCCTCTCGAGCCCGGCAACCAGGCCAAGTGGAGGAGCCTTTGCAGGGATAAAGGGACAAAAGGACCTTTTGGGAATTTTCAGGAAATCGAAGAAAAAGCAATTAAGGTCCGTACGGACCTCTTTGTTCAAATGATTACTAAATCCCCTTAAAGTCCACAATATTCCCTCAAATCCGGGAGAAATGATGGTTTCCATGCGAGTTGGTCCGTACGGACCTCTTTGCATGCAAGATGGTCCGTACGGACCTTATTGCTTTCAGGGGAACATCATCATTCCCAAATATTCTCCATCATTGCGAGATTCCACTCAAATCGAGGAAATCCAAAATTCGGATAACCAAGAAGGTCCGTACGGACCTCTTTTGCTCCGAAATTTTTACTATAAATAGAGGGCTCCCCCTCCTCATTTTTTCACACCTCCCACTTCTCTCTTTCCTCCCTAAGCCTTCGGCTCCCCTTCTAAGACCTTTCGAGGCATTCCCGGCCCTTCGGATCCTTCCGAGGCCTTCCGAGCCCCCTCGAGGTGCTCCGAAGCCTCTCCGAGCGCTCCCGAGTGGCTCCCGCGCCGCCCGAGGCACTCTCGAGGTACTACGAGGCCCTCAGTGGTACTCCGAGGCCTTGCACTGTCTTTCCCGGTGTCCGGCTCTTTCCGAGTCAAACCGACGATCCCAAACCACGCCGAAACTCCGCCCCGAGGTGACTCACGCCACCACAACGCACGCCGAAACTGCTGCCCGAGTGACTCGCCACCGCACGCCGAAACTGCCCCAGAGTGACTCGCCACCACACGCACGCCTTGAAAAGCTACGCCGAGTGACTCCACTGCCACCACAACGCACGCCGAAACTACGCAGGTGACTCACTGCCACCAACGCACGCCGGAACCTGCCCGAACGCGGCTCTGACCTCGGCTCACGCAGAAACTACGTCCGCGGACAACAATGGCATCCTCAGAAGCAATCCGGAGCGCTACTCAGGCCTCAAACACTATTCCTCTGCGGAAGACAAGGACACGAACCAATATTGGTAAGGCTTCCTTCCTATTCTATTTCAATACATTTCAATACAATGTAGACATCCAGATACGGATGCATTTTTAAAAGCACACACACTTACACTTTACAACTTTTTAAAGGATATTAGGGTATCCAGAAAGACTCGTTTTCACGAGGCTACTTGGGTGAGCCTCTAATATTCTAATATTCTCTTCCCAAGGAGTCATCGACCTCCGAACTCAAAATCTCATCACACAAAAACAGGTTTAAAATTTATCTTTAAGCGATGCCCTTTTTCAATGTTTTGGGCTTAATAAAAACGGGCGTGGCGACTGCAAGCAAAACACGGCGAGACACCTCCCACCTCGCAAACGCTAAGACGGAATAAGCCGGATGCCGGGCGCGGATTGTCTTGCCTCTGATCCGGGCGAACATTCCCGAACAGCGACGAACTATGCGAGATGCACGGGGGCCCTCCGCGCGCGAGCCGGATCCCGGGTAATTTCAACAGCATGCAAGGGGCCACATGTCTCTCACTGGTGCTTCCCGAACGTTCCCATAAGCCCATGGGGCGAAGCAATAACCAACAAAAAATGCTAACACTGGTGCTCGCCAAAGCAGCGGTCTAATCCACCCGAGCTTCTAGTACCTCCTCGCTCAGATCATAAATAATCACACTCGGAGCTAGGGGCCATTGATGAGCCCGGATATACTGGACCGGGCCCGCGCTCGATGTCAGTCCAAGGAACCGAGTGACGTGGCGGTTTCTAGGCCGGCGGGGGAAGACCGCGGACAGATAGGCCTCTTGAGGTCAAGACCGCGTCCCTCCCGCATTAATCCTATCAAAGACGGAGGGATCTGACCAGCCGTATATTCGTGCCCGCACGATCTATGACCGCTGGGTCCAGTGCAGATTGGTGTATGTCTGCGGGACCCGTACTCACATGCAGGAGGCTTGACCACTCCATCCGTGCCCGCGTTAAATACCTTTGGCCAGCGGCCGCGATGTTGGCCGCGAGGCTCATGTACGCCTCCAGTTAAACTCTCTGCTTCTAGGTTAATGTCAAGCCTTGCCGAGCAAGTTAACTACTTGGCTCGACATGCGAGTTCTGGCTCCCCCATCACGCATTTAATGCGGCTCAGTCGGCGCCTACTATTTCATTTAATGCGCAGAAAGCCATCTACACGGCTCATGTCCCTTTTCGTGTGCCCCTTGACAGGTCAATGTTCCTCACGACGGGCCATTAGGCTGCGGACACGTGTTTGGTCAAATACCAAAGTGCCCCACAGAGTGATCTCATTGCTTACATCGACAAGCACCGCATTACATTTTCTGAATAGAAGACCTTTGTCCCAAGGCAAGGTAAGTTCCAAATATATTAAGTAAGCCACATTACTCTTAAACCCTAAACACACACACACTCCAAAGTATTCAAAGCCTTGTGCTCTCGGTAGTGCTTACTCACCACTACGTGCCGAGTTGGAGTAATATCCAACTCGACCTTAAGCGTATGATGCATTTGTGTTATGATCTAGGTACAAACGAACCACTAAATATATCAAGCCAGATATCCTGAAATCGCTTTTGACCCTGAAAAGCTTCCGTCATCATGTTTAAAATTGTTGGAAAATGTAGAACTGACAGTGGTGAGAAAATTCAACGCTTTGAATCCAAACTTTTCTTTGATTGTCTTCAACAATTTCCCTTCCAACCTAATTCAACTAAGTAATCCATATCTCTCTCAATTTCAGGTACAAATTTTCCCCAATTTAGTTTATTTTGATTTTGTCAATTTTTATGAACCTAGGGTTTTCCGCCACTTCACACAATAAGCTTCTTCTAGTAATTGCTAATTGTAAATTGATGCGTTTGATTCAATTTTATTGTTCCTCAACGAATTTTTCTTCCAAATGGCTGTGATTGGAGATACTGAGCAAGAATACAAGCCGCAGAAGAAGAAAACTTCTTCTAATGAAGACGATAAAAGTTTGAAATTTTACTTTGATTATTGTTGGATACAATTCTAATTATGCGTTTAAGTGTGTGTCTGTGTGTAAATTGAGGGTTGGATTATTAGCTCAAGTAGGGAAATGAGGTGTTTGTGTGAGTATGTATTTGGAATTGATCTTTGGGTGGTTGTTCATGAAGGAGGAAGAAGATTGTGCCAGAAAGTTTGATGAAAGCTCTGATGAGGCCTGGAGGTGGTGACACTAGGCCTGCTGATGGTGATCAGGTAGAATTCTAAGTTTGTTATGCTTTAGCTATATACATCGGGCATGTTTATGTTTTAATTGAAGTAGGAATATCTAATTCATTTACCAAGAAAAGCTTACCAGTATTTCTCTCAAAGCCCTCCTGATTATTTCTGGAATGGTAATCCCTTGACCTTTGTGTCTTAAAACTCTACATACAGTAGAGTCGTATCCAAATTGCAATCTTAGTCACATAATGCAAAATGCTAGACGACCTATTGATGACTAGTATCTCTCTCAAAGCCCTACTACTTCTGTGATATTTAGACGAGTCTTGATATAGATCTTAGTACACATGCTATATAGCTATCTTTAACCTGCAGAGGAGTTGTGTGCTTATTTTTTCCAGTATAAACCTGAGGGGCAAGGATGATGCCCTCCCTTGCTGATTAATTTTAAATAATCATTACTTAGAGAATAAAGGGAAAAATTGTTTACATGTTTAGTTGTTTGATCTTTTCTAGGGTTTCTCCCATGCACGGGGGGTTTAGGTGTTGAGTTGCATATCTTATGCTACATGTCCTTCACATAGTTGCTTGATTTGGATCTCTAATTCCTAGCATTGTTATACATGTATTGTTCTACCTTTTTTGTAAATAGAAAACCCCTATATATTTTCATGCTCGCATTTACTTTGCATCCTGTTTTAGGGAATACAAGATTTATGTTGTACTTCTAGAATACATGAGCCTTTTTTCATCTAAAACCCATGCACCAGTTAAAGTATTTCTCAAGAGGGATAGAAACATAAGAAATCATGCATCTTGAACATGTTATGTTGTAAATTCTGATTGACCCATTAGACTTGTGCCAGACTTGTGCTGAATCTTTTTATTGCCTTTACTTAAGAAATCATGCCTTTTGTTCTGGCTTTATGATCCTTGCTCATTGACATTTTAAAACATGTTTCAACCTTTATCTTCCATTGAAAATTAACTGGATTAAATGGGTTTTGCATTTGTTAATATTGCTACATACTTGTTGGTCTTAAAGAACCTGACAAGTCTTTATCAGTAATGAACATATGTGTAAATATAGTGATCTACTCTTTTTAGGCACTTAAAATATTGTTTTTATTTTGTATGCATCTTGATAATGGTCACATTTTATGGTTTCTCTTATTTCAGCTTAAGATGAAGCCTGAAATGCACTATGGTGAGGATGATTGTCCTGTTCCTGTTACTGACAGCTTCCCAAAGGATGCAGAACTTCATTTTGAGATTGAGCTGATAGATTTTCACAAAGTGAAGGCAAGAGATACCATTATCTTCAGTGATGCATTGTACCGCTTCCATCTCATTTTTTCATTTTCATTGCAGAGGGACTTATGGACAGAGCATTGAGATATGAAGGAATTATAAAAAAGGATTTTGCTTTTCCAACTTCAACCAAAAGTTGAAAATAATTTTGATTATTTTTGTGTTATCTTTTGTCCGTTTTGTTTGTTGCATGCACACTTTAGCATAAGGGAAATGCAATATGGTTTATGACCATTGGTCTGCTAATTCAGTTTCCTTCAAATTTTTAGGTCATCAGTGAGGATTTGGGAGTTTTGAAAAAGGTAGTATGTTGATGTTAAAATACTGTCTCACTCATAGGAGGAAAGAGAGACTCCGTCCAATAAAAGAAGACAAAAGTCAATCTTAAAAATTATTTTAGTGTTAAAAGTATTTGAGTTATGCTACATTTGATCTCACGTCTGTTGCTGTACTTGGTTTAATCATCCTTGGCCAAGCTCTTATAGTCTTTCTGGCTTGTAGGTTATGAAAAGTCAGTAGAGGAGAACACGAGTACAAAATTAAGCATGCTAATTGTTTTGGTAGAAAAAACAATAAAGTAGAATCTTAACTATGTTTAGTGTGTGGATTGAACAATAAGGAGGGAACTATGGAATTCGATTATATGGAACAAAAGAATGAAAAAGAGATAATGACAACACGATTTGTTAACGAGGAAAACCTTGGAGGTGATAACCTCTTTGGAAAAAACCCCGGGAGTTAGGTCTCCAACCTTAAAGGTTTCACTATAATGATCACAAATACAACTTTGGAAGATAATGGAGAGGATTACAAGAGCTTTTTGTGTAGAGTGTGTGCGTATGAGCATGAATGTGTTTTTCCGTCTCCATTTCCCCTTAAATACAAGTAGATATGAAAGAGTCAATATGGTTCCTATAATCTCGGCATTTTGGTTTATCACTTCAACCTCCGCGAGACCAAGTCGCCCTAGCCGTTTGAAGGTCTGTTGAACGTGCTTGGAGATTGTTCCGCATTCCTCTCTTAATTACTGAAAAATAAGAATAAGAATATTAGGAAATATTGAACAAGTAAATATTAAAACAATACTTACAGTGTAATGACATCTCGATATGCAGGATCAATTGAAGATGTCGCCATGTTGAAAAATGCCCACAACAATTTGTCCCCAAAAACATTTGACTATGTTGGTAACTGAAGAGGCAAAATGTTTTTCTCTTGATTAACCGTTCATCTTCTAACTGGCTTCAATGCGACAGTTAGGGATACGAGGCGACTAAAAAGGAAGAGTTTTGATAACCGCAATTCTGGATAACTATTGTGATTATCCAATCTTCTCCAAATTCTTTATCCAAATCAGACGTCTCCTACTATATTACGGGGAAAGTAATCTTCTAAAGCATACAGTTTTTATCTTTCCTCTATAATTACGACGCTCTCAAATAAGTAAGTCAGAATCAACGTATCACTTGGCTATTTTATTGAATCCTACTAACATATATTCTTATATGCAGTGACTTTCTCCGGCTTGACGACAAGTGATATTGTGGCCAAATATAAAGGTAAGATGAAAGCGGAAGAGAACATACCAGAGATAGATAAGATTACTCCGAAGAGAAAAAGGGTGGAACAAATCTCCGGTGTAGAGAAACAAATTTGGAATGAAGAAGTGTTGGAAAATCAGGTAAGAGTTGCTTTTGAATCGTGGACACCTTGATCCTCTTTTATTTTTTAGTAAAATACCTCTTCTTGTTGATGATGGATTGTCTCGATGGCTAAATTAATGTCCAAAGAAATTAGGACATTGAGGGAAAAATGCGATACCTACGACATGAGTAAGGTTGAATATGAGAAGGACTTGAAGGAAGCTGCAAGCATAATAAGGGAAAGGGGATTGGAGATCAGGGACAAGAATGAAGAGATATTAAAATGGAGGTTCAGGCTCGCAAGCGTTGACATCAGTCATGAAAGAGAGATGGAAGCATTTCGGGACGACTTGGTGCATGAGACTGCAAAAGCAGTCTTTGAAACTAGAATCCAAATGATTGAGGAATATCAGGCAGGAGAGCATGTGAGTTGGAACCCGAATGAAGAGAAAATGGCTTTGCGGCGAATTCACGATGAAAAAGCAATCGATGATTTCAAGGATCTCGAACAGCCGGTGAGGACACCGACTGGGGTGATTTTTAGAAACCCGGAGAAGTTAGTCCAGAGCAATACCTCCGACATGCCACTCAAAAGGTAAAATAAACTTGCTCTTGATGTTACTGGGGTGGAATCCCTTAAGACAATTTTTATTTTCGTTTGGTTTGTAATGGGTCCATAAGGACTAAAGACAATCTTTTTTATGTGTTGGGTTGGTCCAACACTTGTGCACGTTTACTGTTGGTAGTTCGGATACTTTATGGTTGCTTTAGTTTAGTTATGGTTTAATAGTTTTCAAGCACGTCAAGGCTTGTTTCTTTTGGATAATTTTTTGTATGTTTTGCACATATGGTGACATGATAGTATGTCGAAATGATAGGTACTTAGGATGACATGTATACGTCATAAACCGTAGATACTTAGATGACACGTATATGCCATAAACCGTATACTTAGATGACACGAATATGCCATAACCATAAGAATAATACTTAAGATCAATCATCTAACTGAGTGGGAATGGGTAAGCTATATGAGTTTACCCATATAGGCCCACCCCACACCTCAATTAGTGAGATAACTTGCGCTCCAGGCGAAGGTGTGGTAACCTAACTTCTTAAGAAAGAGGTAATTAACTCTTTAAACCTTAGAAGGGATTGTGTACCTTTACTTGAGAAGAGATGGCCAGTCTCTAACGGAGGAGAAATCGTTGTTCCTTGCGTGCATTCGATATGTCCCCATGTAAATGTGTCAATACCTCATAAGATAGAAACACGTTAAAAACGGACGCCAACTAAGGTTGACGTCTCTCCACAAAGTGTATTAGCGACATCTTAACTTGTAAATAATAAAAAGATGCATAGGAGAAAAGAAAGGTTGTAAAGAATTAAAAGACGATTCATACCTGGAAAGATGAGTTCATGGGAAATCATATTTAAATGTAATACCTTTTGAGATGAATGGCGTTCCAACTTTGCGGTATCATTTGACCATCCAAGGTTGCAAGGCGATATGCTCCTTTTCCGGCTTGTGCATCTATTAAGTAGGGTCCCTCCCATTTTGGGGCGAGCTTGCCTGCATTGGGCTCCTTGGTATTTTGGAATGCCTTTCGTAGGACTAAGTCTCCTACTTGAAACCTTCTAACCCTTACGTTTTTATTGTAAGATCGGGCTACCCTTTCCGATATGCCGCCATGCGAACTTTGGCCATGTCCCTTAGCTCGTCCACGCATCCGTGTCATGTATCAAGATGTCTTTATTATGTTCGATGTCGCAAGCCGTATTTTGCCGCTGGGTACAAGGACTTCGCCGGAATAACAGATTCGGCCCAAATACAAGTGAATAGGGGCTCGACCGCAGCATTCTTAGATGTCGTCCTGTCACCCCATAGGACCATTGTAACTCTTCCGCCCAACGTCCTTTCTTCTCGGTTTAGTCTCTTTTTTAAGTTGCCGATTATTATTTTGTTGCTAGACTCGCCGTCCATTGGCTTCGAGGGTGAACAGCGAAGATGTCACCATCTTAACACTCCAAGATGTCAAGAAATCTTGGGTCCTCTTGCCGATGAATTGAGAGCCGTTGTCACAAATTATCTCGATGGAATTCGAATCGGCCGAATATGTTCCTTTTGATAAAAGATATCACTTCTTTGTCACGAACTTGCACATATGCCTCACCTCTACCCATTTAGAAAAGTAGTCTGTCATGGCCAAAAGAAATACTCGTCCCCGGTGCTATGGGAAGTTTTCCTACTATTTCCATTCCCAAACCATAAAAGGCCATGGTGACAGGATAGATGTAGCAAGTCACTGGCCGGGTGCAGATGTCCCCATGTCGTTGACAGAATCACATTTCTTTGCGTAGTCAACGGCATCTTTTCTCATTGTAGGCCGAAATAGCCCATTCTAAGAGCTTTAGTATGTAAACTTCGCCCCGGTATGATTTCCACAATCTCCTTCGTGCAGCCTCCTTGAGAACCCGATGGGCTCTATCTCGCCTCTAGACATCTTAAGTAGTGACTCGCGCAGATTTTCTAAACAAGAGATTATCAATAAGTAAATATTTAGATACTCTTACCCCGAAGGCTCTTGCATTTTTCTCCTCGATCGGGATCGTATCATCTAAGAGATATTTGATAATAGGAGCCGTCCAAGAGGTCACGCAGAGAGGCAAGTATGTCGGTATGTAGGGCGAACATCTCAAGATGGTCAATTTGGGACGTCAACATGTATGATTGGGATACCGGTTTGTGAGAAGCTTTTGAAGGCCGAACCCAAGTTTGCCGTGAGCATCTCGCTGAGAATTTTCTTCCCGTGGGATTTGTTCCAAGGAAAATGTTTTGAATTTGGCCGAAATAATTTTTACAATTTCCAAATATGTTGTCATCTTAGCGTTCTTCGCGACGTAGGACCCGTTGTACTGATTAACAATTAGTAATGAATCCATGAACACCCGGATATGCTTGACATCTAAGTCTTGGGCCGCAGCTTAAACCCGCAATTAGAGCCTCATACTCGCTTCATTGTTGGTAGCCTTGAAACCGCAACCGATAGATTGTGGTATTACGTCCCCTTGTGGCGATTTTAGTACAACTCCAAGACCTGTACCTCTCATGTTGGAAGCACCATCCGTGTAGAGAGTCCAAATTTTTAGGATGTCATCATCTTGAAGTTGCTGTACTTCCAATTCCACCTCTTGGTGTAGGGTTGGATCGAAATCGCCCACAAAATCAGCCAGGCTTGGGATTTTATTGCAGCTCCGGGCTCGTACTTGATGTCGTATGTGCTTAATTGTACAGACCATTTCGCCATTCGACCCGACATCTCCGGTTTTCTCATGACATTCTTAATAGGATAGTTAGTGCGCATAATAATAGTATGTGTTTCAAAATAGTGCCTTAATTTAATAGAAGCAGCTTATCAAAGCTAAAATTAACTTTTGTAAATGAGAATACCTGGTCTCAAGCATCTAAGAGTGTCTTACTTATATAGTAGATGGGTTGCGATTACCATCTCGTTCGTCACCAAGATCGCGCTTACGCGCCTTCTGACACTGCTAGGTAGATGTAAAGATGTTCTTCCATCTCGAGGTTTGGCCAATAAGGGAGGTGTCGACAGGTAAGTTTTGAGCTCCCGAAAAGCTTCTTCATGTTGTTCCTCCCATTGGAACTTCTTGTTCTTTCTTAAGATGTCGTAGAAAGGTTTGCATCGATCCGAGGATTTTGAAATGAATCTAGTGAGTGCGGCAATTTTTCCCGTCAATCTTTGGACGTCCTTGACAGATTGAGGTGATGACAGGTTGAGAATAGCGCGTATTTGTTCGGGGCGGCTTCAATGCCTCTTTTAGTAACCATATAACCCGTAAACTTGCCGGCCTTCATTTCGAAGTTGCATTTAGCCGGATTAAGTTTCATATTGAAACAATCCAAGATGTCAAAAGCTCGAGAGAGGTTGCTTATGTGATCCTCGGCCTTCTTGGATTTTACTACCATGTCGTCGATGTATATCTCCATTGTGTCCCCAATCCGATCCTTAAACATCTTGTTGACGAGCCTTTGATACGTTGCACCCGCATTTTTAGTCCAAAAGGCATGGCAATATAACAATAAATACCTGTGGGGGTTATGAAGGCAATGTCCTCTTGGTCGATGGTTCCATCTCGAATTTGTTGAAATCCCGAGGACGCGTCCATGAAAGTGAGGAGTTCGTGACCCGAGGTGGCATCAACTAATGAATCTATGTGCGGCAAAGGGAAAGGATCTTTTGGGCGTGCTTTATTTAAGTCGGTGAAGTCGACGCAAACTCGCCATTTCCCGTTTCTCTTCTCTACCACAACCACATTCGCCAACCATCTTGGATAATCGACCTCCCGTATCATGTTGGCTTTGAGTAAGCGCTCTACCTCCTCCTTGATGATCCGATTTCGGTTTCGCAAACTTTCTACGTTTCGGTGCACCGGTTTAAAGCTAGGATCTACGTTAAGTTTGTGAGTGATGACATCTTTGCTAATGCCTCGTCATGTCATCATGTTTCCAAGCGAAACTCTTTATTCTCGCTTCTTAATAGGTTCACAAGCTTCTCTTCTATATCTCGACGGGATGTCGCGCCAATAAGTACTTTGATGTCCGGTTGGAAGGATCTAACAATACTTCTTTCACATCATCCTCCCTAGCTTCCAGACTTCACGTACTTTCCTCGGTAATTGCTATGCTTGTTTTGGAGATGTAGACGCCTTCATTGAAGTTTTGTAACATTCCTTCGCCACCGTTGATCATCAGAATCTTAGCGACACCCCAAGGTGTTGGAAACTTCACACACCGATGGTAAGTGGAGGGTACGGCCTTCATTCCGTGAATCCACGGTCTTCCAAGAATGACATTGTAAGATGTTGCGCAATCAATTACGCAGAACCGTTCCATGGTGTTGAGGCCCTTTGAGTATATTGGAAGCTTTATCTCCCCACCGTTTCTTTGACTTCACCACCGAAGCCTACCAAAGATCAAGACTTTTTGATAATCTCCGATTCTCGGGATGTTCATTTCCTTAAGGGTACCCAACATAATAAGATTGACTGAGCCGCCCCATCTACCGTAATACGTCGTATTGTACAGCCGGCGATCCGCAAGGAAATAACCTGCACCGTCATGATGGGGTTCCAGCAAGTTATCACGATCACTTTCATCAAAGGTAATTGGATCCGGCAAGGTGTCGACATCCCGGGCCGTCTCCGGCTTTTCCTCTTTCGACTCCTTAGCGTGTCGTTTGCGGCGTAATAGGATGTTCCACATATTTCGAGCCTCCACCGATGAAGTTGATCACCTTTGTTGATGCCGGGGAGAAACCGGCCTTTCGCCTTCATGAGGAGCTTCGCATTTTCAGCCTTCTTCTTTCTCGGATCCCAACAACTCCTTAAGATGTCCTTTCGAGAGCAAGTAATCGATCTCCTTTCTTAACGCGATGCGCCTTCGCAACGTGTCCAAAGTCTTCATGGTAAGCGCACCATTTTGATTTGTCACGCCATCCCGTGGTTTTGTCCATTTTCTTTGGCCATCCGGCTTTGTCTCCTAGGTTGCCCATCGTACGAGTACACCCGAAATGTCAACGTAAAAACAATAATCGAAATGTTAGGAACATTATCACTATCTTCATCCTCACCGTCTACCGAATTAATTTTGCTAGTGTCAATTTCTCGGATAAGGATTGGGACGGTTGTTCCCGCGATGGGACGATCTCGCTCTTCTGTCGGGATGGTCATATGTCGACATCTTGGATGACGACTTCGATCTTCGCAGCCTCATCTTCCTCCGGGGCCTTATGAACCTTAATGCCCCGCTTCCCGACTTCTTCTAGCCGCTTACAAGGAGTCATTACCAAATCTTGATAATACCGTGAATCTTTCTTCAACCCCATTTTGAATGCTTCAGTCACGACATGTCAAGATTGGGAATTTCTAACACCTCCTTATTGAACCGATGGACATAATCCTTCGTAGTCTCATTAGGCCGCCGGGTCACATTGTAGAGATCACTTGTCAACTTTTCAAATTGTCGATCGCATGAGAATTGGTTATAGAACATGTTGATGAGCCGGGCGTATGAACCAATTGAACCTGGGGTTGCCTAATCAGCCATTTGAGAGCCGGTCCAGACAAGGTGGATCCAAATCCCTCGCATAAGCAGCCTCCCGATATTGAAGCGGGATATGGATTATGTCCATCTTTTCTTGATAGTGTGCAACATGCTTCTCTGGGTCCGTGGTGCCGTCGTACAACTTCATAGATGGTACGCTGAAACGCTTCGGGCTGTCGACATTTGCAATTGCTGGGACAAACCGGGATTGATTGTAACAGCTTTGGGTCACCGGTTGAATTGGAGGAGTTACACTGCACGTTCATTATCGCCTCTCCGAGATCCTCGCATCCGTTTAGCTAGCGGGTTTCCTGCAAAAGGGTCACCATAGGAATACGATTGAAATTATTATTATTGAAAAGATTATTTAGCAAACCGTAATCGTCCGTAGTAGTCGTAGTGTTGTCTATAAATGGAATGAATGGGGTGAATCCTGCGGAAGATGGCGTCAATGGGGTGTCCCCTGCAAAGATGTCGACATCATTAAAGATGTCACGAGGAGGACTGCCCATTGGAATGAATTCATTCTGAAATGTAGATCCTCCGTGTTATCAAAGTTGAGAATCCTTGCACGCAGCCGGTGATATATTCTCAAGCCGAGATGCGATGAGCCGTCGTTGGTCTTTCGCATCTTAATCATGGAATTGGTCAACACCTTCGAATTGTTATCTTGCCGGGTCCAACCTTTGATTCAACTCCGGTCAAGATACTCCGGATGTCAGCATCTGCATTGGAAGACGTTGCCCCCTTTTGTGGAGTCTTCGTAGGTTGAGTTGGCTGAGACCCGGTCTGAGGAGGTGGTGGTAACAAGCTGGTTCTACCTCCTGATGTGGGAACAACGGCGGGACCTTTGCCGGCGGTGGACACATTGGGGGGTGCAGACATAGTGAATTTGATTAGGAAATGTTTCAAATAACCGATAAACCACGAGGCCCCTCGGTGGGCGCCAAATTGTTTTGGTAGAAAAAACAATAAAGTAGAATCTTAACTATGTTTAGTGTGTGGATTGAACAATAAGGAGGGAACTATGGAATTCGATTATATGGAACAAAAGAATGAAAAAGAGATAATGACAACACGATTTGTTAACGAGGAAAACCTTGGAGGTGATAACCTCTTTGGAAAAAACCCCGGAGTTAGGTCTCCAACCTTAAAGGTTTCACTATAATGATCACAAATACAACTTTGGAAGATAATGGAGAGGATTACAAGAGCTTTTTGTGTAGAGTGTGTGCGTATGAGCATGAATGTGTTTTTCCGTCTCCATTTCCCCTTAAATACAAGTAGATATGAAAGAGTCAATATGGTTCCTATAATCTCGGCATTTTGGTTTATCACTTCAACCTCCGTGAGACCAAGTCGCCCTAGCCGTTTGAAGGTCTGTTGAACGTGCTTGGAGATTGTTCCGCATTCCTCTCTTAATTACTGAAAAATAAGAATAAGAATATTAGGAAATATTGAACAAGTAAATATTAAAACAATACTTACAGTGTAATGACATCTCGATATGCAGGATCAATTGAAGATGTCGCCATGTTGAAAAATGCCCACAACACTAATGACTACCTCCGTCCCAAAACGAATGTCCAAAAACTTTTCAAATTTGCTCTTGATCAAGAGCAAATTTGAATTTTTGGACATTCATTTGGGGACAGAGGTAGTAATGCTATTACCTTTTCTGCTTTGCACTTGCCAAAAGGAGCCACCGACATTGAACCGTGAGCTGAATCACCGCAATACTTATTATTTCCACCTCCCTTAACATTGCCATGTCGTTGTATTGAATTTTTAGGCTAGTCATTTTTGTTTATTTGTCTCGCTATTTGAGAAGGGTTTGCAAATTTAGTGGGCTTACTTTCCGTGTGTCTTATTTTATCTAATCATTTTGTTTCAGATTGAAATTAGAGAGCAACGACTGAGGTTTACAGTTACCAGCCCTTCAAGTTCTTTTTCGTACAAAGAGGTATCTTCTTCTTTCTCCTTCAAATTTCCATTTTGAAGCATAGCCAAATTGCTGTATTCAGCAATAGCTTTTATTCCCATAACATCATTGTTGAATGGTGTCCCTGAAAGCAAATACTTGACCCATGCCATAAATCTCTATTTACGTTGTGAGTAACATAGACAATATTCATTGTAACCCTGTAGGGTGGTGGGTGTTTAGTGACGTTCATGATAGAGTTTGATGTTGAATTGTTTTTACAAAAAACTTGGGGTATTTTTTGAATGAATTATTGAGGGTTTAGTTCGAATTTCTCAACCTATGTCCATATGATACTGAATATTGGTTCGTTTTCACTTAGTTCTAGAAGTAAGCTTAGTAGATATAAAAAGTAGGAAACAACAGTAAAAGTTCCATCTAAAAGATCGTTAATCCAAACTCACTGAGTACTTTAGATAACCTAATCTTTTTGTATGGAAAAGATCACAAATTGTTTTTTGTCAGTGAAAGATATTCACTTGGCTACCTGCAGATAAACCACACCAATTGAAGAGCTCCATCAGTTTTTGGAATTTCAACTGCCAAGACAGTGGGCACCAGTGTTCAGAGATTTCCTCTTGGACCACACCATAGGCAGCAAAGCACAACATCTTTACATGACTTTGTATGGGTATTTTTAAGATAGTTAAATGTAAGTGTTTTTGAAGGGGACATATGTAGATATATGTTTATGATTTGAGTTACTTGATATAATTTATATGACTTTGTATAAGTATTTTTAAGATAGTTAAATGCAAGTGTTTTTGTTTTAATAATTGTGTATATGGTGATGCCTAGATTGATTACAATATAGTATTTCCTGTTGTATTCTTGTATGTGTTTGTGTCAATGGTATTTGGGAGGGACAAAACCGTCCCAAATAGTTTTTGGAAGAGCAATCATAGCCGTGCCAAATGTATTTCGAGAGGCAATCAAACCGTGCCAAATGTATTTGGGACGGCAAAAAAAAAAGCGTGACAAATGTATTTGGAAGGGCAGAAAAAATTGTGCCTAATGTATTTGGAAGGGCAAAAAAAAATCCGTCCCAAATACGTATTTGGGACGGTCACTAAAAACCGTCCCAAATACTCTTAAATATGATAGATCTGCTCAACCGTCACCATTTTCGTGCCAAATACTTTTTGGGACGATTTTGGGTTGTCACAAATGTATTTGCCACCCTTGTATTCAGGAGGAAGCCAAAACCGTCCTAAGACCGTCCCAAATACTTTTTGGGACGGTTTTGACAGTATTTGGGACTGTTTTTGGCCTTCACAAATACCCCTTTTTCTTGTAGTGTTGGTAAACAATCCGCATCGTCTTTCACCAGCAAGACCTTGCCCTCAACTGCTAGACGTTTACAACTGCTCCACATTGATTTGTTTGGACCCGTCACCACTGCCAGCATTGGAGGAAATAGATATACTTTAGTGGTGATGGATGATTATTCAAGATATACGTGGGTTGAGATGATGATCACAAAGGATGATTGCTATGAAATTCTAACCTCACTCTTTAGACGACTCCAAACCCAAAAAGAAGACGACATCGTTAGTGTAAGGTTCGATAATGGAATAGAATTCAAAAACAATGGTGTTGCTCAGTATTGTGATGACCATGGAATTGATCACAATTTTTCTACTACTGGTGTTCCACAACAAAATGGGGTTGTGGAAAGAAAGAACAGGACGTTGACTGAGGCTGGAAAGACAATGATTTTTGAAGCCAAGCTTCCACAATATTTTTGGGCTGAAACAGTCAACACAGCATGCTTCAGTCAGAACCACTCCCTCATCAACAAAACCTACAACAAAACTCCATATGAACTTTGGAGAGGAAGAACCCCCAACATTGCTTTCTTCAAGATCTTTGGCTGCAATTGCTTTATCCTCTACAACGAAAGATAAAACATAGGTAAATTTGGAGCTAAGGATGATGAATGTATTTTTGTTGGGTATGATAAACATTCTAAAGTTTTTCGTGTTTTCAATAAATTTAGTTTAAAGATAGTAGAATCTGTCCATGTTACTTTTGATGAACATTCTCTCCTTGAGCCACATTTGGCTCCAAATGTTGCTGATGATTTTGTTGAGACTAATGAAATAGGTAAATCCTCTAAAACTGCACCTGAATCTCAAGAACCGCAAAATCCATCAACTCAAGAAAATCCATCAACCTCAACATAAATTCCCTCAAGCATTTTTCAAACCGCACCTGAAGTTCCTACTCCAGATGCAACCTCAAGGGAAGATTTTGATGAGAACTCACCCATTCAACTTATTGAACCTCTTCGTCAAATTACTTTTAATGACTTCACTGAAGGATCTAACGATGTTCCAATTGAAGATCTTCAGCAAACCTCAGTTCAACCAGATTTACCCCCCGAGGTTCGTGAAGTCAGCAGTCACCCTCTCACAAATGTGATTGGTGATTTGTTTTTCGGAGTTCAAACAAGGAGATCAAACTATGATGAGCATACTTCCTTGCTATCTCAAATTGAACCCAAGAAGATTCCAGTTGGGTCGTTGCTATTCAAGAAGAACCAGTTCGAAAGATGTAAGGTTTGGACATTAGTGTCTAAACCTCATAATCAAGGAGTGATAGGAACAAAGTGGGTGTTTAGGAACAAGATGGCTGAGAATGGAAGCATCACCAGAAACAAAGCAAGGTTGGTTGCACAAGGATATAGGCAAGAAGAAGGAATCGACTACGACGAAACTTTTGCTCCAGTTGCATGACTAGAAGCAATCAGAATTTTCTTGGCCTATGCATTTTACAAGCGTTTCAAGTTATATCAAATGGACGTTAAGAGTGCTTTTCTCAACGGTAAACTTCAAGAAACCGTGTATGTTGCTCAACCTCATGGATTTGAAGATTCCAAAATTCCGAATAATGTCTACAAACTCCAAAAAGCTTTGTATGGACTCAAACAAGCTCCAAGGGCGTGGTATGAGACTCTATCTAAATTTCTACTAGAAAAAGGCTTCAAATGCGGTAAAATCGATACAACTCTATTCATTGCTAAATATAATAATCATTCTTTACTTGTTCAAATTTATGTTGATGATATTATTTTTGGCTCTACTAATGAATTACTTTGTAAGCGTTTTGAAAAGCTAATGAAAAGTATTAATGTTAGATCATGTGTTGCCATGAATGTTGTCCCAAGTGTTACAAACCAGTGTTGCCACAAGTGTTGCCATTTGGATTTGGCAACACCAGAATAGTTACTGTATTTTTCACAAATAATAATGTGTAAATTAATGTTTAAATGTTAGTTGTTAGTCTGCTTTAGATGAGCTTGAATAGGTCAACAGAAAGTGCCCAGGCGTGATTCACGAAGAAGAGAAGAAAATTAATATATAAACATGTGGTTTATATGATTAATTAATGACCAAGTAAAGGAGATATTATTTAGCTATTCAGGGGGAGATCAAGTCAGAGTACAAGGCATCTACAACTAAGAAGTACAAGCAAAAGAAGCCATGAAGACCTAGTCTTCTACAAATGAGGCGAGAAGGCTAAAAAGGAGGAAACAAACTCAAGCTTGTTATCTGATCATTTTGAGTAGGCTCCAAGTTTTGGAGGCCTATAAATAGTACAGTAGATCTTCATTGAAGATCATCCAATTCAGAAAACGCAAATCTGCACAAGAAAGGAATTCTACTCTTCAAGTGTTGCCGTTCATTGTTGGCAACACTATGTCCGACACTCGAGAGTTTCACATATATTTTCATATTTTTGTGAGGTTTTGAGTGATTGTATTTAGAGAGAGTTCTTTGTTTATTTTTCCTTGAGTTAACGATTATTTATCATTAAGGGAACTTCTTTGACCTTGTATTGAATTCATATTATTAATAGAAAGGTCTTGCCCTCCTGGCACCCATCAAGTTATATATTTATATAACTTGATAAAAATTATATTCTTGTGTATTGTTTTTATTCTTCCGCTGCAAATTAGATTTATTTCTATTTATTTGTGTTTTTTCGAATTGGTGTGTGTTGTTGTTAGTGTTGCCAACACTAAGGACAACACTTGTGAGTTTCGTCTCACTTTGTGAGTTTCACCTCACTTTGCTAAGCCATAGACAATTTCAATTGGTATCAGAGCCTAGCACTTGATAAACCCTGTGTCTTGATCCTTTTGTCATGGCTTATGATCCTGCCAACCCTAATCAAAAGAGAGTACCGGTTTTAGACGGATCAAATTATGCTTATTGGAAGATTCGCCTACGTTCGCATATCAAATAAATTGATCTTCGAGCTTGGCGATCTATTTTAAATGGTTATTCTCTTCCATTACTCCTTCCGGATGAAGATGGTGACGTTCAAGTCAAACCTGAATCTAAATGGACAATTGAAGAAAATAATCTTGCTAGTTTCAATGAAAAGGCACTAAATGCTATCTATGAATGGGTTGACATGCATATGCTTAAACTCATTCAAAATAGTCCCTCTGCAAAGGATGCTTGGGATACTTTACAAAGATTTTGTGAAGGAGATGGTTGTGTCCGAGAAACAAAGCTTAGGGGTCTCACTAGTAAATTTGAAAGATTAATAATGGGTGAAAACGAAGACATCTCGTCTTATTTTGAAAAGTTGATTGATATTTCAAATGCTTGTCAAGTATTAGGAGAACCTTTTACTAATAAACAACTTGTTTCAAAAGCCATTCATACTCTTCCCGAACGTTTTAATATCAAAGTTTCAGCCATTGAAGATGCCCATAATCTTTCAACTATGGACATTAATTCCTTGATGATTATTTTAAAGAATTTCGAATTAAATTTGAATGAGCAAACCGAGGCTTCAAAAGGCAAAACATTGCTTTAAAAGTCGAATCTTCGGACACATGTGTGGATGATGAAGATGAAGCCTTTGAGGAATTAGATGAAAATACTAGTGTAGCTTTACTTGGAAAGAAATACAATTCCATGCTTAGGAAATTTAACAGTGTGCAGGTGAAAGCTAAGGACTAACAATCCAAAACGTCAAGTTTTGTGCCAAGAAGAGTTCCTCCAAACCCAAAAGATATCCCACCTAGACGTGCATCCTCGGAAAAGTCCCGGTCTGATCCTAAGTACATTGAATCTATTCAATGTCATGCTTGTTCCGGTTGGGGTCACTATGCCAATGAATGTGCTAATACATTGAGAAAGGCGGGAAAAAATATGTGAGTGTCTCTTAGTGACGGAGAGTAGGAAGGAACGGAGAAAGATGAAAAGGCTGAGCAAGTGGTCATGATGGCCACGGTAGAGGAGCTGCCTTCAACAGAAAGTGTTACCTACCTCAAGTGTTGTCCCAGAAATGACAACACCTGACACAACACTTGTGACTTCTTCAAAAAGTGTTGCCTCAAGTGTCGTCCATGAAATGGCAACACTTGACACAACACTCTACAGGTATGATTCTTTAAATAATATGTGCTAGCATGGTTCTGTTGGTCTAAATTCAGAGGAGTCTATAGAGGATGATCTTTGTAAAGATGAGCTCATTCATGAATTAAAAAACCTCTATAAGTCTCTCCTCGTAGAATGGAAAAAGGAGAACAAGATGGTGGTTTTCTTGAAAAAGGAAAATCATGATCTTAAAAACTCCTTGACTCGGCTGGAGGTTCAACTCAGTAGGAGAGATTTGGATCTTGATAAACTCAAGGCCAAACTCAACCTAGCCGAATCCACCTTCAAAAAACTCAACACGAGTTCATCCAAATTGGATGAGATACTCAACTTGAGTAAGCCTCTTAAAGCTGGTCTTGGGTTCCAAGAATCACTAGAAAATATTACCTCTTCCTTGTTTGATGTTGAAACTAAAAATTGTTTTGTAAAAGAGCGTGTCAAGGAAAAGGGTAGTACTTCTAGTGATACTTCTGATCAATCCATTGAATGTGAATACTGTCACAGACCTGGACATAAAAAATCAGATTGCTTTATTCTTCAAAAGAAAATGTCCAGTCTACAAGTGTTGCCTCAAGTGTCGCCAAATTCTCAAGTGTCGCCAAATTCTCAGGGCAATACTCAAGACAACACTGGTGAACAGAAATTCAGATTTTCAAAAAAGGCTTGGTTACCCAAAGAAAAACTGAAATGCTATGTTGTGTACACAGCTTTAAGGACTAACATTTCAAGAGCTTGGTACTTTGATAGTGGTTGTTCACGTCATATGACTGGAACAAGATCATTCCTAACTGAGTACCAACCTATTCAAGGAGGCTCAGTGACTTATGGTGGTGGATGCAAGAGTGAAATAGTTGGAAAAGGAACACTGAATATTGTTGGTTTTCCTCATTTGAAAAATGTCTTGCATGTAGATGGTCTACTTGCTAATTTAATTAGAATTAGCCTATTATTATGTGATGACAATTTGGAGATAAAATTCAATAAAAATACCTTTGAAGTATTTGATAATACTAACTTTTGTGTCATTACTGGAATAAGATCAAGTGATAATTGCTACCTCGTTGATAATAAACCAGTGTGCAATTTGACAAAACTTGATGACATAAGGTTATGGCATCAAAAGTTAGGTCATTCTCATTATAGGAATCTTGAGAAGATTATCAAACTCAATGCCGTCAAAGGTGTTCCTAAACTAAACCTCAAAGACATCGTGATGTGTGGTGACTGTCAAAAGGGTAAGCAGACTCGTGTTGCTCACAGTGTTGGAAAACACATTGAGCAACACTCAGGAATAACTCATTATTTTCAGCTTTTACATATGGACTTGATGGGTCCTATTGAGGTAGAAAGCTTGAGAGGTAAGAAGTATGTTTATGTTATAGTTGATGATTTTTCTAGGTTTACATGGGTCTATTTCTTAAGGTAAAAATCTGAAACTTTTGATAAATTTTCTCACTTAGTCTCTAAAATCAAAAACATGTTTTGTTCTCCTATTTTTCGAATAAGGTCAGATCATGGTAGAGAATTTGAAAACATCTCCTTCTCTACATATTTAGTAAAAAGGGGATACACCATGAATTTCCAGCACCCAAAACACCACAACAAAATGGTATTGCTGAAAGGAAAAAATAGGACTTTGTTAGAGATGGCTCGTGTTATGCTAATTGCTAGAAATATTTCTAAAGGTTTTTGGTCCGAAGCATTAAACACAGCATGTCACACTATGAATATAGTTTTCTTAAGACCTGGTACTACTATGACACCCTATGAGATCTTAAATGAAAAGAAACCTACGGTTCACTATTTTCACGTGTTTGGGTGTTTGTGCTACATTTTAAATGACCGGGAATACTTAGGAAAACTAGATTCTAAGAGTGATAAAACTATCTTTCTTGGCTACTCTCAAAACAGTCATGCGTATCGTGTCTATAATTTGAGGTTGAAAGTGATTCAAGAATCGGTGAATATTGAATTTAACGATTACTTAAGTGCCACAGGAGAACCAGCTGAAAATATACCACTGACTTTGCTGGAAGAAGTTGAACAAAGGGCTGAAACAGAAACTGATTCGACCAGTACAACCACAGATTCAAGTGTTAACCCGAGTGTTGCCCCTGAAATGGCAACACATGAGGCAACACTGGAGAACAGAACAGTGGCTGGAAATTCTGAGAGTAGTGACTCGGAAGAAGAAGATGGATTGGTGTACCATCAAGGCAGGAGAGATCCCCCAGCTCGGATTAGAAATTATCATCCCATTACTCAGGTAATTGGTGATGTTAATGAAAGGGTTCGAACAAGAAATAAGAAGCCAGTTGACTACAGAGATATGGTCATGTATGTGTGTATGTCCTCCACATACCCCAAGGTAAAACACTCCTGTTTCGTTTCTTCTCTTGAACCAAAGAATGCGAGTGAGGCTTTAAATGGTAATTTCTGGATACAAGCTATGCAAGAATAGCTTGAACAATTTACTCGTAACGAGGTTTGGTGTTTAGTTCCACGTCCTTTACATACAAATATTATTGGAACGAAATGGATTTACAAAAATAAATCTGATGAATTGGGTAATATTGTTCGTAATAAAGCTCGTCTTGTGGCTCAAGGCTATACACAAGTGGAAGGAATCGACTTTGACGAGACCTTTGCACCTGTGACTAGAATTGAGTCAATAAGGCTTCTTCTTGCTATAGCTTGCTACCTTAAAATCACATTGCACCAAATGGATGTTAAAGCGGCTTTCTTGAATGGGTACTTAGATAAAGAGATCTATGTTGAGCAACCTAAAGGGTTTGAAGACCCATTCCACCCAGATCATGTATGCATACTTGATAAAGCCTTATATAGCTTGAAACAAGCTCCTCGTGCATGGTATGGGCGTCTAACAAGTTTTCTTCTTGAATATGGATTTGTTAGAGGAGAAGCCGATAGGACATTATTTATTCTTAGGGAAAATAAAGAGCTTGTCATTGCTCAGATCTATGTTGATGACATAGTTTTTGGCTCCACATCTAAAACATGTTTACAAAATTTTGTGAAAGCTATGACATCAACTTTCGAGATGACCATGATAGGTGAACTTAATTATTTCTTAGGATTGCAGGTGAAACAGTCAGATGATGGAATTTTTATCTCTCAGAGCAAGTATGCTAGGATTCTGGTGAAAAGGTTTGGATTATAGAGTGCAAATAGCTCAAAAATACCTATGGAATCATCTCTTAAGGTAACCAAAGATCAGGCACGGGAGGATGTTGACCCAACTCTGTATAGATTCATGATAGGTAGTCTTCTTTTTCTTACTGCCAGTCGTCCCGATATTATGTTCAGTGTAGGTGTGTGTGCTAGATATCAGTCTGCTCCAAAAATTTCTCACCTAAATGCTGTCAAGAAAATCATTAAGTATGTGTCCGGGACTAGTGAATTAGGAATCTAGTTCACCAAAGACACTAATACCAACTTGGTTGGTTTTAGTGACTCTGATTGGGCAGGGGATATAGATGATAGAAAGAACACTAGTGGGGGTTATTTTTTCTTGGGTAATAATCTTGTGTCATGGTACAGTCGCAAGCAAAACTGTATCTCTCTCTCGACTGCTGAATCTGAGTATGTAGCAGCCAAGAGTTGTTGTGCACAGTTGATATGGTTGAAACATATGCTTGACGACTATGGTCTTGGTAGTAATATCTTGATCATGTATTTTGACAATTTGAGTGCCATAAATATTTCCAAAAACCCTGTACAACACTCACGCACTAAACATATAGATATCCGCCATCACTTTTTGAGAGATTTAGTAGAAAAGGACTTGATCCAAATAGAGCATATTGATACTAAACATCAACTTGCTGATATTTTGACCAAAGCCCTAGACCATGAGAGATTTTCAAGTTTGAAAAAATTTCTTGGTTTGTGTTTTCTATAAATCTGCTGTTTCAAGTGTTGCCGTCTGTGTTGCCAACACTGACAGCAACACTGTGTATTTGTTGTATTTTTTATTATTAAAAAAAAAATTAATTAGTTTAATCCCAAATGGGGGGCATTACTGGCCTTTTTGTTCTAGTATATGTATATACTTAAGGTTAACATTTTACCCCTTTGTGCTTAAAGTGACAAAGTCACTAATATTGTGTTGATATTTGAAAAGGCAAAGCTTGTTAAAATACTTTCAAAGTAACTCGGGGCACGACGTTCGCTACGACGATGTTTTCTTGCCAAAACGGAAGTATAATGTAGTTGTTTTATACTAAGTATTAGGGACATGTAGTTCGCTACTACAGTGTACCCTTGAAAGGTATAAAACTTACTACATTTAGCTTTACATTTTAATAAAAAACTCGGGGCACGGAGCTCGCTACTACGATGCTTCCTTGTAAATAAAGAAAGTGTAAAGTTTGCTTAAAAATTGCCTAAGGAATGATTAGTAATATATGTTGAAAAAATATCAATGGGATTTTATTTAAAATGTTGCCTTGTGTGTCACGCAACATTGCTAGTAACACATTAGTAGATGCTACATTAATTTTTTTATTCCTTATTTTTGTTTTTGTTAATTAAATTTTGAGTTTCCAAAAGTCTATTTTCTTATATTTAGAGTTTGTGAAATTTAAAAGGTTTTTAGCAAAAATATTTAATTTTTGTCTAACTAATTGTAATTTAGAAATATCTATTTTTTAAAATTCATTGTTTAAATTTTGAAAAATAAAATTTTATGGATATTGCTAAAATTATTTTTAGTTATTATATATTAAAAAAATCAGTTTTTTTTTTTATAATGGCCGGATAATGTGTGTTGAGTTTGTTGGGATAAAAGGGATTTAAGTTGATTTGAAATTGTCAAATCAACTTAAAACTCTCACTATTCACCCATTAAAATCTCATCTTCCTAAAACCCTCTCTCTCTCACCTCGTCTCTCTCTCTCTAGGCGTAAACCTTTCCCCTGTTCCCTCTTCGTCGTCTTCCTTCGATCTTCCATGGCAAGTCCCAAAAATTCTTCCCAAATTTCATCTCCCATGGAAATCTCACCTCTCGCCCCTTCTAGTGTGGCCTCGAATATCGCCATCCCAATGGAGACATCTCCGGTGACATTCTCAGCAACACCCTCAACCTCACCTAGTTTAGACATCATTGTCTACAATCCTCTTCCAATTCCTACTCCCATAAGTCTTCCTGAAGCTACCCCTTCCATAGAGCTCACATTTGCACCTCAAAAGAAAATCAAGAAATGAAAAGCCTTAGATGCTTCTTCGTTATTTAGGGGTGGAGTTCGTCGTCAATCCGAGAGGATTAAGACCTTGTTCAGGTCTAAAATCCCTTCAAATACTGCTGATGATCCAGTCAATGTGGAGGATAGCTCAAGCTCCTCGCTCAACATTTCGTTCGAGGAAAATTCAGACCCAATTTTCAAAGAAACCAAGGAGCCTTCATCTACGTCTGATGATGATGAGGATGCATGGCTTGAGGATGAAGAAACCCTAGCTGAAGCCTAGTTCAAAATTGCCAAGAGAAAGAAAGTTCAGACCAGTGTTGCCCCAAGTGTTGCCAATCCAATGGCAACACTTGAGACAACACCAGCAGCCAAGTCCAAAGCCTAATCAAGCTCTCCATCTTATTCTCCCATCTCCTGGCCTGAGGTAACTACCCCTACTCCCTCTCAAGATTCCAAATCAGATTATGAGTCATTTGGGTACTATGAACGTCCATTCCTTTCCGAAGAGTTTTATAGTGAATCTAGCTTAGATAAGTGGGTTCAAGACTCGGATAAAAAGATTTTGAATGAAAGGAACATATATGTGGCTTAGTTCAAGGAGTTAGGGGTGTACCAATTTCTGGAGGACAGGAATTTTCTTCCTACGGTTACTAAAGTTTCCGTTTATGTCGAAAGTGTTGGTTAGGAATTTTTTTGCTCATCTTAGGGAGGATATTGATGATAGGAACATCCCTCATTATGGAAAAATTTTTGTTAGGGGCAAAATTTATGATTTTAATCCTTTGATCATTAACAAAACATTCGGCCTCCCTAGTATTGAAGATGAGTGTTTGGAAGTTGAACCGAATACCCTAGCTAGCTTTCTGACTGGAGGGAGAATCTCAGTTTGGGGTGACCACTTTAAATCTACCCACCTTTCATCTCTGTTTAGTGTGCTTCATAAAATTTGTATAACAAATTGACTCCCTACGGCCAATGAAAACACGGTGACATTCGAGCAAGCCACTTTGTTGTACAAATTAGGTAATAAACAGAGAGTCAACTTTGAGAGATTAGTATTTTCACACCTAGCTGCATGAGCCAAAAAGAGAACAACCTCCTCTTTCATTTTTCCTTCCCTCATTTATAATGTCCTTGTGTATAAAAAGTTCAAACCATGGAATGCGGACAACATCTCTGAAAAGTCTGTTTGCTATAGAATTAGCAAACATTTTACTGAAGGTGAAAGGCACAGAGATTTGCCATGGGTTTTGGTTTCAACTGCTCCTCCAACGACTGCCCCTTCTACCAGTGTTACCCCAAGTGTTGCCCTTGAAATTGGCAACACTCCAGGCAACACTGCACCTGTGATGATAGATGCTGCTATGGTCTTAATTTTTTCAATAGTCAGGTGAAGCACATCGACTCAGTGATACAGGGGTGGCTGGACATGCGTACAGATATGATGAAAATGGTGGAATTGATTTCTTCCAAAATAGGGGGAGATCAATCAAGGCTAAGGCATGATGATGGAGCGGATGGAGCTGGACCAAGTGGCACAACTGAGGGAGGTGAAGAAGGAGATGAAAATGCAGAAGGTTGAAGTTGGTTCGAATGGTTACTTGATTTGGTGGTTGGTAACAAAAACAATTTATTTGTTTTGATTTGGTTTGTGATGTTTAAAACAATGTTATTTCTGTTTTTTTTCTTTGTTTCAGCTGGAATTTTCTTCAAACTTTGTTGGGTGGGTTGGTTAAATGTTTGGATGGTTGGTTGAAGATTTTAATAATTAATTTTGATTAGTTATTAATTTTCGTGATTAAGGGGGAGATAAATTCGAAATTATGTGACTTTGTTTTCCTGTAGGTTGATGTTGCCACACTTTGGAGTGTGATACTTTGATTGAAAAATATTTTCAACATTGCCTGAAGGTTGATGTTGTCACTATTTATCACGAGGCATTTTTGTATTTTTTTTGAGTATGACTAACTGTTTTGTAAATATCATCACATTGGTATTTTGTGAAGAAATCAGTAACTAAGGGGGAGATTGTTAATGTTAGATCATGTGTTGCCATGAATGTTGTCCCAAGTGTTGCAAACCAGTGTTGCCACTGGTGTTGCCACAAGTGTTGCCATTTGGATTTGGCAACACCAGAATAGTTACTGTATTTTTCACAAATAATAATGTGTAAATTAATGTTTAAATGTCAGTTGTTAGTCTGCTTTAGATGAGCTTGAATAGGTCAATAGAAAGTGCCCAGGCGTGATTCACGAAGAAGAGAAGAAAATTAATATATAAACATGTGGTTTATATGATTAATTAATGACCAAGTAAAGGAGATATTATTAAGCTATTCAGGGGGAGATCAAGTCAGAGTACAAGGCATCTACAGCTGAGAGGTACAAGCAAAAGAAGCCATGAAGACCTAGTCTTCTACAAATGAGGCGAGAAGGCTAAAAAGGAGGAAACAAACTCAAGCTTGTTATCTGATCATTTTGAGTAGGCTCCAAGTTTTTGAGGCCTATAAATAGTACAATAGATCTTCATTGAAGATCATCCAATTCAGAAAACGCAAATCTGCACAAGAAAAGAATTCTGCTCTTCAAGTGTTGCCATTCAGTGTTGGCAACACTATGTCCGACACTCGAGAGTTTCACATATATTTTCATATTTTCGTGAGGTTTTGAGTGATTGTATTCAGAGAGAGTTCTTTGTTTATTGTTCCTTGAGTTAATGATTATTTATCATTAAGGAAACTTTTTTGACCTTGCATTGAATTCATATTATTAATAGAAAAGTCTTGCCCTTCTGGCACCCATCAAGTTATATATTTATATAACTTGATAAAAATTATATTCTTGTGTATTGTTTTTATTCTTCCGCTGCAAATTAGATTTATTTCTATTTATTTGTGTTTTTTTCGAATTGGTGTTTGTTGTTGTTAGTGTTGCCAACACTAAGGACAACACTTGTGAGTTTTGTCTCACTTTGTGAGTTTCGCCTCACTTTGTTAAGCCATCGACAATTTCAAAAAGCAAGTTTGAGATGAGCATGATGGGAGAATTGACGTTCTTCCTCAGGCTTCAAATCAAACAATGCAAAGAAGGAATCTTCCTCAGTCAAGCCAAATACACAAAGGAGTTAATCAAAAAGTTTGGACTAGAAAATGCAAATACATACGATACTCTCATGGCTATCGAAAATAAGCTAGACAAAGATTTAAAAGGTAAGAAGGTTGATCAAACCTTATATCGAGGTATGATTGGCTCATTACTTTATTTAACTGCTAGTAGGCCAGATATTATGTTTAGTGTTTGTGTATGTGCTCGCTATCAAGCTGATCCTATAGAAAAACATTTGTGCAGTCAAGCGTATAATCCACTATCTCTCTAGAACTACTAATCTTGGACTTTGGTATTCCAAAGATTAGAATTTCAATCTTGTAGGATATTCAGATGCAGATTATGCAGCTTGCCCTATTGACAGAAAGAGCACTAGTGTGACTTGTCACTTCCTCGGAAATAGACTAGTTGCTTGGGCTAGCAAAAAGCAAGCCTCAGTTTCAGTGTCAACTACAGAGGCTGAATATATTGCTGCTGGAAGTTGCTGTTGCCAAATTCTTTAGATGAAGCAATAGTTGGTGGACTATGGAATTAATGAAGGAAATTGCCCAATCATGTGTGACAACACATCCACAATTTCAGTCTCCAACAACCCTGCCATGCACTCAAAGACCAAGCACATTGACATCAAGTATCATTTCCTCAAAGACCATATGGAAAAGGAGAACATCCATTTAGAGTATGTGGGGACAAATAATCAAATTGCTGACATCCTCACCAAAGCTCTTGACTCCAAGAGGTTTTCATTCCTCAGAGTAGAAATGAGTATGCTTGAACTTAAATAAGTCCATACTTTTTTACTAATTTGTGTGTTAAGTATGTGGATTTTAGGTTACAAATCCTGTTGAGGTTTCAAACCTCACCATTGTTGAAATCGCGTGATTCAAACCTCATGCAGTCAATCGCCTGCAGCCAACCGCGTGTTCCAAACCGCTTGCTGCATCCAGACCGCATGATTCTCAACCGCGTTTCAACACTTAGTCATTTTTCAACGTTTTTCGTTTCTAAGCTTTGTAGAAGCTTCAATATGGTTTGGAATTTATTTCCTTTAAAAAATTGTTATTAAAACCGCATTCATATCTGCCACGTGGACCCAGGTAAGTTTTCTATATTTATTATTTGATCCTTATTTTGGCATAAGGGTATTTTTGCAAATATTTTCCCTCATTTATTTAAAATTTAAATGCATTTAATGCAAAAGAAATATTTGCATTAAAAACCCTCTTGTCAGCCGTCATAGGACAGTGTGTAGATGTTGAAAGGGTGCAACAGTTAAGTGGAACCATCATCACCTTTCTGCACACTGCCCCTTCACCATCTATATATACATGGTTTGGTGAAACTGGTTGACTCTTTACGTGCCAACTCTCTGTCCTTGCTACTGTTCACTTTCTCTCTCTACCAACTCTCTCTATAAACCTTCACTTTCAAAAACTTTAAAATTTTAATGGCTGCCAAGAGGCAAAGAGATTCAGCCATTCCTAGAGTTCCCAAGAAATCTTTCAATGACATGGTAACAATTTCAAATCTTAATCTTTAATTTTCTGCAAATCTTCCATGGATAAACCTTGAAAAAACCCTTCGTATGCCATTTTTGATTTGGTTGATAGATTCTTCATTTCTCAGTCATTTTCTTTGAAATCTGTTGGGTTTTGTTCGGATTGTAGTTTAGATTCTGATTATGGTGTTTATTTTATGATCTATACACTTTTAGGTAACCAATTTTGAATTTTACAGTTTTCAATTTTCGAAAAAACCCATTTCGTGTTCTTGGCTATTTCTTGATGATTTTGGATTTTTATTGTTATATTGTTAACCACTGCACAATGTGATAATTTTGATATGTTATTTATTGATTTTGGTGAACTTTTGATATATCTCTATTTTTGGTGTTCTTGAGTGTTCTCCGTGTTCATATGCACTGTTCATAACTTTTTCAGAAAATTCCCTATATCTTGGATTCTATGATTTCATGATTGTGTTTTTCACACTTAGATTTTTTTTTTGAAAACCTTGTATTTTGAATATGCTTAGAACCTCATCTCTCAAAATCGCATGTTTCCCTAGTTTGAAATCGCATATCACTATTGTTTCAAACCGCATGCTAAAAATAGCATTTTGACTATACTTGTTTGAAACCGCATGATGTTAAAACCGCATGTGTAAATCGCATGAGTTTGATAATTGAAACCGCACGTTGTTTTTCTCTAAATGTTAGATGATATGTTGCCCATACTTTTGTTGATCTAAACCGCATTTCATCTTAAACCGCATGCTATTTCACACTTGTCTTTTTGCACACTTGAGTTTTACTTAGTATATAGGCTGGAAACAATAACCTTCCCCAACATGCACTTCTTGGAAGTGTGGGATAATTTTGGATTACAATGCCACGTACTAGTAAATATGTTCTCCAGTTTTTCATTTCAATTCCCGAGGCATAAATTCACAGTTCACTTGGAGTTGAGAAATATCATTTTCTCAACCGC
The DNA here is from genome assembly GCA_022495995.1 of Adenophora triphylla var. japonica. Taxonomy (NCBI): domain Eukaryota; kingdom Viridiplantae; phylum Streptophyta; class Magnoliopsida; order Asterales; family Campanulaceae; genus Adenophora; species Adenophora triphylla. The sequence continues at coordinate 37,611 of JAFEMH010001680.1, forward strand.
ACCAGTTCTAAACCGCATGGGTGCTTAAAACCGCATGTGAACTGTGATTTCTTAAAATAGATCTAACTTCATATTTTCTCTCTTTGTAGGATCCTCACTTTTTCCTGCCAGGTTGGGAAATCAATGAAGTAGAGATGAGCAAAGATTCCCTAGGGAGGGAGATGATAAGGAAGGTGGACACATCTGGAATTTTACCCCTATTCACCAAAAAGAAAACCTTCACCATTCCTTCCTTCATTGACCAATTCTATTCCAATGCCACTGCCAGCACCAGAGATCTTGGAAATGGAAGAACTACCCCTGCCTAACCCCAAATGTAGAAGGGCTAGAAGTTACAATTGATTATATGGATATAAGGGATACTTTTGGATTCATTGTCCCCAATGCTGAAGAGAGGCTGAATCAAGATATTCAAGATGCCACAACCTCAACTCTTGCTGGTATTCCAACTCTCACTGGGAAATACAAGGCGGTTCCCAGGAAAGACTTTGGAGAGTTGATGAGCCATTTGTGTTTTCTTGTGGGGAAGTCTGTATGAGGAAAGAATGAAAACCACAATAACTTCACTAGCTCCCAGTGGATGTATTGTTATGAAATCATTAATGAGATGCCCCTCCACTGGCCAAAGATCCTCCTTCGTGAACTATCTGCCCACATTGATACCTACCAATCTAAGAGAAGAGAGTAGATCAAAGATAGATACCCTTCTGCAAACTGCTGACAGTAGTATTCACAAATTACCATCATCTAGAGGAGATCAGACAACTCAACCCTGAGTTAATGGTTGAGTAGGGTCAAGAAGAAACTCTTGGTATCAATGTGTGCCACCTTTTTCATCTCAAGAATGGTGATGCCAACTACAAGCTGTTGTGGGAAGCTGACACCCTAGCCTCAAAGGAATTCTATGTGGAGATGAACCCTGAAACCGTAGACAAAGCGGTTGGGAAAGAGGTCAAGAAGGCCAGGAAGCCAAGAAGACAGGCTGAACTGCGTGCTAAGAAGGCTAAGACCGCACCAGCCTCTAAACCGCGTGCTACCACTGATGCTGGTCCAAGCCAAGGGAAGAAAAAGATGGCCCTTGTTGATGAAGACGGTGATGATGATGAAGAGGGTGATGATGATGAAGAGGAAGAAGCCAGTATTCCTGCTTTGATTGCTAGATCCAGAGTGGCAAAGGTTGCTCAAGATAAGATTCAGAATGATGACGATATAATGGATTTCCATAGAGCTGAGCTGGAGAAATTTGAGAAGATAACTACTGAGAAGAGAGCTGCTATAGGTAAGCAAACCGCACCTCCTCCAAAACCGCAGCCAAACACTCAACCACCTCCTGCTCCCCAACCTTAATCACCCATCCAATCACCTATCAAATCCCTATCCAAATCCCTTTCTCCTAAACTGCAATCCCCTCCAACCGCATATAACTAAACCGCAAGCTGAAGCACTAATTCAGAGGGAGACCCCAAGGAAAAGATTCAAGATGATGGCCAAGAAAACCACTAAAAATGGCCCTCAGCGTTTCCTTAAGAGGGTGGCCCAGAATACTGAGCCCATGGCTGGAGAAATCGCATCCTACTTTGATAAGGAATCCTCGTATTCCTTCTTCCCTCCTCCCTCAGATTCAGACTCAGACTCAGACCGCTCCATCCATTCCCATCCCACCCCTCCTCTTTCCAATGCCTTCAAAGCCTGGTCCCCCAAACCTTCAGGTGGCCCAGCTATATACACCTCAAACCGCAAAGCCCCAACTCCTTCCCCTCCTCGTTCAAACCGTGTTCAAACTCCACCCCCTCAAAAACTCCTACACCACCTCCTTCACCTAAACATCAATCACCTCCTCCTTCCGTTCATTCAGCTACCCCTTCCACTTCACCCATAAAGTCCCCTCGTCAAATCGCCAACCTTCCCACTTCAACAATTCCTCTACCTACCCAGACCGCAACCACCCAAACACTACCCATTCCACCCCCTCCCACCCAACCTCATACAATCCCAGTCACTCAAATATTCTAAACCCTTCACACCCAACTACCCCAGATCGCACCCCCTACCCAAACCCCTCCATTAACCCAAACTGCCTTCCAACCCCAGATCGCACCTGAACCTACCCAGTACAATCGCCTCCTCATTCATCAACCATTCCATCCACCTCAACTGCCCCTCCTACAGACTACACCCAAATTCTATCAACCCTTCATCTAATTCAAATCCAACTCCTTACAAACCAAGGCCATATGGTCAATCTAACTGCCGTCAACTCCTCCCTAGAAGCCTCCAACCGCTCCCTCAAGACCATGTTGATACCCAATCCCACCTTCTGGCCACTCAAGCCCTTGAACTGAGTGCTTATAATTCTTCAATGAAGAGTATACTTCTCAAGCTTGATACCATTAAGGGGGAGAGTGCCATAGAAAACATTGTTCAAACCTCAGATGAAAAATGCTTTGAGGAATTTAGAAAAGATCTAGCTAATGGAATCCTTCAAACCTTTGGAGATAAAGTTTCAACAACCCAGCTGAAAGAAATGCTGAATCAATTTTCCAATACCTTCAACCTTTCCTCCAAAATCGCTCTAGAAAATTTCCAATCTGAACTTACAATTCCATCAACTCAAGACCATAGGCTGCCCTAGACTTCAAATCTGCTCTGGACTTAATGGAATCCAACCTCCTATCTGAATTGGATGGCCTTAAAGAGGAGCTGAGCATGAAAATGAACCTGATGAGAGACAGTCTAACTGCAAAGTTGGATTTTCTAACTGACGAAATAAATGATAGGTTTGAAAAACTTAAAGAGGGATTCAACTCCAAGCTCAACACGAAAATCAATGAGCTGGATAACTCTTTGAGGGGGAGCTTAAATAAAATTGAAGCAAATCTGCAAGAAGCTCAAACTGCTCACTCAGAGGCCATACAAGATCAAATCCACACATTTTTCAATTCTTTGGATTCCTCCTTCCACACCAAAATCGAAGACCTCAATAAGAACCTAGATGAGAATGCAACTAAAGTTGATGAGCTTATTGAAGAGAACAAGGCCATCCAAACCGCAATCGACGCCATCAACAACCTGGAGACCGCCCAACAACGGACCGCAAAAGAGGTGAGAAGACTGAGGAGAACTCTGAAAGCAGAACATTTCATCTTCTCCGGACTGCATGTTGCAGAGCACGTCGTGGATGGACCGCCCCAGCAATGAAACTGCATCTCTGTAATTTCTTTTGCTGAACATTTTTTTCTTATGTTAGACCACACACTCTTTGTATATTTTTGGTCTAACTCCTTTTGCTATTTTTGTAACCTTGTAATTTTCTTTCCTACATGTACTTGTAACTCAAACTGCTTGAGGTAGTAATGAAAATTGCATCATGGTTTCAAAACTTTGTTCATATCAAACTGCTTGTTTGTAGAACAATGAAACTGCATTGGTTTAAAACCTCATTCAAATATCCTTTAACTTAAAAATCATATTTTTGAATTTAAGTTTAAACATTCAGTTTAAACCGCATACTTAAACTAAAATTCATATTTTTATGTATGCACTGAATGCATTTCTATACTTTTAACTTGTAAGTTATTTATTTTTCAATAGTATAGAAATCTATAACTTAAGCTAGTGTGTGCATTGACTTGGGACATGACTTGCCACGTTAATTCTTATGGACATGTTTTTACCAAGTACAATGTTTGCTTTTGTTATAGTACGTAATGGCAATAATCAAATAGGGGAGACTGTTGGGTATGCATACTTTAACCCTCCTAGCTTTAGCTTTGATTTGATTGATACCATAACCTCATCTCTATTTTATGGACTTTAGGCCCATATGTAATGAAGCTTAGACTTTAATTTTTTAGTATAAGTCCATTTTATAGAATATATTAAATTAGGCTTGAAAACTGGCACAAGACTCATTGGACGTAAGGATTCTGTTCAAGAAGTTTCAAACTGCACGTATAAAACCGCACTAGCAAACCGCAGTGTGGAATTCATACATTGAAACCACACTTCAAAGAACTGCAGTGAATCCTAATTGATGAAACCGCACTAGCAAACCCGCAGTGCAGTTTCAATCTTAAGACCACACTATGAAACCTCACTAGTGAAACCGCACTGTTGAAATTACCCGGATGCGGCTCGCGCGCGGGCCCCGGCATCTCACGGTTGTCGGGAGGTGTCACTGTGTTTGTTTGAGGAGTCGCCATGCCATTTTTGATTTAGCCTAAAACATTGAAAAAAGGCTTATTTTAAAAACTGTTATTTTGTGATGAGATTTTGAGTTCGAAGGTCAGGTTACGCCTCGGGAAGAGAATAACAGAGCTCACCCGATTCGCCTCGTATACGCGAGTCTTTTGATACCCCTCTTTCTTTAAAAGTTGTGTGTGTGTGTGTATGTGCTTTTAAAAATGCATGCTGTATATGATGTCTATATTGTATGCTATGTATTGAAATAAATTGAAATAGTGTTGGAAGGAAGCCTTACAATGTTGGTTCGTGTCTGTCTTCTGCTTGGGAATAGTGTTTGAGTGTGAATAGTGCTCCGGGACGGACCGGGATTGCTTCGGGGATGTACCGGTGTCTACAAATAGAGCTTCGGCATGCCTTAGGAGTATCAGGTGTGTCCTCGAGCAGAGTTTCGGTGTGCCTCGGGATTGTTGATTGTACTCGGGCATAGGTTTGGCGTGCCTCGGGAGTGTTGGTTGTACTTGGGCAGAGGTTCGGCGTGCGTCGGAATTGTTGATTGTGCTCGGGCAGAGGTTCGGCGTGCCTCGGGATGCCTCAGGATTGTTGACTGTACTCGGGCAGAGGTTCGGCGTGCCTCGGGATCGTTGATTGTGTTTGGGCAGAGTTCCGGCTTGCTTCAGGATGGACCAGGATTGCCCGGCAGGGCTTCGAGATGGACAGGGACACCTCGGGATGGACCAAAAGGCCTCGAGATGTACCGGCAAGGCTTCGAGATGCCTCGAGAGTGCCTTGGGGCAGCTCGAGAGCATCTCGAGAGCGTTCGGCAGGGCTTCGGAGCACCGCGAGGGGGCTCGAAATGCCCCAGAGGGAACCGAAAGGGACCGGGAGTGCCTCGAAGGGACTTAGAGGGGAGCCTGATGGCTGGGGGAGAGACGAGAGAAGGGAGGTGTGAGAAAAATGAGAGGGGGAGCCCTCTATTTATAGGAGTGAAAAAATAGCAAAGTGGTCCACACGGACCATGTTACAAAACCAAAATTTTGTTTTTCCTGGATTTAAAGGAATATTGTGGACTTTAAGGGGAATATGTAATTATGATGTCTTGGTGCAAAATGGTCCGCACGAACCATTATGCAGACCAGATATTTTGCAAAATTCCTAAAAAGTCTTTTTGCCTTGTTTTATCCCAGAAAGGTCCCACCTTGGTTTGGTTGGTAGTTTTTGGGGTTTTTGAAGGTTATAGGTGTTCGGGATCATGTTTGTGTGAGTTCGCGGTGTTTCCCGAGCATTAGAAGGGAGCGATCCAAATTGGGGTACTTACAGAAGCCCCTCGACGACGTCACTTATGGAGGAAGTGGGGTCGTCGATAAGATAAAGGTCCTGATGTGGATCACTTGTTGGGAGAGAAGGTGATCGCGTTGGTCGGTTCATGAGGACATGGTAGTGTCCTGCGGTGATCGCTTGGGTCGGCTGTGAGGACGTAGTGGTGTCCTAAGGTGATCGATTTGGTCGGATGGCTGGACCCTTTGACAGGATTCCTACGTATCCCGTATGGGAATCAAGCCTGATCGTAGTTCGTGTGTGGGGTGAGTGTGTTGTCATGTATGAGGACGTGTGATGTCCTGTGACTAAGACTCAGTGCATGGACATTTCGGTGTCCTGTGGGTGACCGTTTAGGTCAGTTGACTGGACCTTTGACAGGATTCCTACATATCCTAATTGGGAATCAAGCCTGATCGTAGTTCAGAAATGGTGCATTGTCTTGTATGAGGACGTGTTATGTCCTCTGACTGAGGTTGTGTCGTGTATGAGGATGTGTTATGTCCTCTGACTGAGGTTGTATCATGCATGAGGATGTGTGAATGTGTGCCCAAATTCTATTTTTTGTTTTTTTTAGATTGGATTCACGCGAGTTTGAAAACATCCGGTTTAATTTGAAAAACGGAGTCGCCACGCCATTTTGATTTCCTCAAAACTTTGAAAAAAAGGATTTAGGGTTCGGAGGTTAAGTTACCCCTTGGGAAGAACGGATCGTCGTTCACCCAAGGTGCCTTGCCGTAGCAAGTCTCCCTAGATTCCATTTTTCGTGCTTGCTTGCGTGCTTTCTTGTGTGCATGTGTTGAAAAGAGGGGGAATGTTCCAAGTTGTCTTTCGGACGTACAAACCATTTAGTTGGTTGTCGCTCGGGATTCCTTGGATTTTTATGTGTTCGGGACTTTGATCCCGTCCTCATCTTGGACTTGTAATCATCTCTTTTTGACCTTGGGTCATGCATGATCGAGAGAAGGACTCTCTTTTATAGTCCAAAATGGGGTTCTTTAGAAAAGGAGTGTCCTTAGCCCATCGATCCTACACATTGAGACGATTGAGCTTATATTGGAGCTATCATGCTCGTCTCAAGTGATAATCGGAGATATAGGTTCAAGGTTTATCCCTTTCTAAAGAGATTATGGCACCTTTAGTGGAAGAAACAATTTAAAGATAGGATCTTTACATCGGTCCGTTCTGAAGGTTGCATCAAATACCAATTGGGGACTAGGGGAATGCATGTTAAAAATGACATTTTTAGTGAAAAGATGACATTTTTGGGTGCAAAGGATGCTATTTGATTTGCAAAGGATGCTTTTTATGTAAAGAAATGATTTTTAATGCAAAGGATGCATTTTTATGTGGAAAAATAGTATTTTATATGCAAAGGATGCATAAAGACTACATTTTGAAAGCAAAGGATGCTACTTTGATTGTAAAGACATGATTTTTAATATGCAAAGGATGCATTTTTATGTATGAAATGGGACTTAGGTGCAAAGGATGCACCTTTAATGTAAAGAAATGATTTTTACATGCAAAGGATGCATTTTTATGAGCAAATGATGCTATTCTAATGCGAAGATCACATTTTTATGAGCAAAGGATGCTATTCTAATGCAAAAATCACATTTTTATGAGCAATTGATGCTATTCTAATGCAAAGGATGCAAAGGGATGGGAAAATGATTCACATGTTCAAAGATATGATCTTTAACAACAAATATGCCAAGTCCCAAACAATATATAGCAATATGTAAATGCAAGGAGCAAGTATATCACATAAAGCAAGTATAATGCAAGGTAGGGAGTGAGAGGTTACCAATGGTGGTGGCTTCTTCTTCTTTGGAGTTAGCCTAGTGGAAGGACCAACTTTTGGAGGCTTCAAGGAGGAGGGAGGTGGCTTCTTGGCACTCTTAGCTTCCTGATTTTCGTAGGGATATTTTGGTAGAGCTTTGATGCTGAATATTGTTGTTTCAAAATGGGTAGAGGAGGCCTCTATTTATAGGCAGTCTGGATAGAGCAAATGTGGCCGTGCGGCTAGGAGTTCCCTCCTAATGCAGCCGTGCGGCATTATCCCCTGTGACTCAACATCTTTCTAGAATCATGCAAGGTGGCACTTCTAGAAGGTCTTCCATATTAAGGAAAACATGCTTTTTTAATTTAAAGCAGTCCCTTCATCCCTCGGAAGGTTCGGAACAGTTCCGGAATTGCTCCTGAACTTTAGGAAAGTCCAGGGAATTGCCGGGAAACTTAACCGAAAGGCATGAGCCAGATTTGGGTACTTACAGGATGTGTTATGTCCTCTGACTGAGGTTGTGTCGTGTATGAGGACGTGTTATGTCCTCTAACTGAGGTGATGTCGTGTATGAGGACGTGTTATGTCCTCTGACTGAGGTTGTGTCGTGTATGAGGACGTGTTATGTCCTCTGACTGAGGTGATGTCGTTATGAGGATGTGTTATGTCCTCTGACTGAGGTTGTGTCATGTATGAGGATGTGTTATGTCCTCTGACTGAGGTGATATCGTTATAAGGACATGTTATGTCCTCTGACTGAGGTTGTGTCATGCATGAGGACGTGTTATGTCCTCTATCTGAGGTGATGTCGTGCATGAGGACATGTTATGTCCTCTGACTGAGGTTGTGTCATGCATGAGGATGTGTTATGTCCTCTAACTGAGGCGATGTCGTGTATGAGGACATTTTATGTCCTCTGACTGAGGTGATGTCATGTATGAGGACGTGTTATGTCCTCTGACTGAGGTTTTGGTTCAGGAGTATGAACCTAGTATTTGGAACTGGGGGGAGGCATGCTCGCCTCGTGTTTTGTCCGCTGGGGAAAAGTTCGGGCTTACTTTGTTGGCCGGTGAAATGACTTGTTTGTTGTGAAGGCGTTCGTGCCTTGGGATGTGTATTTAAAGTTGTTTTGTGCCCTTTTGTATTTGTTTTGCCGTTTAGTGGGCGAGATCCGGACTTACGATGACGGCCGGGGTTTATCTGCTGGGGATATGTACATTCGTACGGTGTTACTTTGATGGCCATTTGACTTTTTGTCCACTGGGGAAGGGGGTTTGGGCTTACTTTGATGGCCGGTTTTTGTTTTGTGTTTTGTTTTGGAGGCATTCTGTGCCTTTAGATTGGTGTTTGAAGGCATTTTGTGCCTTTTGTTTTGTGTTTGAAGGCGTTTTGTGCCTTTTGTGTTTGTTTTGCCGTTTAGTGGGCGAGATTCAGACTTACGATGACGGCCGGGGTTTGTTTCGTTGGCTTAGGGACCAAACTGTACGAATCTTGCTGGAAATGGCCTTTGGATGGCTAAGGGCAAAGATTGTAAGGGTAAAAGGGGGATTTCGCCTGGAATGCCAAGTGGTCCGCACGTATCCACTTGCCTTGCAAAGTGGTCCGGGCGGATTGGTCTTGAATTTTGACTCTCGAAATCATCATCAGATTTCCAGCGACGCCATTCTACCCCATTTTCCTTCTTCTGTCGAAAGAGAGAGAGAGAGAGAGAGAGAGAGAGAGAGAGAGAGAGAGAGAGAGAGAGAGAGAATTCGAAGTTTGTTCAAAATTTTCTTAAGGGAATTCTTCCGAGTTGATTGAATTGCTATCATGGCGAAAAGAATCGGGCGAGGTCGTCGTCGAAGGGGCCAAGAGGCCATAGAGAGGAGATTGGATCTCCAAAGGAATTGTTCTTCCTTCTCACCTTCAACAAAGAATCCATATGTGTTGTATCCGGATTCGGAGGTACACACCTTGCAGGGAAGGACTGTAATGGAGGTAAGAAATCAATTTTTTGTTTTGATTCTTGCTTGAAATGATGTATGTTAGAACTAGGTTTTAGTTTTTGCATATTTGGGGCTTTTGTTGTTGCCATGCTCATTTTGTGAAATTTACGATGAATTGTTGAAATTGAGCATGTAAGAATTGTGGGTATGTGATTTTTGTGCAAAAATGTAGAGTTTAGCTCTTATTTGTGAAAATAAAGTGCCTCTCCTTGAAATGCATGCTTCGGTAACTTGTATCTTATACTATTTCCGTATGTACATTGTGAAAAAATTGCCGTGTCGGGACGGACTTTGTGTTGTAAAAATTTATGTACAATGGGTGACGTATTTTTGTGACGGAATTTTGATGAAAAATTGCCGTGTAGAGACGGACCTTGTAAAATGTGTGCCTTGTTTTTGGTGACGGACTTTGTGTGGGGGAAATTTATGTGCCATGAGTGCCGTATTTTTGTGATGGACTTTTGTTGAAAAAATGTGTGCCGTGCATTTGTGACGGACTTTTATTGAAAATGTGTCATTTGTGCCATATTTTTGTGTTAGACTTTGAAAATGTGTCGTGTAGGGACGGATCCCTCTTTTGAGAAAATTGTGTTAGATTGCCGTGTTGGGACGGACTTTTGTGATTTGTGAGTTTGTTGTGTTTTTACGGTCTTTTATGCTTTGCCGTGTTGGGACAGACTTTTGTGCTTTGCCATGTTGGGACGGACTTTTGTGATTTTTTTTTTGTATATTTGCTTAAGTACTGTTATTGACGTACCTTTCCTTGTGCCTTCATCTGGGAAGGCGAAGCGGATGAAGTCATGGGGGTCTCTAGATCCCGTGGTTGAGTTGTGGCGGAGCCTGCCCGATATTTCCCGAGATGGGAGGCCTAGTCCTCGGAGGCTAGTGGTCGCTACTGGGCTGAACGTGTTCGTGGAGAACCTGGCCGGGATTGCGGAGATGCAGAAGAACAAGGGCGTCTTCTTGGCTCTGTCTGAGTATTGGTGGGACACCACGCATACCTTCCATTTTAGCTGGGAGAGGTGACGGTGACTCCTACCGATTTTGCGGCGATCACCGAGCTTTCCTTCAAGGGGGAGTCGGTGAAGTGGCGGGACAGGATGTCCGATGCGGTGCTGACTGAGCTGCTTGGCTTTGCGCCTTATCCCCATAAGGGCTTGGGCATGGTGTACCACGATGTGGAGGCCCAGATCTTGGCCAACATTGGGGCTTACAGCCAGGGCACTGGGGTAGTGACGGCGGAGCAGCCGGCACGCTCTTTTCTGTGGTTTGCCCTCTCCGAAACTTTGTTCTCGAATCACCCCTCTTCCGCTCTTTTTCCTCTGCTGGAGAGTTTAATGGACTTGGAGAGGGTTTGTGAGATTGCTTGGGGCGAGGCGGGCTTGGCCAAGCTCTATTTTCCTATGGACAGGTCTAGCCGAGGTACGCCCAAATCCCTGGGGTGTTTTGACTTTGCACTGGAGGTATGAGTTTATTACTGTTGTAGTTTAGCATTTTTGTCATTTCTCCGTCTTCTTTTTCTTTTTCTTTTTCTTGTTCTGAGCACTATCTGCTTTTTTGTTGCAGGCGTGGTGCTATGAGATCTTCCGGTCAGCCGTGGGACTGGGAAGATGAGGCCATGGTGGGTTATCCTGCCATGTTGTGCTGGGCCCGCCCTTTGAGGAAGAGGAGGACGAGCAGGGGAAAGGTCACCATCAACTATCAGGAGGTGCAGTACTGCCTGGAGAGGGACAGTCCGGAGGGGTTTGAGCTGTACCCTTGGACTCGGTATGGCGATGATGAGTTGGAGGGTGCCCCGGGGTGACATAGAAGAGGAAGCTTCTGCGAGGCCTCACTTGCGACACTATGTATCTGGGGGAGAGGGTCTTCTGGTAGCATGGCGCTGGTGTGCCCCTATGGCTTCGAGGGATCCGCCCTTTCATATGATGAGTCCTCTTGATATGGACGTGCTGGAGTATGAGAGGTACCGGGTCGGCGTGAGTGCTGAGGAGTTCGTCCTGGAGGGCGAGGAGTATGCGGCCTTTGTTAGGCAGAAGCTGAGGACGCCATAGGTGTTGGCGAGGGAGAGGCAGGATGGCCTGCTACGTCCTCCAAATGTCATGGTGCCTAGGCCGGACTTCACGTGCGTTCGTGGGGACTCTTCGAGGAGGAGGGTGACTGTGCCCGTCCCTAAGCCTGGTCCTGCTGCTTATCGGGTTGACCCGGATGCTCCGGTGAGTGTGCTTACTCTTTTCCATCTTGGCATCTTTTCTGTATTTTTCTCTTTTTGTTGAGTATGTTTGTATCTCTTTTGCTGAGCGTTTCTTTGGTTGCTTGCTTGCGCAGGTCTCGGGGCGGTCCTTGGACGTGCTGACCCGTCGGTATGTAGGGTTAAGGGATTTTACGAAGAAGCTCCTGGGGAAGCTGTCCTGCGGATCTTCGTGGAGCACGACGGCATTCGAGCCGATGCCTTCGAGGAGGTCTGTGGATACTCCTTCTTTGAGGGCTGCGCCAGGGCCATAACCTGAGGTGCCGGTTCGGGAGTGGCAGAGCTTTGATGTGGGGACGTCTTCGGGGGCCCAGAGGCCGTAGACCCTTTATCAGTTCTTTCCTCCGTCGGGCGCACAGGGTGAGGGTTCGTCATCGCATCCCTTCTTTAATCCTTTTACTGGGTTTGACCCTTCGAAGTACTTTGAGTACTCGCACAAGGAAGGGGTCCAGTATTCTGATGATGAGGATGTGACAGCCGAGTTTTCCGAGATGCCAGATTTCTCATTTGTGGAGGATGATGATGGTGAGTCGGAGTAGGGCTCTTTTGCTTTCCCTCTTTCCGTTGTTTTTTTAGAGCAGCAGACATTTGGTATCTGTAATAAAACACTTGTATTTTGCACAACAAAATATTTTATTTAAGATGTAATGACGTATTTGTGATTCCCAGGATTAACCTAGAAATTGTTGCTAGCTTATTTTTAATTTTGTGCATGTCGCTGTAAGTACGCCAATCCAATTCGCGACCCTTTTAGGTGCATTTTAATGTGATAAAATTGCATTAAGGGGCGTTTTGGTAAATTCCCGGCCTATCTCGAGACTTCCGGAAACATTTCATAAGTTTCCCGTGAAGGATGTACCTTTTGGTACTTTGCTCATGCTAAAGGACCCCCAGGAAATAAAACCTTTTTGGACCTTTTGGGTATTTTCCATAAATGTTCCAGAAACTGGATTTGGCACCAAAAGCGGTTGTGACACCATGTGTCACGCGACAAGTCGAGGCTTGGAAAACGGTTACAGAAAGTAGTGCGACACAAGGTAACCACTAACTGCAGCCTATAAATAAGACCCTTCCCCTCTTAGAAAGGGATCCAGAATTTGACATACTGTTACTCTACAGAAATTGCAATGTAACACACACACTAAACATACACCTCTCTCTCTCCTACCCCTAAACTAAATCCAATTCCCTCCAATTCAACCCATTCCCTCCATCATCTCTTAGATCTACCTTCTACTGGTTCTCTCAAGCTTTCCAGAACCAGAAGCTGATATTGAAGGGTTCTGTATCTAACTTGATACAGAATTTGTGGAAGCAACAAGGGTAACACCCTCAACCCCTTTTTCCCTCTCTCTCTTACCTTGATAATTGGATAATTCTATTGTTTTACTTCCCTTGGATTCAATAATCAGACTCTATCTGTCTAGATTATTGATTCCCAATCTCAATCTCTATGTTTAACTTGGTTGATCTGAATAATTGGGTGTTTATTATTGAATATTTGTTGAATTTGGTGTTTAGACCCCAAGGGGGTGTGGATCTATCCATATCCACACTCCCTGGGTTGAATTGTTGTTAATTCTATATTTCGAAGCTAATCTGATTGATCTATTGGATCTGTGTTGGCTATTGATGTTGCTGAGTTCAAATCTGTAGGTATCTGCAGATGGACACTGTGTGTCACGCTACACACTGTGACTGGTTAGATCCTGTGTCACACGACACATATAGCCAGGCACATCCTGTGTCACGCGACACTCTATGACCATTTGCAGATACCATTTCCCCTTGTAATCTGTATTGATCTGTTGTAATGGGGATGTGACCTCCCTGAATAATTGGTTCACAAGTTGTAAGTCTCTTTCCAAATCAATAAAATTCATGTTAACTACACTTGTTCATTATCAATGATTGCACACACTTATGGATTATTTGGATGTTTGATTAGAAAGACTCGTCTATGGTCGAGGCGTGTTGGGTGAACTCTCGGTTCTTCCCAACACGTAACCTGACCCCCGAACCCGTTCTCTTTCAAAGGTTTTTCAAAGTGCACCTCTTAAGCATGGCGTGGCGACTCCTTTTCTTTTTCATCCTCGGAAAACCCAAAAATTCCGCGGGGCAAGCACTCATTCAGTGGCGACTCCGCTGGGGAAACACTTTGAAAACCTGTTTTTCAAAATTTAGTGGGTCAAGCTTTCATTCAATTGAACATCCAACATGTCCATCTTTGTGTGCATCTTTGATAATCTTTTGTAGTACATGCATTTTATTGTATTTGGAGACTTGTAAGCCTTGTATATATTTTTGTGGCCATTCTGTTTGTGCTTTGGTTATTGTGCTTGTCCCTTGCCATGGATAGGACAGGGGATGATTCCACTTTGCAGTGTTCTGGTTCAGTGATCATCCTAGTCGTACGACACCTTTATCCCATGCTGTCCTGTGTCACCCGACAGGAATGGTCACTGAACAGGTCTTCAGAAGTTGGTTTGAGGGCAGTCCCTTGAATCGAAAATTGGCTCAGTTGATTGTTGTTCCTTCTTTTTTCAGTGTGAGGGTGTGTGTGTTTCTTTTCCTTTTCTCTTTTCTTAAAAAAAATAATAAATAAAAAAAATATAATAAAAAAATTTTGTTTTCGTAAATAAAATATTATAGTCATCCGCACACTACCACATAGATTTAGAGCCCTCGGGTGCGATTGACGGCATCGCGGACGGTGATGAATTTCGCCTACGTTTGAGCGCTTAATATCAAACCTATCCCCCTAGTCCGTTATAGGTGGCGCCACACTTAAACCTTACCCACGGTTGATTTTTGATACAACGTTTTAATCACACCAAAATCAATTGTCTTTTGAAATTTGCGATAGGTCCTTATACCTTCCCCAAAACCTCGCATCTTGTGGGCATGTTGCCAACGCAACATGGTTTCACGTGGGGACATGCCACTCCCGTGGCGTGTTCTAACGAGAGATCATGCCGCTTTGTCAACGTGCACCGACGAGAGGTCATGCTGGATTTTTCTTTGAATTTCTTCGAGAATACCCGTTATGCTGCCCAAATTTCCCCTGGAATTTGGACAACCTCTCTGTCCCATGCGATGTTAGGTTCTGGTTAGGTATCATTACCTATTATAGATTTCAATGCAAGGCATTTGGCGTGATTTGAATGTTGCGTCCCTAGGTTTCCCCAAGTTGTAGTTTGTACAAATAAAGGCTTCTCCTTTCCCAACCGTATTTAGGATTAAGACACCAATTTATACTTGAAGATAAATGAATTGTTTGTGCGAGTTTGTCCCTCGTCTCCTTTACCTCTCCCGTATTTCCTCAAAAGTCTCCTTCCTCCCCTACCTTATAAACCCGTATCTACCCCTGCAGCTATGGCGAGTTGGACCCGCTCATCTGTCCTAGGAGCTCGTTTGGTTCGTGTTGTTCAAGCAGTGTCAGGAGTTTCAGTCAGTGCAGAATCAGATATGGCCGGGAATGGTGATGTGTTTGCCGCTCAGTCTGCTGGAGGTTCAGTTTCAATGGGTCAACCGGGTTTTAACGACATGTCTGCAGAAGAATTGAGGATAACTTTGGAAGCTGCTTTGACCAGGGAACGTGAGGCCCGATTGTTGGCTCAGAATGCCAAGGCTCGAGAGGAGGAGGCCCATACCCGCTTTGTCGAGGCTATGAGAACCCGGGGAATCGCAGTACTCCGTCGAGAAGATGGTTCTTACGGGGAGATTACTGAAGACAACAACAATGGGATCAGATCAGCTTCTCCTGCCCAGCCTGCTCAGCCCAGCTACAATGCTATGCCTCCTCCCATGAGTTATGCCCCATGCCCAGATCAAATGCCGTCCCCGGGAATGATTGTGAATGCCCAAGGAAGATTTCCTCCCCCAACTTCTCAAGTGCATAACCAAGTTGCTCAGCAGGGTCTTAGCAAAAGTGGCGGTCAACCATCGAACTTCTTCGATCTGACCTCCTCTCCAGCTCCCAATGCCTCAGCATCGCAGGCTCAGTACGAATCTCAGTTCCAAGTAGGCTATTCCCAACCACAGTTCAGTATGCACCCCGACAGTAACTAGTATGGTCAGTCTAATTTTCAACAGAATGGTCAGTACCGTCTTTCAGGAAGTCAGATATGTCAAGACAGTATTCCGCAGTTTCCGCAGTCCCAGTTCCAGAGCAATTTCTCTCAGCCCGCAGTGTGTTCTCCTCTCACCCAACATCTGTATGGTTCCACCCCGTATTCAGCTCCTTGCATAAGTACCGGATTTCCTGCCCTTGGTCAGTTTGGAGGTCAGTCAGTGCAGTTCAGTCCCCAGAATCCCAGTGTTCAGTTTAATGGTTATGACATGTACGGGAACAGGATTCCCAGCTCAGTCAGTTTGTTGGATAGCAATATCAGTGTCCCCAGTACTTTCGGTCTTCCCTCGGCTGCTTTGCCCATTAGATCTACTCCAGAGTTCCCAGTGCCGTCTTCAACAGTGGCTCCTGCTATTCCCCAGATTCCGGGTTTGACTCCGGAAGTGACAGCTTTATTGAAGCAGATGCAGCAGCAAATCGATAGATTGACTGTGGGTTCTAGTGGTCTCAAGGTGGTGGACCCGGCTCAAGTAACGCCTCTGCCCCATAAGTTCAAAATGCCAAAGATGGATTTTGATGGAACAGCCTGTCCAAAGACTCATGTGGAT
This sequence comes from Adenophora triphylla var. japonica, assembly GCA_022495995.1. Lineage (NCBI taxonomy): Eukaryota > Viridiplantae > Streptophyta > Magnoliopsida > Asterales > Campanulaceae > Adenophora > Adenophora triphylla. The sequence continues at coordinate 53,809 of JAFEMH010001680.1, forward strand.
ACTTACGTCATGACAATGGTGGCGATGGGCTGCACGCCTGAGTTTATGGCTTCTCATTTCCATCTGACTTTGAAGGGTCCGGCGCTCACTTGGTTCTTGGCTCTCAAGCAAGAATGCCGCTCCACCTGGAGCCAGATCACAGAGACATTCTTGGAAAAGTATAGAGGCAACCTAGAGTGGCGCACTACCCGGGACGACTTAGTGGGGACCATTCAGAAGAACAACGAGTCGATCACAAAATTCAATAAGCGATGGAATGCCAAGCTTAATGAGCTATCAGAGCCCATCCCCCTTCAGGATCAAATAGATATTTTTCTGTCGTGCGTGAAGCCGGTGTTAAGGGAGGCTATTGGAAAAGGTTGGTATCCAGATTTGCGAGAGATGGTTGGAATGGGCGCTCGCAGCAAGAATAGGCTCTTTAATCAAACCCCAGGTGTGAATGCTAGCGGTAGTAGCGAAAGTGGAGGATTCCGATACCGGGCACCTAACCCAGTTTCTGCGATGGCATCAAAAGGAAGGGAAATGTTCAAAGATAACAACATCAACAACCTGCAAAAGGGAGGTGGTAATGTACAAAATACAGTAAGATTTCAACCCAGGCCGCAACCGAGGTTTGATGACTTGGGCATGTCTACAGAAGAAGTTTTCAACGGCCTGCTTCGGATCGGCATGATTAAGCCGCTGGAAAATTATAGCCCTGTCCGTCCTAATCCCAATCTTGATGCAAGTAAGTATTGCCGATTCCATCAGTTCCCGGGGCACACCACAAACACTTTCATAACCCTCAAGAAGATCATCCAAGGCCTTGTGGATGACAAGAAGATCGAAAAATCTCCTCGCCCCAATGTCGTCAACAACCCTCTGCCTAGTAACAATGTGAATCTCATCGACTTTGATCAAGATTATTTTGTCAATGTAATAGAGTTTGGGGAGTCTGTAAATGGAAATGTTAGTGATGATTGTAATAAGGTTGTGACTGATGTAATCCCTTGTTCCAATGAAATGAAAGATAACTTCTGCTATGTCTTGTATCTTGATGATTTGTATGATTTGAATAATGCTGCTGATTACGATGAGTACGAAGAGCGTTTGGTCATTAACGCTATATCCTCTATGGCTCCTAGAGAATCCCCAATCTCTTTGGAGGAACTCAGGATAGCAGCTAACCTGGATGCGCCATTGTCCGTGAATGAGATAAGACAGGCAGCTTGGCCATACAGCACTCGCCCTGTTCCGCTCACACTGGCAGAACTCAAGGAGGCTAGCAAGAACTTTGTGGTTGAAGATCATCAAGAGGTTAATTTGTTGACTCGGTCGGGAAGAATGTTGGGAATGGATAGTGCTGATCCATCTGGGAAAGGCAAAGGAGTTGCGGTCTCGAATCCCCAGGCCTCTCAAGACCCCTACAGATCAGCAGGAAGTGAGGAAACCCGCGAGGACCCAATTTTGACACAGTTAAAGAGAACCCAAGATGATATTTCTTTATGGTCTCTGCTTACATCCTCCTACCCCCACAAACTAAAGTTGGAAGAGGCTCTGTCCAAAACCAAGGTGTCTGTCAATGCCACCCCAGATGAGGCCTGTCAGCTGATTGGAATGGCCCAGTATGGAAACATTATTACTTTTACAGACCTTGATCTGCCTGCTTACGGTTCGAATCATAATGAGTCTCTACACATCACTGTGCCTCTGGAAGGACGTTGGATTCCCCATGTGTTAGTGGACAATGGGTCGGCCATGAACGTGCTCCCTGCCAAAATGATGAGTATGCTAGACATTGACCCACAGAGCCTTAAACCATCCAGCCAGACCATAAAGGCCTACGATTCGACATCCAGGGCAGTGTTGGGGATCATCTCTTTGAATCTGTTATTTGGGACTAAGGAGATGGCGGTAAAATTTCAAGTTATCGACATTCCGGTCACGTTCTCAGCGCTATTGGGCAGACCATGGATTCATGAAATTGGAGCGGTAGCCTCCACCCTCCACCAGTGTTTGAAGTTTGTGCAAGATGGGGTTTTGACAACCATTTATGGGGATAGCGTCACCATTGGGGAAACCAGCACCAATACCATGCCGGTGATGGAAATCAAACTTGACCAAGAGAACCTGATGCTCAGTGGCTTCACGATAGAAAAGTTTAAAGGGCAGGTCTGCACTATAGATTTGACAACTTCCTCGGACAAGATTCCCCCTGTGCTGAAAATGATGAGAGGCATGAGCTACATCCCTGGTCTGGGGCTAGGAAAATGACAACAGGGATCGTGTAAGCTTGTGATGCCAGAACCCAAGAGAAACAGGCGAGGCTTGGGATATGTGGTGACGGGAGAAGACAAAGCGTATGAGAAAACTGAAGCGTTTAAAGAAAGGATGACCTCAGCTGCTGGTAAGAGATACAAGAGGCCTGAGATGCGCCCGTACAACTGGTCTTTGAACAAGCACTTTGTCAAAGAGGATGGGGAAATGTTTGTTTGCCCAGAGCCGAAGCTGAGCCAAGTGGAAGAAAGGATGAGAACAATTCGGAGGTTTGCCAACAGTCATAACCCGGTAAAGGAAATGCTCGTTAGTATGCCCAGAAGACCAGGTGTCACCGCCACCTTTGAGAACAACTACCATTTCTGGGGGCCTGATTATGTAAACCGGTTTGAGAAGCTTACTCTGGATGAGCCCATCATACACAAGATCCGTGGTGCAGATCCTGTAGACATTGATGGTAATTTGGCAGATTTGTTCAAGGATCAGGGGCTGTCAGAGCCCGAAAGCGGCATGTTTACAGAGGAGATACCTGCAGAAGGGTTTGTTGTTGCTAAAGATCCCAGGGATATGATTGAATTTTCCTCTGATAGCGAGGTAGTGGCTATGTTGGAATTTGAAAAGGGGCCAGTTGCGAATTTGAACAGTTTGGAGACCGTTGCAGAGAGGCCGTTACAGAACTGGACTTCATTCAAAGGACCGGTCGCTAACAGGGAGACTATGATAAAAAAGCTAGGGCTCAAGCCTCGTCCCAGTCCCTCTGCGTCTAAATTTGTCCCCCGTGTCTTGAGTCATTCCCCTGAATCCCTTGTGATTGAGTTCGAGTCCTCCGATCGGTCTGACATCCTCACGACGGAAGACCGTCGTCGTGTTGTAGACACTGTTTTTCCCTTCGCTTTGAATAAAATGGTCGATCTTTCTGAGTATCCCGTGATTGCAAATATAACAATTGAACGCTTAACCAAGAATAATCATCAAGATTTAAAAATAATTAAGCCAGATTCAATTGAAGATAATGCAGACTTAATAGATGAGCAAATTTTAGAAAATAATTCAAAGCAGGTTTGCGAGCAAAAGGAAAGCCGGGCCCAAGCTGCCGACGAGATATTAACAACGGTGAATCTGGGAACAGCTAAGGAACCCAAAGAAACGCAAATTGGTAGCTTCTTCTCCGTAGATGAACGGGTCGCCCTGATCGAGTTGCTTAAGGAATTCGTAGACGTCTTTGCCTCGTCCTATAATGACATTCCCGGATTGGATGCATCTATTGTAGAACACCGGATACCCATGGATCCAGAGATCAAGCCGATTAAGTAGAAACTGAGGCAGATCAAGCCCGAGTGGTCCTTACAAGTCAAAGAAGAGATTGAGAAACTCCTACGGGTGGTCTTTATCAAAGTGATCGAATACCTGACTTGGCTGGCAAACATCGTAATGGTCACAAAAGCAAATGGAAAGGTTTGGGTTTGTGTAGACTTTCGGGATCTCAACAAGGCTAGTCCCAAGGATGACTTCCCCTTGCCCAACATTGATATGCTGGTAGATGCGACTGCGAACTATGAGGTCAAGTCCTTCATCGATGGCTTTGCGGGTTATAACCAGATTAAAATGGCCGAAAAGGATCAGGACAAGACAGCATTCACCACTCCTTGGGGCACTTATTGTTACACGGTGATGCCATTTGGACTGAAGAATGCTGGGGCTACCTACCAGAGGGCCGTCACTACCCTGTTCCACGACATGATCCACAAGGAGATTGAAGTGTACGTCGATGATATGATTATTCACTCGAAAGGGTCAGATGGACAGCATTTCACTGATTTAAGGAAGCTCTTCAAAAAACTTTGGGAGCACTCCATGAGACTAAATCCAGCCAAGTGCACCTTTGGGGTTATCCGGGGTAAAGTTTTGGGCTATATGGTCACAGAACGCGGCATCGAAGTAGATCCCAGAAAGGTCAAGGCAATTGTTGAGATGAAGCCGCCCAGAACTATCTCCGAGGTAAAGGGTTTCATGGGCCGTCTACAGTACATCAGCCGATTCGTCAACCAGCTGACCTCCATGTATGAGCGAATCTTTAAGCTATTGAAGAAGAATCAGGAAGTGATTTGGAACGAGGAATGCCAGCTAGCTTTTGAGAGAATTAAAGCTTATCTCGTTAATCCTCCCATTCTTTTCCCACCTCATGGAAGCAAGCCTTTACTTCTATACCTGACGGTCACAGATACAACTATCAGGGCCATGCTTGCACAAGAGAAGAAGGATTCCAAGGTCGAGAACGCCATATACTTTGTCAGTCGCAAATTCCAAGGTAGCGAGTTGAATTACTCTGCCCTAGAGAAGACATACGCAGCTCTGATTTGGGTGGTCGGAAAGCTAAAGCATTACATGCTATCCCACACAGTACATCTGGTCTCCAAGATGGACCCGATTAAGTACCTGTTTCAGGGTGACAGAGGCAACATTTCCACCAGATTGGCAAAGTGGACCTTCTTCCTAGCTGAATTTGATATTAAATATGTGATCCGGAAATCAATCAAGGGACATGCTTTGACAGATCAGTTGGCTGATTCCCCCAGCACAAAATCTCGAGGACCAGATCTCCAGTTTCTAGATGAGGGGATTTTTGTTGTAGAAAATGGCAACCGGTGGCAGCTATTCTTTGACGGCGCAGCGAACAAAAGAGGTAATGGCATCGGGGTGGTGGTAATGGCATCGGGGTGGTACTAGTAGGCCCGAATGACATGCATACCCCCGTAGCTACCAAGCTAAACTTCTCGGTTACTAACAATGCAGCCGAATACGAAGCTTGCATAGCCGGTCTTGAGGCTGCCCTCGAGCGACATGTGGATGAGTTGGAAGTGTTCGGTGATTCCCAATTGATAATCAACCAAGCCGCCAACAGAGGGAAAACTTCAGATCCGTGTCTCCAGAGGTATCATGCTTACATTGCAGAGCTCGTCGGCCAGTTAAAGGAAGTGTCATTCCAGTTTCTGCCACGGGATAAGAACAGATTTGCCGATGCACTAGCTACTCTGGCCTCTTTGGTAGAAATCCCAGAAGGAAAGTCAGTCAAACCGTTCAGGTTTGGGAGGCGAGAAAATCCTGCATATTGTTGTGAAATAGAGATCGAAACCGTCGATGAGCCGTGGTACAACCAGATCTTCCAGTATCTTAAGCATGGTGAAGCATCCTTCCTCATAGATAAAGAAGAAGACTTAAAAGGTGTTCGGGCCAAGAGTTTGCAAGCTCTAAAAAGGCTAACAGCATAGTACGTCATACTTGGTAATGAGTTATGGAAGAAAAGGGAAGGTTGGGCTCTCCTGCTCTGTATCAGCAAAGAAAAAGCTCAGAGAATAATGGAAAATGTTCACAATGGCACCTGCGGACCTCATATGAACGCTCGATCCCTTATGCATAGCATTATCAGGCTGGGCTACTTCTAGATTACTATGGAGACTGATTGTGTTCAGTTTGTGCGGACTTGCGATAAGTGCCAGCGGTTCTCCAACCTAAACCACATCCCTCCTCATGATCTATACTGTATGACAACTCCTTGCCCCTTTGCAACATGGGGAATCGATGTCATTGGGAAGATAACTCCACCCGGGAGCAATGGACACTCATTTGTTTTGGTCGCGATAGATTACTTCACAAAGTGGGTGGAAGCCGCATCCTACAAATTGCTCACAGCCAAGAAGGTAGCTCGCTTCATAAAGGAGCAAATCTTTTGCCGCTATGGAGTCCCGAATGAGATCATCTCTGACAATGGGTCCCACTTTGAAGGAGAAACCGATCGTCTACCCACTGAATACAGGGTCAAGCGCCACAAATCCTCGCCATACAGACCCCAGACGAACGGTGCTGTTGAGGCTGCCAATAAAAACCTCGAGAGAATCATAAAGAAGATGGCCGAACGAGGAAGGGATTGGCCGGAGAAACTGCATTTAGCATTGTGGGGCTACCGCACTTCAATTCGGACTGCTACCGGTGCAACTCCATATGCTTTGACCTACGGAATGGAGGCTGTCACGCCCATCGAGCTAGAGATTCCATCCCTCAGGGTTTTGCTCGAGAATGAAGTAAATGAGATTGAATGGCTCCAAAGTCGGTACAACGAGTTGGCACTGTTAGACGAACGCATATTAAAGGCCATGGAGCATAACCGGGCATATCAGAAAAGAATGGCCTATGCTTTTGACAAAAGAGTGAAACCCAGGGACATCAAGGTTGGTGATCTGGTCCTCAATATGAAGCCCTCAAATCAGAACAGTGCATTGGGCAAGTGGGCACCTGTTTGGGTCGGACCCTTTCTAGTAAAGAAGATATTCTCCGGAGGAGCGATGAAACTGACAGACTTGGATGGCAACCCATTCCTGCACCCCGTCAACGGAGACAAGTTGCGGCGGTATTATGTTTGATCGAGTCTTTTCCCCTTCTGTATAAAAATAATAGAAAAAAAAGAGAGCAAAAAAAAAATGAAATGAAAATAAAGGCGCAATAAAATTGTCCCAGATGAGACTGAAAACCTCTCAAGAGGCAGTCCATGCAAAAAAAAGGGACGCACCCGGTGCTAAAAAAATATACCCAGCTAGACTGAAAACCCTAAAAAAGGGCGGTCTAGGTAAAAACAGGGTTGCACCATGTCCCCCTTCTGTCTTCCCCTTTCTTAAACACAAAAGTTGATTGAGTCGAACTACGGAGACCTGAGCCCCTTAGAGGCAGCCACTTGTGGTTCGGTCTAAAATAATGCAAAATCTCATATCTTGCCAAAATGTGTTTTGATTACAGTCTCAAGGCTTTTCAAAGGTTCATTTCGAGTTAATATTCTTGTTGATGAGTTCAAGCACGGCCTGCTTTTGACTCAAATAACTTGCTCCGAATAAAAAAGGCAATAAATTTTCAACATTTATTTTGTCTGCATTAAGTGATCAAGGGATACTCAAGTTCCATACAAATAAATCTCTCCCTCAAAGTACAAGAAAAAAAAGAGTCACCTATCTCTCAGAAAAGTGTCTAGAAGCTCGTTCCTGCTCCCGAACTCGCATCTCTGTTCTTCCTTTTCCTCGGTCCCCAGGAGGTCCTTGGCCTAGGAATGTCAAACAAGTCATTTGAGCTCATCCCATCTTAGGTATAACGCGTGTCGGTGGCTCGATCAGACCAGTCTCTCTCAAAGCGGCCCTGGCAGCCCTCTCTTGCCTCAAGACCTCTATGCGAGCTACCACTTCTGGATCATCCCTTAGAGCAGCTCTCCGGATCTCTTGCCTCTGATAGTCCTCAGCAACATCTCCGGTAAAATTATCTGGGTTCCCCTGGGCCTCTGTATCTCTGAAAGACCGGCTGGTCGGGTAGTCTGCCCCCAAGTATTCCCGACGGCGAGCCTCTATTACCAACTGCACAGGACCCTGCTGCTCCTCATACCAGATCAGGTACTCCGTGGTCAAGAATGTAATCCCTCTAGACTGCCGAAGAAGTGTACGAGTGGGAAAGAAACCCTCCAGAAAGGATTTGCTGAAAAACTGCATAGTCTGGGGCTCGGTCATGGCCATCGAAACAGCATCAATCGTCAGCCTCTCCCTCAAAGCTCGGACAATATGCTGAGGGTACCTATACTTCCTGCTTACTAATAAGGGGATACAGAAAGAAGATACGTGCAAGCCTGGCAGCCGGACTACCACTGACCCATTCTGAATGTCCCTCATGGTCTGTAACCTCAACTCGGGAATCCAGAAGTTCAGATCAGCTGTCTCGTACCGCATCAATCTCCTCTGCCAGCTGTCAGCGGCCGCATCCCTCAGCACTCTGCGTTGCCCCGTCACCCAAGGCATAGCAATTTGACCCGCTGGAAGTGGCATGATCATGCGTAGCCTCTCATAAAGCCACAAAGACAGCAAACTGGGGCTGCCCGCACCCATGAAGCCTGATCCCCCCTGCTAGCCTATCAAGGCCGTGATAAGTCTTAGCCAGTAGCAAGGGTAAATGTTCATCTCCCCCTGCCCAGAATAGATTTGACGAAGGTCCACACCTCGGTCTCCCCTGAGTTGCCTGATAACCTCCAGCAATGTACCCGGACAGACTCTGATATACCCACATAAATAATGAGCCGACAAGCTAAAAAGCATAAACATGTCCAGAGACTTGGAAAGATCGAACAACTCAGGAATGGATAAGCGCAATCTAGCCATTCGAGTCAAGTCTATGAACCTACCACCCAGAATCATAGATGTCACCTGATCCGCTGGCAAGCACAGGAAGTCTGATAACTGCTCCACAGTCGACCATCTGTCCCGTGGGAATGCTACAGTAGCCACCTCACCCAGGCCTGTCAATGCCCTGAAGTCCTCTATGGTGGGTGTCAGATCATTATATGACAAAGTAAAGACGTGCCGCTCCAAATCCCAAAAGCAGGATGCAGCCCGGATCAACTTCCAGTCGATCCTCCAATCTTTCAATGACCAAAGACACGGCATACCATACCGCCCATCAATGAACCCCCTATAATGTCTCCGATGATAATGCAAAATTTCAAGGAAATCTTGACGAAATTGATACTCCCGAGAAGCTACTTCTTTGTTGTAATGCTCCATTGCAGTTGAAAGTTCCAACCTTGGCCACAAAAATCGCTTGTCTGTCAAGCTGGGCTGCTGGGTTCCTCCTACTGAAAGGGCAGTTTCTACAAGTGAAGCCTGAGCTGATTTTAAAAGGGACCTGTTACGAGCTTCGTCCCGTCGTGCGACACAACCTGTCCAGCAGACACAGCATGTCGGGCAACATACCCGGTTAGCATCAGACACCCCAGAGTTCCTGCAAGTCTACCTCCAGAGCACTCTTCGACACGGGAGAGGGTACCCCACCATATGTACCACTATACACACTCACCCGATACAGAGCCCATCATCTCATGTACAAACCCGACAAAGTCGACCTTTTAATACAATTATTGCATCTCTTTCCCAGAATAGACAGACTCGTGCAAACAAGCTAACATAGTTTAATATTTGCTAACAGAGTAGCATAGTTAGATGTATTGCTTGGAGTGTTGTTTCCCCCGCAGGTACAACGATCAACTGAGCCTCATCAACACTCGAAGATTGGCCCTCAGCCAAAACCGAGACAAAAATACGTATATATTTTAGTCTCCCCAGCAAGGCGTACCAAGATCAGTGGCCTCCCCGCCAAAGCACCAGCAAGAACCCGCTCCCTAGCAAGCAAAAAAACCCCGTGCTACCAAGCAAAGCTCAAAAGTCAACCATCAGCAAAGACCGTCCTGCACCCGGAAAAGCACCAGCAAGCCACCAACGACAGTAGCGTGAGTCCCCCGACAGCTATACCTATCCCCAACAGCAACAGTAGCGTGAGTCCCTTCGGCAGCTACCCTGCATCAACACCCAGTGGTATGAGTCCCTCTGGCATCCATGAAGACTATCAACAATAGCATGAGTCCCTCCGACAGCTACAACCCAACACCCAGTGGTATGAGTCCCTCCGGCATCCACAGAGACTATCAACAGTAGCATGAGTCCCTCCGGCAGCTACAACATAACACCAAGTGGTATGAGTCCCTCCGGCATCCACAAAGACCAACAACAGTAGCGTGAGTCCCCTGGCAGCTACCCTGCATCAACACCCAGTGGTATGAGTCCCTCCGGTATCCACAGAGACTATCAACAGTAGCATGAGTCCCTCCGACAGCTACAACCCAACACCTAGTGGTATGAGTCCCTTCGGCATCCACGAAGACCACCACCAGTTGCAGCATGAGTCCCTCCGACAGCTACAACCTTGCACCAACGGCGTTAGCATGAGACCCTCCGGCAGCTACTTGCCACCCGCAGAAGCATCAGTTCCCCTCGACAGCTACATGTAATCACAACAAAGGTATGAAAGCCCATCTCTATCCTTTCTTGCTTCTTGTCAGTTTCATTTCCGAACTACGATTTGGCTTGATTCCCTCCAGGGATACGTAGGAATCCTTTCTCAAAAGGTCCAGCCATCCGATCTCCCCAGATCACCGTCCAGCCCTCCGCCTTATCCCTTGTCGCTCATTGGGATTGGATCTTATTTTATCGACAACCTCACTTTTTCCAAAAGTGACATTGCCGAGGGGCTCTGTAAGTAGGCCAATCCAATTCGCGACCCTTTTAGGTGCATTTTAATGTGATAAAATTGCATTAAGGGGCATTTTGGTAAATTCCCGGCCTATCCCGAGACTTCCGGAAACATTTCATAAGTTTCCCGCAAAGGAAGTACCTTTTGGTACTTTGCTCATGCTAAAGGACCCCAGGGAATAAAACCTTTTTGGACCTTTTGGGTATTTTCCCTGAATGTTCCAGAAACTGGTTTTGGCGCCAAAAGCGGTTGTGACACCTTGTGTCACGCGACAAGTCGAGGCATGGAAAACGGTTACAGAAAGTCATGCGACACAAGGTGACCACTAACTGCAGCCTATAAATAAGACCCTTCCCCTCTTAGAAAGGGAACCAGAATTTGACATACTGTTACTCTGCAGAAATTGCAACGTAACACACATACTAAACATACACCCCTCTCTCTCCTACCCCTAACCTACCTCCAATTCCCTCCAATTCAACCCACTCCCTCCATCACCTCTTAGATCTACCTTCTACTGATTCTCTCAAGCTTTCCAGGACCAGAAGCAGCTATTGAAGGGTTCTGTATCTAACTTGATACAGAATTCGTGGAAGCAACAAGGGTAACACCCTCAACCCCCTTTTCCCTCTCTCTCTTACCTTGATAATTAGATAATTCTATTGTTTTACTTCCCTTGGATTCAATAATCAGACTCTATCTGTCTAGATTATTGAATCCCAATCGCAATCTCTCTGTTTAACTTGGTTGATCTGAATAATTGGGTGTTTATTGTTGAATATTTGTTGAATTTGGTGTTTAGACCCCAAGGGGGTGTGGATCTATCCATATCCACACTCCCTGGGTTGAATTGTTGTTAATTCTATATTTCGAAGCTAATCTGATTGATCTATTGGATCTGTGTTGGCTATTGGTGTTGCTGAGTTCAAATCTGTAGGCATCTACAGATGGACACTGTGTGTCACGCGACACACTGTGACTGGTTAGATCCCGTGTCACGCGACACATATAGCCAGGCACATCCTGTGTCATGCGACACTCTATGACCATTTGCAGATACCATTTCCCCTTGTAATCTGTATTGATCTGTTGTAATGCGGATGTGGCCTCCCTAAATAATTGGTTCACAAGTTGTAAGTCTCTTTCCAAATCAATAAAATTCATGTTAACTACACTTGTTCATTATCAATGATTGCACACACTTATGGATTACTTGGATGTTTGATTAGAAAGACTCGTCTACGGACGAGGCGTGTTGGGTGAACTCTCGGTTCTTCCCAACACGTAACCTGACCCCCGAACCCATTCTCTTTCAAAGGTTTTTCAAAGTGCACCTCTTAAGCATGGCGTGGCAACTCCTTTTCTTTTTCATCCTCGAAAAACCCAAAAATTCCATAGGGCGAGCGTGCATTCTGTTGCATGAGCTGGGAGTGCATTTGTGGTTAGTGTTTGGTGGCCGGAAATGTCTTTGGCTAGGATTTTGAGTAGTTGGGGGTAAGGTCCTGCCGTGGGCAGTAGCTGTTGCAGTTTGCTGAAAACCTGGGCCAGATTGCAAAGTGGTCCGCACGGACCCCTCCAGCATGCAAAATGGTCCGTGCGGACGTGTCTTGCTTTTGGAGAGGAAATAAGAGTCACAGAAAGTCTGGATTTCCCCCATTTCCCATTTGCAGTTCCTTCGAGTCTTCTTCCCCATTTTCCCTAGAGACCTCCATTTTTGCCATGGATTCTTCGTTTGTTCTGAGAGTTTTGCCGACGCTTTCGAAGGAGAGGTAAGCATACTTCTTTGAGCGGCTCAAGACGTGGATGAGGCACCATATGAGGCACAATAAACGGGCTTTCGAGGTTAGATTTTGACTCTGATCGATTTGGTCCCTTAAGGAGTTAGTTCCTGATTGGGAATTGTTGCGGGCTGCTGCAAGGTTCTGGGATGTTAGGAGGCACGTGTATAGGTTCTCCTACAATTAGATCACGCCCACTTTTGAGGATTTTTGGGCTTTGATTGGAGGACCGGAGGTGGAGGCCATCTCGCCTCCTTTGATCGGAGGTGCAGCCGTGAGCGTGAAGCTCGCATGCTTTCTTCGGACTTCGTTGGAAGAAACGCAAGGTATGACTTTTGATTCTGGTCATATTGACATTTCTGTGCTGCCTGAGCAATTTATGGGCGATGAGGAGAGTGACATCTCGTGAGATGCATTTGCTTTGTGCGTGATAGCTACGCTTTTCATGGTCAGCTCCCTTGGGTATGTGACGACGCTTTGCAGGATGTAGTAGGGCACTGTCGAGCCAGGAAGGATATTGCTTCGTTGGTGCTGGGGGAAACCCTTCATGGCATTGATTATCTGGTGATAGGGGATAGGTTCATGAGAGGGGGAAGCCCCATTTTGCTCACCTTGTGGTTGTGAGAGAGGCTTCAAGCCATGCCCGAGTCTCCGGCGTCTTTTAGTCAGTAGAAGTTTGCTCAACGGCCTCTTGTATTGGATATGGATCAGTTCGCCTGGGAGAGATGGATGGCACAGCTTGGTACGCATCAGATCCGTTGGTGGGTTCCTCACTGGGGGATTAAGAATTAGGAGGGCCATTCAGGAAGGTTCATATATTGTCAGGGTTCCAGGTTTGTCTTGGTCCTCCTTCTATATTCCGTCGCTCGTTTCCCGATAGTTCGGGATGAGGCAAGAGCCTTTGCGGGGCTGGGATGACATTGCCAATGTGGAGGTAGCTTCTCTCTGCATGGCAGCTTAAGATGTCTTTCTGTATTTTCTGAGGGTAAGGAAGTATTCTGGTTTCCCTCCAGTGGTGCTCCTTCGACGTCAGGAGAGTGTTGTATTGACCACCGAGTACCTGGATTGGTACGAGCAGCATGTCGGGCAGTCCCAAGTGGTTTTGTGAAGCAGGCGTGAAGTGATTCTGGGACAAGGTTGCCGTCTCAGCTATAGCCTTAGAAGTGCCGAAGCCTGGTCTAACCCTCAGAATGTGACAGTAGAAGACGCTTTATTTGACTACGAGACCAGAGTTGACCGACTGAAGGAGATAGGTCCCCTTTTGCAGACTCACAGGGAGGAGATCCGGGTTGAGGCACGAACGAATGAAGCTCTGTGAGCTGCTGGATTGTTTGACTCTACGAGGAGAACCCCTAATCTCGGAATGAGAGAGACAGAGTTGGCTCGCGTGGAGTGAAAGAAGACTCGCCGGGGACGAGGGAAGAAAGGGAATAATGGCGAGGGGACAAGCGTGGGAGGCACGGAATGGCCTCCTAAGTATCCATTCATTGCATTGCAGACACATTATTTCTTAAATGTATTAAGCTGTCTTTTAGCATGTTGTGAACTTGAGAGTAGACCGTGCTTGTACTCATCAGGAAATGTTGTAATCGTTAGTGATTTGTGATTTACTTTTAAAGCTTTGTCGATACGCAGGATCTCTTGCTTGCTTTTTGTTTGAACCTTGGCGGCGTCCAGCTTTGGACCTTTCTGTTTGTATTTTGTGGACTGAAGCAGTCTGAGCCATAGCGACATCCTTTTTTTTTGGATCTTGCATTTGGATTGATCTGAGCCTTGGTGGTATCCAAATTTTTTGTTTTTGTACGTTTTTGGACCAAACCAATTAAGGTTGCCTATGTTCCCTCCGGACTGAGGGGCTCAGGTCTGCGTAGTTCGACACTACAATGAGTGACGGGAGATGAAAAGTTGACCTTCTTTAGGCGAAGTATCTGTGAAGTTTGCTTTCGTTGACTGGATTCATGAAGGGATTGCCGTCTAGGTCTGTCAGCTTCATGGCACATCCGGAGAAGATCTTTTGGACCACGAATGGGCCGATCCATGTTGGTTCCCATTTTCCAAGCGGGTGTGAATACCCCGTTCCGATGCAACACGCATTCGGAGGTTTAAAATAAATAATCATGGAAGTCGGACCAAAATGGGATATTCATTAAGTGACACTCGATTTAAACCATATTAAAAATATTAGTTTAATTTTATGAGAGTCGCCACGCCGCTTTGATATAGCCCAAAGCATTGAAAAAAGGCTAAGCATGTGATTGGGTTCGGGGGTCAAGTTACTGTTGGGTTTTACGGGTCCATGCGCAGCGGAATTAAGCATTAAAAACATAAAACCCAAGAAGCCCTAGGATCCGTTCTATACAATTAATTTAAATTCCTATGAGATAGAATTTTACCAACCTTGAACGCTTTCCGTTCTTGAGCTATCGAACGATTTGATTATGTGATATCGAATCAAAAACATCGTTCTTCAACTTGCTTGAACTCTAGGCCTTGATCGATGAACGAGCGAAGACCCTCTTTCGATATCCACACCTTTGAATGAATTCAAGAACGATTTCTTGATGATTGCTAGATCAAAACCTTGAAGAATATTGAGAGTATTTTGTTATGAATTTTGCTTGAAAATTTCAGCTAGGCTATTAGGGTTGACAGACCTCTTATATTTATACTAATTTAGTATGAATATGTTTCCTAATCGAATTAGTAGACCAGGCTGTCAACCACGTCTGGTGGCCAGATATGTCGCGCGGTATAGTCTGCCATATGGCCAGATATGTCGCGCGGTATAGTCTGCCACATACAGAAACTCTCAATCATTCTTCCTTTGGTTTAACCAATTCATTCTAGTTGTGTGTGACCCAATAGGATTATATTATGTTGGCAATGAGTTCGATCATATCGAATCCTCATAAGACATAAGCGGACTCTAGCAAACCATTATGTCTACCCAAATAATATAACGTAAGAGTTCACGTTTCCAATGGTACACTTTCATTTCTCCCTTTGTCTCACGATGTTATATTGAACACAAGTCATGGTCCTTGTCAACTTGTCTTTGTTCAATGCTTTCTCGATTCTTGAGTATAATGATAGTTCCAATCATATTGGGGTACGGCCATACACTTTCATCATTATCACTCATCGAGGGGCCCAAGCAAAACATCTCTCTTTCGAGGGACAAATTCCATCTTGACTTATCATCCTTCCCATCATGAATCCGATCATGCCAAAGATAGCCTTTATAGATATCGTGTTAAGATATCGTTTGACTAAAATCAAACATGACTTTCATCATATGTAAGGTCATGATAATCTCAGGTCTAGGGACTAAATGAAGTAACCTTATGAGATTTAATTATGACATTTGACCATGACATAAATCTCATGCGGGTCATGTCCAGTCACTTGTTCTCTAACAAGTACCCATAATTTCAATGTGCATCTCTATGCATATAATCATCGTATGATTATCCATTAACAATTATACTAATTATTCTCTTAATAATTAGGGACGGAGATTATTATAAACAAATATACAAAACATATAATAATCAAATGATAAACATCTCATATAATAATAAATAATGTCAACACATAAGTCTATCAATCATAGGCCTAGGGCATAACACTAACAGTCTCCCACTTGCACTAGGCCCAATCTACCATGTATCGAATACCCATGGACCTAACATGACCATCATGCTTAGCTTGCGGGAGAGCCTTATTTAATGGGTCCGCCACGTTGTCATCAGTGTCTACTCTGCATATCTTTACGTCTTCCCTTTCACATATCTCTCGGATAATGTGGAAATATCGAAGTATGTGTTTGGATCTCTGGTGTGACCTTGGTTCCTTTGCTTGTGAAATGGCACCATTGTTGTCACAGTAAAGTTCAATAGGGTCTCTGATGCTTGGAACGACTTCCAAATCACTAATGAACTTTTTGATCCAAACTGCTTCCTTAGCTGCATCGGATGCCGCTATGTACTCATCTTCGGTTGTTGAATCAGTGACGGTACTTTGCTTGGAACTTTTCCAACACACAGTGCCTCCATTAAGCGTAAACAAAAATCCAGACTGCGATCTGAAATCATCTTTGTCGGTTTGGAAGCTAGCATCTGTGTAACGACCCTAACCCTAGGCACCAATTTCAGTATTATATTATATACTTTTAAAATTAATGTTAACTTTATGTGTTCCTTTATGTCTTTAATTTCTTATTTTAAGATAAGATGGTTGGGAAATAATTTTAGAACATTAGGATTTGCTAGAGAAATTAAATAAAGCATCTTGAGGGAAAATAACAATAGAAAATAAATAAAGTGTAAGATGAATTTAAAATGTGTAGAATAAAGAATTAAAATAAAGGGTTTAATTTATTTTTTTGGAAAGCCTTTAGTTTGTGGGGGGCCAAATTCTTCCCTCACCCTAATCCCTCCATGTGTCCATTTCCCCTCTTACTTCCTCCACTCTCCCTCATTAACCTCCTCCATCCTCCTTCTTTCTTTCCTCATCATTTTCTCCTTCTCTCTTATCATTTCCATGGAAACCTCCATGGAACCTCACCTTCCAAGACTCCTAGCAAGCTTATTTCCCATCCATTTTCAAATCCAAGAGTACTTTTGTAATCGGGGCATCTAGAGGAGTTCATCAAGCTAAGAAAGTCCTCAATCCATCTCCTATTCTAATGTGAGTTATTATGACCCTCCCTTCTATGTGATGTTCATGAATTAATTAATGTTGTTCTTGTTAATGAAACGGTTGTTTGATGCTTGGAAACTTTCTTGGATGTTGAGAAATTTAGTTAATAAAATAGAATGTTGTTGTTGTTGTTGGAAGTGTTAAAGAATGGAAGAAATGGGTGGAATTAGATTTAGAGAATGAAAACTTGAAATGGGTTAGTGAAATGGGTAAAGATTCAAGTGTTAAATAGTCTAAGTAAAGCATTTTGGATTTCATGGTTTAGTATGAAATGTTTGAAGTTAGTAAGCCTTCTAAGTTGCAAATTAGTAAGTTTGGGTTGTGTTGGTTCAGCTGCCAAATCTGGGGAAAAAGCCTCGTGGGCGGTCGCCCATGTGGTCTGGGCGGTCGCCCATGACCACAGCAACTATCCCCATTCCTTGCCATCATTGAGCGGTCGCCCTTATAGTCTTAAGCGGTCGCCCATAGCCCCTCTTGGGCGGTCGCCCACGTCTTCATGTGCGGTCGCCCATGTTGACAGAATTTGGCCCAGTTCCCTGTTTCGCTGAATTTTCACTAGTAACCTCCTAGCATGATCCTTAACCAATATAAAATTTGGAACCTAACCTTTCCGGAATATGAATTTAATCCTTTTAACCTAGGTTAAAGTAGATTACTTGGGCCACTTAATAACACCTTAAATGGGTTAAATTGGAACTAAGGAAGCACTTTAAATACGACTCAGGAATTGTTCGACAATCTTGTTTGGACTCATTGATATATTTCGATATAAATGCTAGGATTCCCTACTTTGGAATTCCTAAATTGTTTTGGGATTGGTTCAAAAATTTATAGCCGTTGTGCTAATATGTTGAATACTTGTTATAGTATTTCTATCTTTACGATATTCTATTGTTGTAGGATTCCCTACTTTGGAATTCCTAAACTGTACTTGTTGAAACAAAGATTTATAGCCGTTGTGCTAATATGTTGAATACTTGTTATAGTATTGCTATCTTCTTGATATGCTATTGTGGTATGTATCCCTACTTTGGATCATACAATGTTTGGTTAAGCAAGTATGTTATTACTGTGCTTAGTTATGAAAATCCAGCTGGTATTTGTTGTTGGGCAATGTTATGGAATTATAATGGCACCGAGCCAAGTTCATTATAATTCATATATTGGTAACCCAGTTTTGTCCCCCTTGTGTGGGATTAGTGGGCTAGCATCTCTTTTTGAGGTAGATGGTCTAGTTTCACTGGGGATATGACTGTGTCGAGAATCCCTATGAGTACCGTTATTGTTCATGGTTCCGAACCGCTTCATCAATCAAGTTCTGCTTCTTGGATGTGTATATCCTTTTGGAGATGAAACCTTGGCTTAGTATCCTTCTAAGTGTTACTTTATCGTACTTATGTGTTGTGATATATTCATGATGAGCTGGTAGTTGTTTCCAACCGGTATGGGACGGTTGGCGGCAGGGAGCCTCTCTTATTATGTGAATATGTCTTTTGATGTGTTGCATCTTATTTGGCATATTGCTGCATTCATAATAGCTTGCTGAGATTTATTCTCACCCCTCTCCCTTTAATGTTTTAGATCCCGAGACAGGTGGACCGACCAAGTAAGGGCGGAAAGGAGTTTAGAAGTGGTATTTTGGGAATTGTCGGGTTATGTATAGATTGGTGTAGAAAGTGTTTGTTGGCATAATTCTTTTAAAGGGTTTGTATTCATAAACTTAAATTCTATTTTATATTCGACATCTTTTTGTAACTAAAACCATTTATTACTTAAAGGTTGGTCAACTCTTCCTCCAATGTAGAAAGGAGTAGAGTTATTTTAAAATGGTTGTGTTTATGTTTGAAGGTTAAATCAAGTTTTTAAAGTTTAGGATCTTTGAGTTAGTTTGAGGACGCTCCAGCTCGGGACACGTGTAGGTTCCGGGTCAGGGTCCTCACAATCTGTGTAGCCTTTTACTACAAGATCTTCTTCTATTCCTCCAAAGACCAAGAATACATCCTTAGTTCTTCGTAAGTACTTAAGGATATTCTTGACTGCTATCCAATGTGGTTCGCCGGGATCCGATTGGTACCTACTCGTCATACTTAGAGCACACGAGACATCGGGTCTAGTACATAACATAGCATACATGATAGACCCAATTGCCGAAGCATATGGAATACCATTCATTCTCTTTCGCTCATCATTAGTCTTAGGACTTTGATTCTTGCTAAGAGATATACCATGTAACATTGGCAAGTTTCCCCTTTTAGAATTTTCCATTTGGAATCTTCTAAGAACCTTGTCAATGTAAGTACTTTGACTTAAACCAATCATCCTCTTGGATCTTTCTCTATAGATCTTGATACCAAGGATATATGCGGCTTCGCCCATATCTTTCATTGAAAAACACTTTCCCAACCAAGACTTAACAGTCTGTAGTGCAGAAACGTCATTTCCAAGGAGTAAGATATCGTCGACATACAACACTAAAAATAGTGCTACGCTCCCACTAATTTTCTTGTATACACAAGGTTCATCTTCGTTTTTGATAAAGCCAAACTCTTTGATTGCTTCATCAAAATGTAGATTCCAACTCCTAGAAGCTTTCTTCTATCCATAAATGGATTTCTGCAACTTACACACCTTGTTAGAATTTTCTGGACTGGCAAAACCTTCAGGTTGTATCATGTATACATCCTCAAGTAACTTTCCATTAAGGAAAGCTGTTTTGACATCCATTTGCCATATTTCATAGTCATAATATGCGGCTATGGCAATTAAAATTCTAATAGACTTAAGCATGGCTACAGGCGAAAAGGTTTCATCATAGTCGATGCCATGAATCTGCCTATATTCCTTAGCTACAAGCCTAGCCTTATAGGTGTGCACCTTCCCATCCATGTCGGTCTTCTTCTTGAAGACCCATTTGCACCCTATGGTTTTTACACATTCGGGTGGATCAATCAAGTTCCAAACTTGATTATCAGCCATGGATTGTAATTCGGACTTCATGGCCTCTTGCCATTTTTCCGAATCAGGAGCAGGCATCGCTTCTTGATAGCAAGTAGGTTCATCGTTTTCAATTAACTCCACTTCATCATTTTCTGTAACGAGAAATCCATATCTCTCGGGTTCGGATCGTGACCTACCACTTCGGCGAAGAACTTGTGCATCTTGAACCGGTTCCACAACTCTTTGTGAACTTGGTTCAGTCTCTACCATTGGTTCAATGTTGTTTTCGAGTTCTCGAATTTCTTCGAGATCTATTTTACTCCCACTGGTTCCTTTGCGAAGAAACTCTTTTTCTAAGAAAGTACCATTTCGAGCAACAAACACTTTGTTCTCGTTTCGGTTGTAGAAATAGTATCCTTTGGTTTCCTTAGGATAACCCACAAAAACACATTTATCAGACTTAGGTGCTAGCTTGTCAGAAGTTAACTTCTTGACATATGCATCGCAACCCCAAATCTTCATGAAAGAGAAACTAGGTTTTCTTCCATGCCACATCTCATATGGGGTCTTTTGAACCGATTTGGTAGGAACTCTGTTTATAGTGAAAGCAGCAGTTTCTAGTGCATGTCCCCAAAAGGATAAAGGAAGCTCAACTTGACTCATCATAGAACGAACCATGTCTAACAAAGTTCTATTCCTCCTCTCAGACACACCATTCCATTGTGGTGTTCTGGGTGGAGAGAGTTCTGAAACGATTCCACAACTCTTAAGATGACTGTCAAATTCTTGGCTCAAATATTCACCACCTCGATTGGATCGAAGTACCTTAATAGTTTTGCCAATTGATTTTGCACCTCATTTTGAAATATTCAAAATATCTCAAACGATTCACTTTTATGTTTCATTAGATAAACATATCCAAATCTACTATAATCATCAGTGAATGTTATGAAGTACCGAAATCCTCCCCTAGCATCGCTACTCATAGGCCCACATACATCGGTATGGATGAGTCCTAATAAGTCGCCCATCCTTTCACCGGTTTTGGTAAATGGGTCCTTGGTCATCTTGCCAAGTAAACAAGATTCGCATGTCTCATAAGATTCATAATCATGTGAGTCCAAAAATCCATCTTTGTGGAGTTTAGAAATGCGTTTCTCGTTTATATGGCCAAGACGACAATGCCATAAGTAAGTGTGGTTTACATCATTGGGTTTAGATCTCTTGTTAATGTTATAGATATCATTATCACGATTTTCAACATCAAGAATATAAAGGCCATTGAATGAAACAGCAGTACAATAATGCATATCACTCTTGTAAATGGAAAATTTCTTATCACATATAAGAAAATTAAAACCTTCATTATCCAAACATGAAATCGAAATAATATTCCTACTTAAAGCTGGAACGTAATAACAATTGTTCAAAACAAGTATTAGTCCACTAGGTAAAGTAACTTCAAAAGTTCCTACGGCTAATGCAGCAACTCTTGCTCCATTCCCCACACGTAGGTCCACTTCACCTTCCTTAAGCATCCTTTTGTTCTTTAGACCCTGCACATTTAAACAAATGTGAGTTCCACATCCGGTATCCAATACCCAAGAACTAGAAGTAGATAGGAATATATCTATAACAAAGATACCTGAAGTCGAAGCAACTCCTTTGCTCTTCTTCAGTGCTTCCTTGTATTTTGCGCAGTTTCTCCTCCAATGTCCAATCTCATGGCAATGGAAGCAGACTGCGTCCTCTTGGGACTTAGGCTTAGCCTCTTTAGGCTTGGGAGCCTCTTTGGGTTTGGCAACTTTTGCCTTAGGATTAGCAACCTTTGCCTTGAAACCCTTCCCCTTGTTAACCATTAGCACTTGGTCGGTTTTCTTCTCGACAATATTGGTTTCCGCAGTGTTCAACATTTGAACTAACTCGGAAAGGTTTTTATTCATTCCACCCATGTTATAGTGCATTATGAAATTGCTAAAACTTTTGGGTAATGAATTCAATATTATGTCGGTAGCCAACTCTTGGCTAATTGGAAAACCGAGCCTTTCAAGATGCTCAATGTGGCCCTTCAACTTAAGAGCATGAGGACCAACGGCTTGTCCTTCACTCATCTTGCATGAGGTCAAGACCGTAACTGTGTTGTACCTTTCTTGCCTAGCTTGTACTTGGAACATTTCCATCGATCGATTGTTTAAGTCAAGCTGTCCCCAAGTGCTCAAGATCCTTACTGAAGGTTCTTGCACATGGCGGAGAGCATAAGGCAACCAACATCGTAGAGTCACGCTTGTGCTTCGGATATTGATCCCTTCGCCCTAGTAGCATTGGCAGCAGGTTCAGGTGGAATAGGTTCCTCGAGAACGTACAGTTTTTCTTCTTGCTTGAGAACAATTCTTAAACTACGGATCCAATCCATATAGTTTGTACCATTCTCTTCCAACTTTTCCTTCTCAAGGACAGATCGCAGTGAAAAGTGATTATTGTTTGATGCCATTTATTCTACAAAAATATACATAAAATATGAACACATATAAGTAAACATATTATATGAAAAGTATAATGCATTTATAAAATGCTCCCACTAAATTATACACCTTCAAATGCAAATAAGCATAATATACATTTAATGGGCTAAGATCCAACTTTAATTCAATTTCAAGTTTGCTATGGCAAATCGCTCAAAATTAAATTAATTAGGTAGAAAACATCAATCATATCACACATATGACTCTTAGATCTTTTATGAGATTCATTCAAGGCATCATATGTCTAAGCATATTTTAATCTCATCTTATGCCTTGGATCCAAAACCATTTTGATAACCCAATTAAGTTCATTCACTTTAAACGTATAGGAACCACCATTTCCTCATCTTGCTCGCATTCGAATAGAATCAAAGCACCTTGCTATGGCAAGCCTGCCCAAAACTATTCGAATGGTCTCAAATGTTTTAATCATGAATTGGCATAAAGAACTTAAAAGTTAAATGAAGGTTCTTTAAAGGTAGATTATAAGCATATCAGCAAAGATATTCATAATCGTGCACCAGGTAAGTTCCCAGGAAGATAGGTGAGCCACAAGGACTACTTAAGTACCAACTCTTCCTTAGACAGAACTCTCCTAGACATGCACAATCAGAAATCAGCTCTGATTTGGCAACATAATCACTACCTTTTATAAACAATCAGTTTCCTTTTAAATTTCGCGTAATTATGACTTGTTTCCATAAACAATCATAAAATCCAAAATTTATAATGTCTAAATCTAAATATATTAGGAAACTATAATGTAATGTTTCAACTAAACATAAAATTTCTTAGCACGTAAGATCAAGTAAAACATGCATCGCAATAATTATTAAAATCATATTTTAATCAACTAAGCATGCATAAACAATGAATCAATCTAGCATAGCCCTATAAACTTAACTTTATAGCATCCATATTAACACATAAACATAGCAGATTGTAAACAAAATTTACAAATTAGCAGAAATATTAAACATACTGATTCTGCCCAGTTTTGGGAGATTATGTCGCTTGACAACATCAGCCATATGGCTAGATTTGTCGCGTGACATACCTAGCCAGATTACCAGATTTCCACATGTGGCTTACTATGTCGCACGACGTAGTTAGCCGATTCGCAGATTTCAGATTAATCAATTCAGATCACATAGCAATTAAATCATATAAAACAACCCTTTTACAGATTTAATTCATCATGATTTAGAAAACGATTTTCATATTGTTTCACATAAACAATCAAAATTATATCGCATACAAAAACATGCAATAAGCATATAAACAATTTATATCTCAAATCTAGCATGTTAATTCAAACTTAACCATACGAACGGGGCTCTGATACCACTGTTGGGTTTTACGGGTCCATGCGCAGCGGAATTAAGCATTAAAAACATAAAACCCAAGAAGCCCTAGGATCCGTTCTATACAATTAATTTAAATTCCTATGAGATAGAATTTTACCAACCTTGAACGCTTTCCGTTCTTGAGCTATCGAACGATTTGATTATGTGATATCGAATCACAAACTTCGTTCTTCAACTTGCTTGAACTCTAGGCCTTGATCGATGAACGAGTGAAGACCCTCTTTCGGTATCCACACCTTTGAATGAATTCAAGAACGATTTCTTGATGATTGCTAGATCAAAACCTTGAAGAATATTGAGAGTATTTTGTTATGAATTTTGCTTGAAAATTTCGGCTAGGCTATTAGGGTTGACAGACCTCTTATATTTATACTACTTTAGTATGAATATGTTTCCTAATCGAATTAGGAGACCAGGCTGTCAACCACGTCTGGTGGCCAGATATGTCACGCGGTATAGTCTGCCATATGGCCAGATATGTCGCGCGGTATAGTCTGCCACATACAGAAACTCTCAATCATTCTTCCTTTGGTTTAACCAATTCATTCTAGTTGTGTGTGACCCAATAGAATTATATTATGTTGGCAATGAGTTTGATCATATCGAATCCTCATAAGACATAAGCGGACTCTAGCAAGCCATTATGTCTACCTAAATAATATAACGTAAGAGTTCACGTTTCCAATGGTACACTTTCATTTCTCCCTTTGTCTCACGATGTTATATTGAACACAAGTCATGGTCCTTGTCAACTTGTCTTTGTTCAATGCTTTCTCGATTCTTGAGTATAATGATAGTTTCAATCATATTGGGGTACGGCCATACACTTTCATTATTATCACTCATCGAGGGGCCCAAGCAAAACATCTCTCTTTCGAGGGACAAATTCCATCTTGACTTATCATCCTTCCCATCATGAATCCGATCATGCCAAAGATAGCCTTTATAGATATCGTGTTAAGATATCGTTTGACTAAAATCAAACATGACTTTCATCATATGTAAGGTCATGATAATCTCAGGTCTAGGGACTAAATGAAGTAACCTTATGAGATTTAATTATGACATTTGACCATGACATAAATCTCATGTAGGTCATGTCCAGTCACTTGTTCTCTAACAAGTACCCATAATTTCAATGTGCATCTCTATGCATATAATCATCGTATGATTATCCATTGACAATTATACTAATTATTCTCTTAATAATTAGGGACGGAGATTATTATAAACAAATATACAAAACATATAATAATCAAATGATAAACATCTCATATAATAATAAATAATGTCAACACATAAGTCTATCAATCATAGGCCTAGGGCATAACACTAACAATTACAACAGAAGAAGAAGCATTATCACTCCTATTGCCCGACGGATCGGTCTTTCTAGCATTTGGAGTGTTGGTTGTGTGCGGTGTTTACATGAATAGATAGAAGAAGCGGGATCATACATAAGGAGAAGGGGAAAGAAAGAATTAATTGATGATCACACCCTAGAACCTTTGATTTAGGCCCTCAGAAGGTACACTAATCAACGTTCATCCTTGGGAAATTGTTGATCATGGGATGATTATTACTAAGGAGGAAGGAAAGAAATAGTTCCTAGATCCATCGGGTTTCTTGGATGAAAACTTAGATCATCCTCGGCTATACATACTTAAATATATTAAAACAGTCCTAAATCTAGCATATAGGCACAATTAGAATATATTAAGCATGTCAATAAACCATCTAACGCAGCAATAATAATAATAAAGAACAGAATATTAAATAAAAGACTTACCAATTGTGGCAAAGCTTTGAGATCGATTCTAGTAAGATTCGAAGCGGTATTGGGAGATGTAGGCGATGGAAAACTCAAGTTTAGTCTTGACTTTTTCCACTGAGAACGTGTGTCTTGAAAATGTGAACCGTGTGGACGTATTTATAGTGCTCGGGAAATGGGCCTGGACTTGAAGAAAAGGGTCGATCGGCACTTTAGGGATAGGGTCGATCGGCTCTTTAAAAGAAGGGTCGATCGAACCTTTCTAAGAAGGGTCGATCGGCACTTTAAAAGAAGGGTCGATCGAACCTTTCTAAGAAGGGTCGATCGGCACTTTAAAAGAAGGGTCGATCGAACCTTTCTAAGAAGGGTCGATCGGCACTTTTCACTAAGCGTAATTTTCACGTCAGCGGCGCGAGAAAGAGAAATATTTGAAAGATTAATTAGGGTTTTGTCAACCCTGATCAGCCCAAAACAACTCTTTTAGGAAAATACCCTTTTTTAGGACCGGGTACTAACAGTAGCCCCTCGGCGACGCTTCTTGTAAGACAAGTGGGGTCGACGATTAAGATAGGATCCGTCCTGAAAAAAGGGATTTCAGGGGTGGAATGATGAGCTTGCAGATTCGATGTTTGAACTCGAGCTGAGTCGCAGATGAAAGGTGACCAGGTAGGTCAAGCGGCTGAACCCTTGTCGGGCTACCTACGTATCCCAAGAGGAATCAAGCCAAATCGTAGTTCAAAAATGGGCATTTAGTACCCGAGAATGGAGGACGTGTGGTGTCTCAAACCAAAGATGTGATTGTGTGGGAATCACCCAAGGATATGTGACTGCATGGGAGTCACCTAAAGAATTTGACTGTCCGGGGAGTCACTCAAAGATTTGACGTATTTAGGAAAGTCACCCTTGAAATTGACGTATAAGGAAGTCACCCTTAAAATTGACGTATAAGGAAGTCACCCTAGAAATTGACGTATAAGGAAGTCACCCTTGAAATTGACGTATAAGGAAGTCACCCTAGAAATTGACGTATAAGGGAGTCACCCTAGAAATTGACGTATAAGGATGTCACCCTAGAAATTGACGTATAAGGAAGTCACCCTAGAAATTGACGTATAAGGAAGTCACCCTAGAAATTGACGTATAAGGAAGTCACCCTAAAAATTGACGTATTAAAGAAGTCACCCTTGAAATTGACGTATAAGGAAGTCACCCTAGAAATTGACGTATAAGGGAGTCACCCTAGAAATTGACGTATAAGGAAATCACCCTAGAAATTCACGTATAAGGAAGTCACCCTAGAAATTGACGTATAAGGAAGTCACCCTAGAAATTGACGTATAAGGAAGTCACCCTAGAAATTGACGTATAAGGAAGTGACCCTAGAAATTGACGTATAAGGAAGTCACCCTAGAATTGACGTATAAGGAAGTCACCCTTGAATTGACGTATAAGGAAGTCACCCTTGAATTGATTGGGATTATTTTGGCTTCCTGAGCCGAAGAGCCAAGTGATTGGGATAAGTACGTCTTCCCTAACACAAGAGATTAAAAAGATTGGAATCATCGCTAAGGTTTAGAGAGGAGTTTTGTCCCCTAGGCTCAAAGCTAGGGTTTTGAGAGGTATTTGTCACCTAGGTTTAAAGCTAGGGTTTTGATTTGTGGTAAGTCTGAACAAGGCAATTTGAGCAGAAAGGTTATGGTTTAAGCAAGGCGAGGCTGAGTAGGTGTCTATGATAGAAGATGGGATTGGATAAGTTTGATGTCCAAAGATGAGGGGTAGGACCGAGTCATCTTGAGAGTCACAGAGATACGTCTTTGATATACTTGAAGAATTTTTGGAGACCAAAGAGTGATTTTGTAAACAAGGTGCCAAAGAGGATGGCATTTTGAAAGTATGTTAATTTAATAAGGAGGCCTTATGATTAATTATGTTTCTAACTAACTCAAAGAGTTTGCCACATGCTGATCTTGATGACAAGGGATGCCCTTCTTTCTAGATATGACTTCGTTGGAGCCCCGATTCTTGTTAGAGCCCCTTGCCTTTTCTGAAGAACCACATAGTCGACCCATTTTCGTTGAGGGGAGCCTCAATGTTTGATGAAGGATTAGCGTCTCTATTTTTAAATCATTCAGTCGACTCAAAAAGTAAAAGAAAGAAAATGTATTGAAATACCACAGGGACACTTTGAAAGGAGAGAGATTTTAGAGGAGGTTCTTGGGTTTTGACTTTTCGGACGACCATGCAAGTATATGTACAAGTGTAAGGAAGCCCCTGCTTGACAGAAAGTAAGTGTTTGGCTCTTCCTAGATTGTAGAAAAGAAGACTTGTCGAGACATTTGAAGAATTGTTTTATTTAGAATTATCTTTTGATTGCTCGAGAATGGACCTCACTGATTGGTTTATCAAATTCCAATTGTATAAGTAAACAAATAATGAATATTTTGATTTGAAGCTGGAATAAGAGAGAGAAGATCAATTGATGGTGAAATTTGGCTTGACTTTAGAAGGAGTAGGATGTTCCGTTGTTGCTTGCTGCTCTGGACTGTTCTGTGATAATTGTCATGCGGGCTGCCGCTGCATTGATCTTCTTTATGAGAAAGAATGAAAAATAGAGAAAAGATTGGAGTGGAAGAAAAAGTGGGACTTGACTGATTATAGCCCCTTCTGTCTTTCAAGTTAAGATTCGTTGTTCCTTCGTTCTTGCAAGCCGAGGGGAATAGTCCCTGGCGCGTGTCTCCTTGCTTTTATCGGAGTGCCGTTGAGAGGCACGGATGCGAAGCCCCAGTGAGACTTTTGCAGACAGTGTTTGAGGAGTTGAATGAACGAATTTCAAGAATAGGACGAGTTCCCAAACTTGGAGAGAGTATGTAATATGCTCACGTAGGATAACAAGTGACTCAAAAATTTGAATATGCATTTCTTTTAAATAAACTTTTAGGGGAATGAGAATGCCATCCGGTAGCGGTTGTAGCTGGGCTTTGGGTTGCGATCGATCATTGGGTGATGCTTAACATGACCTCTTAAAGTGAGAGGTCGGCTGGGCCTTTTGCTGAGAGGTTGGTTTGAGGGATGTGTTTGGGATCTCTAAGGTGAATGGATTTTCTTGTTGTCGCTTCTTTAGAACCTCTAAGAGTGAGGTTAACTTTGATTTTGACAAGGTCAAGGGTGGTGATGGAATCCTCTAAAAGTGAGAGGATGGACTTGGAATTGGTTTACGGGATTTGTCCAAGAGGGAATCTTTGTTGCTTCTTCTCGTGAGTTTGTTGTGATTTTAGCAGGTAACTTGATCACGATAGGACCTTCACTCGATGTCTCATTTTCACAACCTTTGAGATGGGAGGTTCACTTCGGAGTGATGGAGTTTTTTTTTTTTGACACCCTCTTCTCGAGAAAATCCTTCGTATTTGTTTGCTCGCGATAGCCCCTAGCGTATGCCTTAGGATGCGTTTACCTTTTCCCTCTTGGGCTTTGAGGTGGTCCATTCTTTTGTGAGTCATGGGAGCCCCTTGTATGAGTTTCTTTTGCATTCCACCTTTCTTGAGCTTGGAGGTGATTACCTCCTTTGTGAGTCAGGGGAGCCCCTAGTATGGGCTTCTTCCTTAGGGTTTCAAAACTTGTCGATCTTGAAATGAAAGGGTATTATTTAGTGAGGATAAGGTTATGGCTTCCTATGGTGAGAGGTTTAAGCTTTAATCGCTACTGGATAGCATTCTCAAAAGAGTATTTGAAATAAATGCAAACTCATTTAACCGACTTATTAAGTAAGGCAAAATATATTCGGACCATGAGAAAGATATGTGAGCATATTCAACGAAAGCTTATTGATCAAAATGGAAATCAGAGGAGACGCGAGATTGGGGGGTTGGTGAGCCCCAAGTTGATATTCATGTAGCACTTGTGAAGGATAAGAACAACCCCTTGCATTTTCTTTAAATTGTAGTGGCGTGAGCATCTATTCTCTGTTGATGAGCAACAACGGTCTTTGTGCTTGTCTTGACCATATGGAAAGGAGGTCAAGTGGGGGAGAGTGTATTTGGGGAAGTGTATGCTTCGAGAAAGCACATAGGGCATGTACATGGAGAGGGTCTGGAGATAGTGTACGAAAAGTATATGGTAAAGTATGGAGAGAGTGTATGAGAGAAGGGTGCATGGAGATGGTGTATATGAGGAAGGGACAGTGAGTTGTTCACTCCAATCAAAGCATTCATTATTGTTTACTTTGTTATGAGTTATTAGCCGGTGAGTTTATCAGTGAGATTATCAATCAAGTGATAATTATAAATAAAACAATCTTCTTGAAAGTAATGCGAGATTATGTCTCAAGTCTAGAGAGAAAGGAAAGAAAGACTCTTTTATTATTGAAGTAACTATTTCAAATTGGACATTACATACCAATGCCCAAAGTGGACGTAAGAAAGACACACTAGAACCTATAAGACTGAATGAATCTAAATCCTTCCTCGAAGGGCGAGGGTTTCTTCATCAATGAGGCCCTGGATTTTTCCTTGGTTGATCAATCCTTGAATCAAGAGTTTCAGTTCCCGACAGTTGTCAGTGGTATGCCCAACGTACTTGTGGTATCTGCAAAACTTGGATGTATCCAAGTTGGCTCTCTTATTAACAGGCTTGTAATTCTCGAGTGGCTTGATCAAACTCTTTCCCACCAAAACTTTGAAGAACTCACCCACAGGCATTCCTAAGTCATCAAAATGCTCCTTGTTGATCTTCTTTTCTTGGATTGAATTTGGGGGTGACTCGGGTATTGGTGCCCTTCGTTGGTTGGTGGCCACAGCAGGCATCCTGAATGAGAAATTTTGACATGTAGGACCATAAGTGGGACCACAAGCATGTGGATGGTAGGGACTCTGGAATTGAACAGGAGGAAGAACTCTTCTCAAGTACTCGTGAATGTAAGACAAATGGCGCTACTCAATTTCATGCATGTCTTTGAGGAGGTTGATCACTCCCAACTTCATGTTTGAGACTTTTTTAAGGGCTTCAATGCTTTTCTCCATAGACATGATGTAGAATTTTGTAAGAACATATGGCAGAGTCAAACCAATGAGTTGAATTAGACTCATAATTAATCCTAAGGCATCTTTGAGAAAATAGTTGATCTCCACAATTTGAGAGTTTGACCGGGCTGAAGTTGCCTACGTAACCCTTACCATTTAAGGTACGAGTCTCAGGTCACCGTAGTTTGAGGGGGCCCCGATTGATGATACAACCAGGGTTAAGTTTAGAGAAAGAGAGAGGATGAATGTAAAAGAGTCCGTTTGGTGAAAAAGAAGAGGAAGATGACTCGATCCTTGGTCAAAAATAAGTGAGGGTGATCTAGACGAGTGAATTGGACTTGGATGAGAATTAGCCTTGATTGGTAAGTTGGCTTAGGTAGGCCCTAGATGGTGGTTTGGTCTAGATGAGTCGAGAGAGGTTTGATCTAGGTGGTTTTTTGGCTGAAGGGTGTTAGAGATAAAGGATCTAAACTATGGATGGTTTTAAGACTAAGGGAGCAGACTGTGGATGGTTCAAGAGATAAGATGTAGAACTTTGAAGGGTCCTAACTTGAAGGATGTAGACCATGGGTGGTCATGGATGGTCAAAGGGATGAAGAGTGGACCTCAGGGGGTCTTAGAATGGACCAAGAGTGGTCCGAGAGATGACAGGTGGTCCTAAGTGTAGGATATAGACCATGGATGGTCTAAGGTAGAGGAGTGGACCATGGATGGTCCGAGAGATGACAGGTGGTCCTAAGTGTAGGATATAGACCACGGGTAGTCTTAGGATAAAGGGGCAGACCATGGATGGTCCAAGAGACGAGGGGTGGACCTCGGAGAGTCTCAAGTGGAAGGGTGGACCTTTAATGGTCCTAGATAGAGAGAGTGGACCTCAAAGGGTCCTAAATTGAGGATTGGACCTCGAATGGTCCAAAGTAGAGGAAGTGGACCTCGGAGGGTTCAAGAGAAGAGGATTAGATCATGGGTGATCTAATACTTGAGAGCGGACCTTGGATGGCCCAGGGTGGAGGAAATGGACCTCGGAGGGTCCAAGAGAAGAGGGGTGGACCCTGAATGGTCCAATTTGAGAGAGTGGACTTAGGGGTCCATAGTAGAGGAAGTGGACCTAGAAGGGTCCAAAAGATGAGAAGTGGACCTTGAATGGTCCATGATTGGGAGAGTGGACCTAGGGGTCCATAGTATAGGAAGGGGACCACGAAGGGTCAAAGAGATGAAGAGTGGACCTTAAATGGTCCAAGATAGAAAAAATGGGCCTAGGGTGGTCCGTAGTAGAGGATGTGGACCTTGAAGGGTCCTAGATTGAAGGAGAGACCTTGGATGGTCTAGAATAGAGAGAATGGACCGCGAATGGTCCAATAAATGAAAAGTGGCCCTCAGAGGATCCTAGGTTGAGAAAGTGGGCCTTGGATGGTCCAAAGTAGATAAAGTGGACCGTGAATGGTCCAAGAGATGAAAAGTGGACCTCAAAGGGTCCTAGATTGAGGGAATAGACCTTGGATAGTCCAAATTAGAGAGAGTGGACCTTTGAAGGTCCGTAGTAGAGGAAGTGGACCTAGAAGGGTCCAAGAGATGAAGAGTGGACCTTAAACAGTCCAAGATAGAGAGAGTGGACCTATGGTAGTCCATAGTAGAAGAAGTGGACCTCAAATGGTCCAAGAGATGAGGGATGTGGACCGCGACTTGTCCAAAAGGCAAAGAGTGGACCTTAGAGGGTCCTGGATTGAAAAGTAGACCTAAATGGTCCAAGATTAAGAAAGTGGACCGCGAATGGTCCAAGAAAATGAAGAGTGGACCTCAGAGGGTCCAAGATTAATGATATGGGCCGCGAATAGTCGAAAAGGCAAAGGGTGTACCTCGGAGGGTCCTAGAAATGAAGAGTGGACCTCGGAGGGTCCTAGATTGAGAAAGTGGACCTAGGATGGTCCAAACTAGAGAGAGCGAACCACGAATGGTCCAAAAGGTGAAGAGTGGACCTTGTAAGGTCCTAAATTGAGGGATAGTTAAGCATTTTATTTACAAAAAAGCCTTCTATTTTTATAGAACCTACTTCTGGTTGGAAGGGATACCCCTTTTTCACAACTATCTAGTATTCCTAAAGTGGTGGATCCTAACAACTAACCTTCGCCTATAGACATTTACTATAATATTCATTGTGGGTCTGACAATTCGATGATAGGACAAGATCGATCACTTACCTGTCATGGCACGTCCTTTAAAAGGAAATAGATCTCGACTCATCATTGACTCGTGTAGACACAATATGAATACTATATTAATTGTCTATAGGAAAAAGCTAGTCAAACCAACCGGTCATAAGGAGTGTGTTCTTAGTAAAAGTGGGTGACACCAAAGTTAGGCTTCAGGCTTCCACCGTGCAGCCGAAGCGCACTGATGAATGGATGGCCAAGTGAGACTCGGAAAGGAGGCGACATGATCACCACACTTCCCGCACTTTGGCTTCTCCGATGGGTTAAGGGGTAGCTATGCAGTGTGACACGGACTCTAGTGGTAGTGTGAGGTGGAAGATCTAATTCTTTTTAAGGAAAAAAGAGAAAGATATTTTTTTTTGTTTTTTTTGTTGCTAACTTTTATGCATGCGAATGCAACAGTTAAAAGTGAAAGGGGGTAAAGAGAAATAATGCACAACACCACAGAAAATGAAAGTCTGACCCACTAAGTTTGAAAAAGTTTCAAAACAGTCCCCAGCAGAGTCGCCACTGTGAATACCCCGTTCCGATGCAACACGCATTCGAAGGTTTAAAATAAATAATCATGGAAGTCGGACCGATATGGGATATTCATTAAGTGACACTCGATTTAAACCATATTAAAAATATTAGTTTAATTTTATGAGAGTCGCCACGCCGCTTTTATATAGCCCAAAGCATTGAAAAAAGGCTAATCATGTGATTGGGTTCGGGGGTCAAGTTACAACAGAAGAAGAAGCGTTATCACTCCTATTGCCCGACGGATCGGTCTTTCTAGCATGTGGAGTGTTGGTTGTGTGCGGTGTTTATAGGAATAGATAGAAGAAGCGGGATCATACATAAGGAGGAGGGGAAAGAAAGAATTAATTGATGATCACACCCTAGAACCTTTGATTTAGGCCCTCAGAAGGTACACTAATCAACGTTCATCCTTGGGGAATTGTTGATCATGGGATGATTATTACTAAGGAGGAAGGAAAGAAATAGTTCCTAGATCCATCGGGTTTCTTGGATGAAACCTTAGATCATCCTCGGCTATACATACTTAAATATATTAAAACAGTCCTAAATCTAGCATATAGGCGCAATTAGAACATATTAAGCATGTCAATAAACCATCTAACGCAGCAATAATAATAATAAAGAACAGAATATTAAATAAAAGACTTACCAATTGTGGCAAAGCTTTGGGATCGAATCTAGTAAGATTCGGAACGGTATTGGGAGATGTAGGGGATGGAAAACTCAAGTTTAGTCTTGACTTTTTCCACTGAGAACGTGTGTCGAAAATGTGAACCGTGTGGACGAATTTATAGTTCTTGGGAAATGGGCTGGACTTGAAGAAAATGGTCGATCGGCACTTTAGGGATAGGGTCGATCGGCTCTTAAAAAGAAGGGTCGATCGAACCTTTCTAAGAAGGGTCAATCGGCAATTTAAAAGAAGGGTCGATCGAACCTTTCTAAGAAGGGTCGATCGACACTTTAAAAGAAGGGTCGATCGAACCTTTCTAAGAAGGGTCAATCGGCAATTTAAAAGAAGGGTCGATCGAACCTTTCTAAGAAGGGTCGATCGGCACTTTTCACTAAGCGTAATTTTCACGTCAGCGGCGCGAGAAAGAGAAATATTTGAAAGATTAATTAGGGTTTTGTCAACCCTGATCAGCCCAAAACAACTTTTTTAGGAACAAGGTTAAAATACCCTTTTTTAGGACCGGGTACTAACAGCGGGTTGGTTTGGGTGGGAGGCTTTTCTTTGAGTACCAGATCGCCTTACCTGATGTCTCGAGACTTGACTTTCTTGTCGAAAGCTCTAGCCATTCTGCTTTGGTAGGCTCGAATGTGCTCCATGACCTTTAGTCGGCGCTCATCTAGCAGAGCCAGTTCGTCGTGTTGGCTTCGGAGCCATTCGACTTTGTTGATATCATAACACTCGAAGTGAGGGAATTTCCAATTCAACGGGCAGCACTGCTTCTATCCCGTATGTTAGGGCGAACGGAGTTTCTCCCATGGCCGTTCTGACTGATGTTCTGTAGCCCCAAAGTGCCAGGTACAGCTTCTCGGGCCAATCTCGTCCTCGTGTGGTTATTTTTCGGATGATCCTTTCGAGGGTCTTGTTTGCTGCTTCTACTGCGCCGTTAGTTTGCGGCATGTAGGGAGAGGACTTATGGCATGTGATCTTGAATTCGACCAGCAGTCTGTCGCATTCTCCTTCGAAGTGGGACACGTTGTCTGATATGACTTCGTAGGATGCCGTATCGGCATATGATGTTTTCCTTGAGGAAATGTGCAACCTTCTTGGAAGTTAGAACTTTGTATGACTTGGCTTTGACCCATTTTGTGAAGTATTCGATGGCGACCAAGATGAACTCATGGCCGTTGCTTCCGGGCGGATCGATTTTCCCGATGACGTCGATTCCCCAAGTGGCGAAGGGCCAGGGAGTAGTCATACAGTAAAGATCATGAGGAGGAAGGTGATTGAGGTTGGAGAACCGTTGGCACTTGTCGCAGTTTTAAACAAAGTGGATTCAGTCTGCCTCCATGGAGACCCAGTAGTAGCCCATTCGAAGAATGATCTGCATCAGGGCTCTGTCGTTCATATGGGGGCCGCAAGTCCCATTGTGGACTTTGTTCATGAGCTCGTTTGCTTTTTCTTTGCTGATGCAGCGTAGGAGCGGTCCTTGGTAGTATTTTTTGTATAGCATGTCTCCAAGGATGACAAAGTGAGAGGCAAGGCGTTTTAGGGCCACGATGCTCTTGGCTTTGATTCCTTCTTTGCGTTGGCCTTCCTCGTTCATGAAGGTGGTTTCCCCATTCTTGAGGTATTGGAAGATCTGGTTGTACCACGGCTCATTGATGGGCTCGGGTTCTGGTTCGATCTCGCAGCAGTAGGCAGGAATTTCTTTTCTTCCAACTTTGAATGGCTTGATTGCCTTCCCTTCGGGGATTTCCACGAGTGAAGCCAAGGTGGCTAGGGCGTCTGCAAATCGGTTCCGGTCTCTTGGAAAGTAGTGGAAGGTGACTGTAAGTACGCCAATCCAATTCGCGAACCTTTAAAAGTGCTTTTTAATGTAATAAAATTGCACTAGGGGCATTTTGGTAAATTCTTGGTCCATTCCGAGACTTTCGGAAACTTTTTATAAGTTTTTTGTGAAGGAATTGCCTTTAAGTCATTTTTCCAGGCAAAAGGACCTGCAAGGAATTACCAGTTTTGGACCTATTGGGAATTACCTCGGAAGGTTCCAGAATAGGTCGTTGGCGCCAGAAACGGTTACATGGCCAGTCAGGTCGTGCGACACAACGAGCCAAGAAAAACCGAAGCGAAAGGTCGTGCGACACAACTCGCTCTCATGAGCAGCCTATAAATGAGACCCTCCCCCTCTCATTTCGGGATCCCTTTTCAGCTCCCTACTGTTACCCTGCCAAAATATGCCCAGAACCTTGTCTCTCTCCTCCTTCCATACAAACTCACACCAATTCCTTCAATTCCCTCATCTCTCATACATAATCCACCCATCTACCTTTATATACTCCATACCAATTGAAGATCCAAGGCTACTCTCAATCTCTGGACTCGAATCCACATTCTGCAGCTGATTAGAAGGTCATTATACCTAACTTGGTGTAATGGTTGTGGATCTACAAGGGTAACGACTCCCTTCCTCCTTCTCTCTCTCATATTTGCCATTTTGCTTGTTTCATTGCAATCTCCATTCATCCACTTGATAATTAAGCTTCATCTGCTTTAATTATCAAGTGGCAATCACCATCTCTCTGTTTAATTCATTTGCTGAGTTTAATTTCTTGTTCATGGTTTGATCTCATTATAATTGTGGCTTGTTTGCCAAGGGAGTGTGGATCTCCCCATATCCACACCCCCTTGGTCAATCTGTTGATGATTTGTGGTATTCTGAGTTGAGTTGGTGTTCTAATTCGATCTGATTGGATCTCTGTTGATTCTGATTTCAAATTGTAAAGTCTCTGCAGAGAGGCAGGTTATGTCATGCGACACAACTGGCCACTCCAGGTCCTGTGTAGTGCGACATAACTAGCTACTCTACAGAGACCATCATTTCAGATTGTAATTTGTTCATCTAGTTAACTTGTCACTCAAAACAGAGTGTGGATCCTCAATATCCACACTCATTTGAAGTGATTGGGTTGATCTTTGAGTTCAATGCATGCTGTAATTTGACGTTATGGTTACTTGATATTGCCGTATTTTGAGACTTGTAAAACCTCTGTAAGGTGGCTAGTAGTGTCACGCGACACAACTGGACATGTGGTGTCCTGTGTCACGCGACACAAGTAGCCCCTTACAGAAGGTTCATTTCAGTTGTAAGTTTGTTCAATCCTCCTTGTAATTGGGATGTGGCCTCCCTTATCAAATGGTTCACAAGATGTATCTTCTCTCAGTTGATCAATAAAATAAAGCACTCATATGCATTTCATCACATATTTTGTCTCACACAATTTGCACACACTTATTGAATGATTTTTGGATGTTGAACATAGAAAGACTCGTTTACGAACGAGGTGTGTTGGGTGAACACTCGATTCATCCCAACACGTAACCTGACCCCCAAACCCATTTTCTCTTTTCAAAAAGGTTTTCAATGTTTCCTTTAAAACGGCGTGGCGACTCCCATTTTCCCAATTTTCATAAATGAAATTTCGGCGAGCGTACATTCAGTGGCGACTCCGCTGGGGATAACTTGTGAAAACCTGTTTTTCAAAAAATTAGAGTGTCAAGCTTTCGTTCTAATCTAACATCCTTATCATTCATTTTTCGTGTTCTTTGTTGTGTGAATTTTATGTGTGCATGTGCTTTACTTGCATTGATTTGCTCTGTTACTTGTTTTGGTCCTGTCTTGATGTCTTGAGGGGGGCCATGGTCTTTATGTTCACCTTGCTTGGAGGTTGAGGATTGCTCTGCTTTTTTGGTTCTGAAAACTGGCCTGCCTAGTCGTGCGACATAACCAGCCAAGTCTGTCCTGCGTCACATGACAGAAATAGCCAGTTTCCAGAATTGTTCAAGTTTGATTCAGTACTGGCTTTTGATCGGATTTATGACTGTTGCTTATTGTACCCTATGGGATCCTAGGGTGTGAGTGGGGTTTTCCTTTTAATTTTATTCAAAAATCAAATAAAGGCAACAAAAAAAATCATCATTTTTGCGAATAAAGGAATTTAGTCACCCTCACACTACGTCACATAGATCTAGAACCCATTTGGTGCGATTGACGGCATCACGGACGACAATGTAATTTGCCTACGCTTAAGCGCCTGAAATCAATCGTACCCCCCTAGCGCATCATAGGTGGAGCCACACTTTTAATCTTACCCCACGGTTGGTTTTTGACACAACATTTTCAAATACACTAAAATGAATTGTTTCAAAAATTTATAATGGACTTTCATACCTATCCCAAAACCTAGCACGTGTGGGCATGTTACCAACGCAACATAGTTTCACGTATGGACATGTGACTCTCGTGGCATGTTCTAACGAGAGATCATGTCGCATTGTCGACATGCACCGACGAGGGGTCATGCCATATTTTTTCTTGAAATTCTTCTGAAATACCCATCATGCTGCCCAAATTTCCCCAGAAATTTGGACTGCTCGTCCATCCCATAAATGCTTTGGTTTTATTTAGGTATTATTGCCTATTATTAATTTTTCACCAATGCATTTGGCGTATTTTTGAATGGTGTGCTCCCTAGGTTCCCCCTGAGGTCTAGTTTGCGAGAATAAAGGCTTATCCTTTTCCAACCTTCCATAGGACTTAAAAGACACTGATTTCTACTTGAACACTAATAGAGAGCTTGCACGAGTCCGTCTCATTTCCCATCATTCCCTCTCCCATACCTTCCCAGGTTCCTTTCCTCCACCTCCTTATACCCCTTTACCCTGCAGATATGACAAGTTGGGTGTGTGCTCCCGTTTTCGGCGCTCATTTGGTCCTTATTCCCGAGACAGAGGAAGTTCAAGTAGTCCTTATCCGATTCGAAATTTGAGATGTCTAATGCAAAGAATGTGTTGGCTAGCCAGTCTGGAGGTTCCCCTGCTTCGGGTCGACTGGATTTTAATGGTATGTCTGCTGCTGAGTTGAGGGCCACTTTGGAAGCCACTCTAGTTCGTGAGCGGGAGGCTCAATTGTGCATTCAAGCTGCCAAAGCTCAAGAAGAGGAAACGCATGCTAGATTTGTGGAAGCAATGCGTGTCTAAGGGATTGCGGTCATTCGTCGTGAAGATGGGTCTTATGAGGAGATCCCCAGTGCTTTCAGGTTTCCTAATCAGTTTAATCAGAAGGGACTTCTACCGTTGCCCGCTAATCAACTTCAGCCTCAAGGAGGGTTTTCTCAACCACTGATGGGTTCCTCTTATGGTTTCAGCTCGTCGTCTATGCAGAGTCAGTATTCAGGACCGACTCAGTATTCGACTGTTGGTGCTCAGCTTCAGAATCAAACGCCCTCCATTCCCATCATGACTCCTATTCGTCAAGTACCAATACTCGAGTCACCTCGAAGGCTGGTTCAATGGAGGAGGGAAAAGCGACAATTTGATGATGTGGGGATGCCTATAGAGGAATTCTTTGAAATCTTAGAAAGCGGAGGGCTTGTCCAGCCACTGGTCAATTACAGTCCTGCTAAACCCGATCCCAAGCTGGACACGAGCAAGTTTTGCCTCTACCATCAGTATCCCGGCCATGCCACCAATGAATGCACCCCTCTGAAGTCGCTCATCCAAAGACTTATGGATGAATGGAAGATTGAGAAGGGTCCTTACCCCTGCGTTGCCACTAATCCCTTTTCATGATATCAGCAGAATCAAGGGGCCCTCCCATTGAAGATGATATAGTCAATCAGTTTCATAGGGTCTAGACTGTCTTTCTTTTTATTAGTGAGTGTCCCTTTCGGGATTTGAGTCTGTTATGTCCATGTTATGAGTCTTTTAATAATGAAAATCTTTGTTTCTCTTCTTGCTAGACTCGAGGCATCACTTGCACACCACATTACACTTAATTGAAACGGTCTTGTTCTACATGATCACCTGTGCTGCTCAACTACTAAGGCATTGAAATGATTAATATTTAAATTAGTCGGAGTGAGAAAATTAACTGACATCCTTCTCAAATCGGGGTTTATCAATTCCCCATCTCGCATCTCATATGCTCACATCTCTTTCATCATACTCAGCGTTCCGTTGCCCAATGAATTTGCATGAATCCTTCGCAATTAAGTTTAAGCATGCAATGAAGCCTTAATCTCGTTTAGGTCATCCGATATGGATTGCAGCTGAAGCCTTTCACCATAGGAAAGCCATTACCTCACCCTCACCAAACAATATCCCTTCATTTCAAGATCGGCATGTTTTGAAACCCCGTTTAGCCATCTCCATAAGAAAGAGGGATTATCCTTAAGGCTCCCATAACTCAAGAAAATTGACT
This sequence comes from Adenophora triphylla var. japonica, assembly GCA_022495995.1. Classification (NCBI taxonomy): domain Eukaryota; kingdom Viridiplantae; phylum Streptophyta; class Magnoliopsida; order Asterales; family Campanulaceae; genus Adenophora; species Adenophora triphylla. The sequence goes on from JAFEMH010001680.1 coordinate 93,923, forward strand.
GTCTCCAAGCTCAAGAATGGCAGAATGCAAAGATCCACACTAGGGACTAGCATAAGTTCTCTCTCTCTCGAAAAAAAAAAAAAAGAGCCAAGTCCCTAGCAATTTTCTCAAAAGCAAAAATTAAAGGATCTAGTTGTTTACTCAAAGAGAGTCTCAGAGCAAATAAAGAGACAACTTGGATGTCCCTTTACCATTACCTTCAACCAATCTCAAACAACCTTTCACCTTTCAAAAGATATTCCCATTACCATTGCCCTTTCCTTGCCAAAGCCATTTCCGACCTCTCATTCTTAGGGGCATCGAAAAGACATTCAATTTCCTTGCCATAGAGATCCCAAACACATCCTTGAAAGCCAACCTCTCATCTTTAGAGGTTTAGTCAGCAAAAAGCCCAGGCGACCCCTCATCTTAAGAGGTCATGATATTCCAAATCACCCGATGGCCGATCAAAACCCTGAAACCCAGCTACAATTTCTACCGGATAGCAGTCTCATTCTAATTTCATCGAGATCTAAATCAGATTAATGCTTCATTGCTTGCTTAAATTGGAACCATCTTGATCCAAGGCCCTCAATTTAAGATTGCGCAAATTCAAATCCAATCCATTTGGCACTTCATGTGAGCATATTTCGTTTCTGCTCCACAAACACTTCCCTTGGACGCCTCACTGGGGCTTCGCATCTGTGTCTTTCATTGACGCTCCAAGGAGACATGTGCTTCAACTCTCCAATTCTCAAAAGGTCCTCAAATTTCCACATTCCTTCTTCTTCAATCGGGACTTGCCCGAACTACGGCAACTTGAGCTCCTCACATTGAGGGGAACGTAGGCAACCAGAAATGGTCCGGTCACAAACACATTCAAATCTCAGAAAATCCGGTCTCATCAAGGGTCGTCCATATGCACAAATTCTCTTTGATTCTCGATATCAGTTGGTTTTCTCCTTGTGATTAATCAAAATATTTGTTCATGTCAAGCTTAGTGGTTGAATAACCCGAACATCAATAAAGGGTTTTAAGCAGCATTGTGATCATCATGAATATAACAAGTTTTCATATGTCTCGACAAGTCTTCTCTTTCTACATTCTAGGAATATAGAGCCAAACACTGTCTTTCTGTCAGCAGGGGCTTCCATACACTTTTCCACACCTTATCATCTTTATACTCTCCCAAAAGAGTCAAACCCAAAAGTGAGTGTGTCGAAAAATCGGGATTCATTTCCCTCTCTTCAAAATATGCCCCTGCAGGTATATGTCTCCGAGTCTTGTCCAATGACTGACTGACTAAAGTTTGAAAGAAGGATGCCTCTTTGGCCACATGATGCTTCTGTCTACAACGGGGCTGGATGGCAACTTGTCACTCTGGGGCTGCACCAGACATAGTTCATCGGCTCATTCAGAAGTCTGCTTCATGGATTCACAAATACCCCCGGGGATTTCATCAAAAGCAAGGGCAGCCTCCAATTCACAATAATTTCTCCATACCGGGGCTTTGTCAGACAGAAAAGAGGAATGTGTGTACATAGGATCTTTTGTGCCAATTTTGGGGCTCGCTTTACAGTCTCGATCCCTGAGGCCAGCTTAGCACTTAAGGTTTACTTGAGGAGGAGCTGCTGTACTTCTTGCCCTAGGCAAAGGTGATGTTTTGAGGCAACTTTGGAGTTTGGTTGGGAAAACCTGTCAGAGAGGCAGCTTGTGTCACGCGACAAAACTCGCCATATCCTGAGCCGTGCGACAGAACTTGCCCAACACCAGACATCAACAACCTGCATTCAGTTCTTACCAGGGCACTCCCCGACTTGTCAAATGCTGCAAATACCATTCATCCACTTCACAAACACATGGGAGAGGGTTCATTCACCCTGCATACACATTCACCTCGTACGTATACAATCAAGCCATCATCCCATATACACACTCAACATATAATCCATATACACACACATCATAAACATCACCCTACCAACTTTCATTTCCCAAAGTGAGACGAACTTGTGCAATAATAAAAATAACAATGTCAGACCAAGTCTTGTTCAGAATAGTGCATAGGAAGATTAGCCTAGCCTAGAGCGTTTGGTTCCTACGGGGTACAATAAGCAATAAGTCATAAATCAAATCTTGGAGGCTACCCCGAATCATCCTCCTCCTCATCCTCTTCCTCATCTCCATCCTCATCGTCATCCTCGGCTTCCTCAGGCTCATCATCAGGGTCATCAGAAGGTGCCTCATATGCGACGAGCCCCATGCTTTAATAATCATCAAGCTCAGGGATAATAGCGGAAGCAAGCTCATAATCAGCGACGGTCTCATCATCATCGTCATCACTATCATCATCATCATCATCTCTCTCGATGGGTCTAGGAAGAGGCATATTGGGATTCTTTGTTCGAGGCCTCGGTCCGCTAATGCCCCCACTGGTACCCACATAAGCAAAGCGCCCCCTCTTCTTCTTTAGTTGACCGGGCAGAGAGACATTTATCGCATCTTGTGACCGGCAATGGTTCTTCCAAAAGCTCACACCTTTTTGGAGCTTGCAAATCATGCCTACAGCGCCGGTAAAAGCCCTAGTCAGATGCCTGTAAGCCTTGGATGACACCTGTTACAAGCAAGCACAAGAAATGTCAGGATACAGTTCTTGATATAAGAAAGGAGTGCAAGCAGTTTAAAAGAGGTAGGGTACAGTACTTACTGATCTGGAACCCCGCGGAAGCCACAGATGAGGATGGGTCTGTGACATGTCAAAGTGAGCTCGCCGTGTGCGGCCGGCACCTTGGTAATCAATGAAAGTCGGGGGCAGAGGAGGTCTAGCTACATGTCTTGTCGAGGGCCCCACCCCCTGAATATCATAACCAGCTTGAATCTGAGGGGACTGCAGCCTCCTAGCCATATACAGGGTATGATCTCCGTCCCGTACAAAATGATGGGCCGCCACACCCGCAATCAAAGCATCCACACTCTCCAGCTCGCGTGGCAACCACATCCTGGCCGGAGGATCATCGGGGACTCGGGCATTTATATAGGGCCCGTGCTATCTAAACACCCTCTCTGCCAAGTACAGGGCATCTCCAGTCAGGCCCACCAAAAGCTTGCGACACCTGGTCAGAAAAGAAACATAATCCAGATCCTCATCCGGATACCTCTCGGCCCATTGAAACAAGGAGAGATGGTGAGGAGCTCCTCTCAAAAGCAGCATCGTATCAGCATACGAGGTAGTCACTCTGCCCCTCGATCCAGCTTCCCGAGTCTGCTTCCTGGCACCCTTAGTCCAGCGTCTAAGTGCAGGGTAAGTATCGAACGGAAACTCATCCCTGACTCTCCAGGGATAGCAGCAGAATACCTCGTAAGCCCAGGCCTGCAAAAGACAGAATCAGACAAGATCAGAAATCAAAGATATCAACTATTGATGCCAATGTGTGTGCAAAGAAAGGCAAGGGTGAAGAGCTACCTCAAAGGCCATCTGACAGCAATCAAAACACTTAGCCTCCCCCCGGCTAATGTCATCTAGGGCCAAGTACATCTCAGCCAGTCTGGCCTCCCCCCAAGATAGGTTGTCGACATTCCCCCAATTCCTCAAAAGCTCCAGAAGGGCAGTCAAAGCAGTAGAAGCCCCATTGGGGAACATCATATCAGAAAATCCTGCCAGACAAAGGGCAGGGCTAGCTGCTCAGCCCTAAGTCGGCTATTGTCGGAACCATCAAAGATAGGAGGGTGTGCCCTGATCTGAGCCTCAATGGCTCCATGAATCTCTCCCAACTCATATCCATTGCCCTTCCTATCCTGGAGAGCAAACCCAACCAACTCCCTCATCTCACTCTCTTCCAGGGGCTCTGGCTCAGCGGCAGGCTCCACAGCAAAGATAGGCTGACCGGTGAACGGCAACCCAGTAATGACAGCAACATCATAGGGGGTGACCGTGGCCTCGCCCCAGGTGAAATGAAAAGTGTAGGTGGTCTCCCACCAAAATTCCCGAAAGGCTTTCATCAGCTCTACACTCCTTTTGGTGTCCCCAATGGCCTCTGCCATCTCAAAAAACTGACCAAGTTCGGCTGCGTATACCAGACCCTTGGGAGAATAAACCTCATCCACACTGTCCGGCAGGCTCCTCCACAGCCGCCCTATCACCTCAGATGATCCTCGAGTGCGTAACCCCTGCAGGTAAACATAACACAGGTATCGAAACATATCTCTGTCAATTACATACCATCATGTTTTGAATAAACTCAGTTCATGCATCTTATCAATACAGTCATTGCAATTTCACTTTCCCAAGCATGCATTTTTTTTGGAAAATTCAAAATTTCAAATCACAGAATATGGAGTTTTGCAAGGTTCTTACCATGGATTTCCTACCAACCGATGTATGTTTGTCCTCCTGTGGGTAGAAATCTCCTCGCGGAGCTTGAGGAACAAATAGCCAGAAATTCCTCTTTATTTTCTTCCTTCGATCCGCCAGCTCTGCTTGTTGTTCCCCCTTCTTTGTCGGGCGTAGATGGGGAGGCATTGCCACAAAGTAATTTCAAAATGGTGGGAAAAGATTTCAATCAAAACCCTAGATTTTCTCTCTTTCTCTCCGCTTTCCCTCGGCGTCTGTTTGGCTGGTGTGTTTCAAATGACGACTGCTCATGTACTTAATTGAATCTGTTCGCCTGGCATGTAGGGCCGTGCAACACAAGTCGCCCATGGGGCTGATTTTCCAATTTTACCCCTGTGGCCCATCTTATCACTTTTGCCCCTGGCATTTTCAATAAACAAAAGATCTCAGGTCCATAACTCAAGACAAAAATCCTCGGGTCCATCCCTCAAAGTCAAAAGTCATCGGGTCCGTCCCTATCGTCATCAAAGCCCGCTGCGCCGGCACAATCTTCATCAAAGCCCGTTGCATTGGCACATCTTCATCAAAGCCCATTGCACCGGCATGTCCTCATCAAAAGCCCCTTTGCACCGGCACGTCAACATCAAAGCCCGTTTGCACTGGAACATCATCAATAACAAATCCCGTTGCACCGGCATCATCTTCATCAAAGTCCGTTACACCGGTACAGCTTCATCAAAGCCCGTTGCACCGGCAGCTATTCATCCAAGCCCGTCCCACATGGCAAGTACTCATCACAACTACAGGTAAGCACAGGACAGGTATGAAAGCATATCCCTACCATTGTTGATCCTGGCATCTTCCTATATGTCCCTTAAAAGCAAAATTTTGGGTGACTACCGCATAGTCAAAATTTCGGGTGACTACCGCATAGTTAAAGTTTCGGGTGACTACCGCATAGTCAAAGTTTCGGGTGACAACTGCATAGTCAAAGTTTCGGGTGACTACCGCATAGTCAAAATTTCGGGTGACTACCCCATCATCAAAATTTCGTTGACTACCGCATAGTCAAAGTTTTGGGTGACTACCGCATAGTCAAAGTTTCGGGTGACTACCGCATAGTCAAATTTCGAACTGCGATCTGGCTTGATTCCCTCCTAGGGATACGTAGAAATCCTTTCCAAAAAGGTCCAGCCATCCAGCCCATCAGCCGCTTATTGGGCTTGGGTTCCTTTTTATCGACAACCTCACTTCTTCCATAAGTGACGTTGCCGAGGGGCTCTGTAAGTACGCCAATCCAATTTGCGACCCTTTAAAAGTGATTTTTAATGTAATAAAATTGTACTAGGGGCATTTTGGTAAATTCCCGGTCCATTTCGAGACTTCTGAAAACTTTTTATAAGTTTTTTGTGAAGGAAGTGCCTTTAAGTCATTTTTCCAGGCAAAATGACCTGCAAGGAATTACCAGTTTTGGACCTATTGGGAATTACCTCGAAAGGTTCCAGAACAGGTCGTTGGCGCCAGAAACGGTTACATGGCCAGTCAGGTCGTGCGACACAACGAGCCAAGGAAAACCAAAGCGAGAGGTCGTGCGACACAAATCGCCCTCATCAGCAGCCTATAATTGAGACCCTCCCCCTCTCATTTTGGGTTCCCTTTTCAGCTCCCTATTATTACCCTGCCAAAATATGCCCAGAACCTTGTCTCTCTCCTCCTTCCATACAAACCCACACCAATTCCTTCAATTCCCTCATCTCTCATACATAATCCACCCATCTACCTTCATATACTCCATACCAACTGAAGATCCAAGGCTACTCTCAATCTCTGGACTCGAATCCATATTCTGCAGCTGATTAGAAGGTCATTACACCTAACTTGGTGTAGTGGTTGTGGATCTACAAGGGTAATGAATCCCTTCCTCCTTCTCTCTCTCATATTTGCCATTTTGCTTGTTTCATTGCAATCTCCATTCATCCACTTGATAATTAAGCTCCATCTGCTTTAATTATCAAGTGGCAATCGATATCTCTCTGTTTAATTCATTTGCTGAGTTTAATTTCTTGTTCATGGTTTGATCTCATTATAATTGTGGCTTGTTTGCTAAGGGAGTGTGAATCTCCCCATATCCATACCCCTTTGGTCAATCCGTTGATGATTCGTGGTATTCTGAGTTGAGTTGGTGTTCTAATTCAATCTGATTGGATCTCTGTTGATTCTGATTTCAAATTGTAAAGTCTCTGCAGAGAGGCAGGTTATGTCATGCGACACAACTGGCCACTCCAGGTCCTGTGTAGTGCGACATAACTAGCCACTCTGTAGAGACCATCATTTCAGATTGTAATTTGTTCATCTATTTCACTTGTAACTCAAAACAGAGTGTGGATCCTCAATATCCACACTCATTTGAAGTGATTGTGTTGATCTCAGAGTTCAATGCATGCTGTAATTTGACGTTATGGTTACTTGATATTGCCATATTTTGAGACTTGTAAAACCTTTGTAAGTTGGCTAGTAGTGTCACGCGACACAAGTAGACCCTTACAGAAGGTTCATTTCAGTTGTAAGTTTGTTCAATCCTCCTTGTAATTGGGATGTGGCCTCCCTTATCAAATGGTTCACAAGATGTATCTTCTCTCAGTTGATCAATAAAACAAAGCACTCATATGCATTTCATCACATATTTTGTCTCACACAATTTGCACACACTTATTGAATGATTTTTGGATGTTGAACATAGAAAGACTCGTTTACGAACGAGGCGTGTTGGGTGAACTCTCGGTTCTTCCCAACACGTAACCTGACCCCCGAACCCATTTTCTCTATTCAAAAAGGTTTTCAATGTTTCCTTTAAAACGGCGTGGCAACTCCCATTTTTCACTTATTTTTCGGCGAGAGTACATTCAGTGACCTCTTTGAATTGCGTGATGAGGTTTTCCATGCAGGCATGGTATTTTTGCAAGCCTGGGTCTATTGTTTTCCATTTGTTGGAAACTTGATCGATGATAAGGGCTGAGTCCCCGTAGACCTCGAGCTTCTGGACGTTCCTTTCAAGTGCGACCTCTAGTCCGGCAGCGCAGGCTTCGTATTCGGCGGCATTGTTGGTTACCTCAAAATTTAGCTTTATGGTGATTGGGGTGTGCTCGTCCTTGGGGTCAACCAAAAGCATCCCAATGCCATTTCCTCTTTTGTTGGCTGCTCCATCGAAGAACAGCTGCCATCGGTTATCACCTTCAAGTGTGAAGATTCCTTCGTCTGGAAATTGTGGCTCGGGACCTTGGGCCTCGTCGGTTGGGAAGTCGGCCAGTTGTTCGGCCATTACCCATCCCTTGATTGACTTCTGGTTCACATACTTGACGTCAAACTCCGCCAGGAAGAAAGACCATTTGGCCAGCCTCATTGACAGTGATGGTTTGTCGAAGAGGTATTTGACCGGGTCCATTTTGGAGACCAAGTGCACTGTGTGCGACTGCATGCAGTGTCGTAATTTTCCGACAACCCATACTAGAGCTGCGTAGGTTTTCTCGAGGACTGAGTAGTTGAGTTCGCTGCCTTGGAACATTCGACTAACGAAGTAGATGGCGTTCTCGACTCGTGATTCTCTCTTTTCTTGACAGAGCATGGCTCCAACAGCCATGTCGGTCACAGTTAGGTATAGCAAAAGTGGCTTCTCCTCATGGGGAGGACAGAGGATCAGAGGACTCACAAGGTACGCCTTTATTTTTTCGAAGGCGTCTTGGCATTCAGGGTTCCATTTGATGTCTACATTCTTCTTCATTAGTCGGAAGATTGGCTCGCACATGGAGGTCAGCTGATTGATGAAGCGACTGATGTACTGCAGGCGGCCCATGAAGCTTTTTAACTATGTTTGGGTTTACGGTGGTCTCATTTTGATTATGGCCTTGATCTTTTGAGGATCAACTTCGATGCCTCGTTCAGTGACCATGTATCCCAAGACTTTGTCTCGGATGACTCCGAATGTGCATTTGGCGGGGTTTAACCTCATTGAGTGTTTTCGAAGACGATCGAAAAACTTTCTCAGGTCGATGAGGTGTTGTCCGTGTGATCCCTTTGAGTGGATGATCACTTCGATCTCTTTATGGATCATGTCGTGGAAGATGGAGATTGCTACCCGTTGGTAGGTAGCCCTAGCGTTCTTTAGTCAGAACGTCATCACTGTGTAGCAGTAGGTTCCCCAGGGGGTTGTGATGGCTGTTTTCTTTTGGTCTTCTTCAGCCATCTTGATTTGATTGTAACCGGCAAACCCGTCCATGAAGGACTTAACCTCGAAATTGGCCGTAGTGTCTACCAACATGTCTATATTTGTTAGTGGAAAGTCGTCCTTGGGACTTGCTTTGTTGAGATCTCGGAAGTCCCCGCAGCAGCGTACTTCTCCGTTGGCCTTGGTGACCGTGACTATGTTGGAGAGCCATGTTGGGTATTCGATCACCCTTATGAAGCCGACGCAGAGCATCTTTTCGATCTCTTCTTTGACTTGTAAAGACCATTCTGGCTTGATTCGGCATAGCTTCTGCTTGATAGGCTTAGCCTCGGGATTCATGGGAATCCGATGTTCCACTATGGCTGGATCTAAGCCGGGTATGTCTTGGTAGGACCAAGCGAACACGTCCACAAATTCTTTGAGCAGTGCAGTCAATGCATTTTGCTCAGTGCCTGTGAAGAAGCCTCAGATTTGCATCTCTTTTGGCTCTTCAGTAGTCCCCAAATTCACCTTGGTTAAAACCTCCTTGGCAGCTTGGGCCCGATTTTCCTCTCTTTTGACAACATGCTTAAAGATGTGTTTAATGTATTGTTCGTTTAATGTGTCTGCTTCTTTGTCAAGTGAATCGTTATTAACTGTTTGTGATTTAGTTAATTTATCAGTTGTTAAAGATGCAATGAGAGGATACTCGAAAAGGTCAAAACTTTCATTAAGAGCATATGGGAATACATTATTGGCTATGAATTCGTAATCTTCCGGCATAAGGCCATCGGATGATTCGAGAGACTCAAATTCAAAGATAATGGACTCAGAATGTGTTTCGACTCTGGACCCTAGGACGCGAGGGGTTAGACCAAGTTATTCGATCATTTCCTTCTTGCTGGCGGCAAGTCCGGAGAAGGTGGCCCAGTTCTTGAGTGGCATTGTGGATGAGCTTGAAAGGAGGCAAGGGTCGAAAGGTTTCGCGCTGAAATCCTCCATCATGGCTACCGTAGAGTTATCAAAAACAAAATCGATTACGTCTGGCACCTCGATTTCCTTACTTAAGAGTTGTTATATCAATGGCTCATTCCAGGCATTGTCTGCGGAGTCTTCCGTTCTTGTCTTGGGCATTGCTAGTTCGAATGCTGACTCGTCCCACTCGTTTGTGGCAGGGGTGCTGACAGGGAGTTTTTCGGGTTCTTTCGCCAGAGAGGGGGTTTCCCAAACCAAAATTCATTGTGAATAGTGGTGGTGATGGGTCCCGATAGAGTTGGTGCGTCAAGGAACACTCTTCTGACGGGGTTTGGCTCGAGGCCTCTGAACCTTTCAATGCTTTGCTGGAGCTTGTCCATTGTTGCTGACCAGTTTTATTTGGCATTGATCAGCTCTGTCTCTTTTTCTATGTCATCGTTCAAACTGCTGGATTTCTTTGTGAAGTACCCGGCCATGTCGAAGCTGTAAGGGCGGAGGTCGGGGATTGCGTGTAAGCCTCTTTTGTCAGCAGCGGAGCATTTTCGTGCAGCTTTTTTGTCTTTCGCATTGTCTTTGGGAGTAGGGACGTACCCTAGGCCATGGCAAGTATTTTGTTCTTTGACCTCGATGATCTGTTGGGTACCTTGATGGCATTTTCCCAAACCAAGCCCCGGGATGTAGTTCATGAGCTTCATCATCTTCATGGTAGGAGGGATCCGGTCCCAAGTCAGGGGAAGGTCTATGTGGCATACTTGGGCCTTCGGGCTTTCGATTATGAACCCTGTCAGCATCATGCCTTCGTTATCGTGCTTGATTTCCAGGACTGGGACACCGTTTGTGTTGGTCCCCTTGGTAGTTATGCTGTCCCCATATATGATGGTGAGATCGGTTCCCTGGACGAACTTCACGCACTGGTGTAGGGTGGATGCCACCCCATTGATCTGGTGTAGCCAAAGGCCGACCCAAGATGGCAGTGAAGGTGATTAGGATGTCGATGATCTGGAAGTCTGTCGAGATCATCTGTTTTCCGAACCACAGGTTCAGAGTGGCTATCCCCAGGACTGAGTGAGACGTCAATTCGTATGCTTTGATTGTCTGAGTTGAAGGCTTTAGATCAGTTGGCTTGATCCCTAGCAAGTCCATCATTCTGGATGGGAGGACGTTCATGGTAGATCCCTCGTCTACCAAGATCCTAGGGAGGCGACACTCGTCAAGTTGGACTGTTATGTAGAGAGGCTCGTTGTGATCAGCCCCGAATTTTGGTAGATCGAGCTCCGTGAAAGTGATGATGTTACTGTAGTGAACGTTGCCGATCATTTGGACCGCTTCATCTGGTGTCACGTTGATGGGTACCATGGTCTGGACCAGGCTTTCCTCCAACTTGAACTTGTGCAGATAGGAGGAAGTTAGTAAGGACCAGAGGGATATGTTGGCCTGAGTGCGCTTGAGCTGAGTTAAGATCGGATCTTCAGCCTTTGGGTCAAATGCTTCAGCTTCTTTGGCGTAGGGGCCCTTTTCGATTCGAGGCTCAGGTACGGCTGTCGTTTTGTCCGTCCTTGGAGGATTCACGAGGATTTGACTGGAATGCGTCAGTACGTTCACTTCTGGCTTCACTCCTTTGCTTGTTTCTCCCACTTCTGTCATGGGAGGGCCTTGGTTAGCATAGGGCCATGCCTCGCATTTCATCTCGTTCACCATTATTGCTTTTGTTGGAGCGTTAATGACGGCCTTGATGTCTTCCCTAGATAGGGGTTGGGGTGTCAGGACCCTTGGGCCGTCGGTGGCTGTGCGGAGCTCGTCCCAGTTAATCATGGAGCAGAAATTGCCATGGTCTTGCGTAGAGTTAGGCTGAGGAGATTTGCTGGAGTAAATGACGTAGTAGTCAAACTTTACTGATGGTTCGCCTAGGGTTCCGACTGTGGGATCGTCGTCTTCGTATCTCTTTTTCAGTTTTTGTTGAGAAGAGAGTTTCTTATTTCTTGGAGGGCGATCCTCATTTATTTCGTCTTGGAAATCCCTTTCCAGACAAGTGGGGCAATCACAGATGTCCCACCAGATGTGTTCATCATTTTGTGGCAGTCTTGGGACCTCGGGGCATTGACTTGGCACGTCTTTCCCTGGGGGTCTTGTGGCTTCATGTCGTAGTTGCGAGGCTCGTACAAAGGCAAAGGATTGTCTCCCGGGGGACAATGAGAGACGTTGGGAGCTACGGGAGTGGGTACGTCCTTGGGAGCCCCAGGTGGTTGGGGGGTGGCTAATGTTCTGAAATGATGCATGGCACCTTCAATCCAGGCCTGTTGCTCGTCTTGGCATTTCTCAAGAGCTATGATAGCTTGCCAAACTTCCTCCATTGTTGGGAAATTTCTCAGGGGTAAGATTCCGTTTTCCTCTTTGTTATCTGCCGACCTGGCCATGGGGAGTTGATGGACTGCCCTGGTGGCTGTACTGGGAAGGTTGTGGGACCTTGTGGCTTTGATACTGGAAGAACAGTTCCCGGGTACTCTCAACCACTCTTGGTTCGCTGAAGGGGGTGACGGGTAAGGTTTAGATATGGGAAGGCCTTTTTTGGATAAAGGGGGAAAGCTCATGTGACATGAAGTTTCCATTTTTTTTTAATTTACTTAAAACGCGTTTTCTCAGAATCCTAGGCATGTTGGAAAAGATTGCTCTTCTTTTCGCAACTATGCTAGATCCTGGGTCAGTGGAGACCATCTGTGCGGCTATAAGCCCCTCGTTTTGCACCTGTATTTCGACATCTCGGGGTGGACAACCCCGGGCGAGGGTCCTATAGGGCAAGCGGTTTCCACCGGCCTAAAAGAAAAATTGAACCTAAGGACCGAGCCTGTCATGTTCGTTTTAATGACTCGGCCATGTGAATAGTGAGCCGAGCCGACACCTGAGTCAAGATCGAGCCGAGAGTTCGGCATGACCTCTCTTTACGTTTCTTGCGCAAGGGATCTGTGACGTTAGGCATTTGCTAGGTCATATTGTCATGGTTGACGTATTAAAGGCTTGATGACATGGTGTCATGTGGGTGTGGATGTATATCCGGGACGGAGCATTGTCTGGGTGTAGCTTTGAAAATCAAGATCAGGTCAAGATTTTAGCATGACCTTTCATCGTCTTGCTTGCACAAGGGATCTTGAGTTCCGAGCTTCGACTCAGAAAATGGCCGGCATGGGATATGTATCCAGGCTTTATGACACGGACTGGGTAAAAACCAACCGAGTCTGGACAGAGTGTGATGCAAGCGTGCAGGGTTGACACTGGCTAGGATAGGATGTTTGGGATGATCCCGTGCGCGTTCAAAAGGCATAGGAACACCAATCAAGCTGCAACTAAGACCACCCCGGGTTGAGGGTTGTAGTGTGTAGTGTACTGGATAAGAGTGCGCGTAGTGTGCGGTCACTAAAATTCTTTTTCTCAGGAAAATAGAAAGTTTTACAGAATTTTTATATGTATGTACACAGATGTATTATGATGCATTTTTTTGTATTTTATTTTTTTGTAAATAAAAAGTAAAGCACACACACACACACAACAGTTAAAGAAGGGGTAAAATGAATGTTTGACCCTCATCATTGTTTTAAAAAATCTTTCTTTTTTTTTTGTTTAAAAGTTTTTAAAACAAAATATCCCCAGCGGAGTCGCCAACTGAAATTACCAGGATCCCGCTCGCGCGCGGGCCCCGGCATCTCGCGATTGTCGGGAGGTGTCGCTGCGTTTGTTTGAGGAGTCGCCACGCCGTTTTGATTTAGCCCAAAACATTGAAAAAGACTTAGTTTAAAAACTGTTGTTGTGTGATGAGATTTTGAGTTCGGAGGTCAGGTTACGCCTCGGGAAGAGAATAGCAGAGCTCACCCGAGTCGCCTCGTATACACGAGTCTTTCAATACCCCTCTTTCTTTAAAAGTTATGTGTGTGTGTGTATGTGCTTTTAAAAATGCATGTTGTATATGATGTCTACATTGTATGCTATGTATTGAAATAAATTGAAATAGTGTTGGAAGGAAGCCTTACCAATGTTGGTTCGTGTCTGTCTTCCGCTTGGGAATAGTGTTTGAGTGTGAATAGTGCTCTGGGACGGATCGGGATTGCTTCGGGGATGTAACGGTGTCTGCGGACAAAGCTTCGGCGTGCCTCGGGAGTGTCAGGTGTGTCCTCGAGCAGATTTTCGGCGTGCCTCGGGATTGTTGATTGTACTCGGGCAGAGGTTCGGTGTGCCTCGGGAGTGTTGGCTGTACTCGGGCAGAGGTTCGACGTGCGTCGGGATCGTCGATTGTGCTCGGGCAGAGGTTTGGCGTGCCTCGGGATTGTTGAATGTACTCGGGCAGAGGTTCGGCGTGCCTCGGGATCGTCGGTTGTGCTCGGGCAGAGTTCCGGCTTGCTTCGGGATGGACCGAGATTGTCCGGCATGGCTTCGGTATGGACTGGGATGCCTCGAGATGGGCCGGGAATGCCTTGGAATGGACCGGCAAAGCTTCGGGATGCCTCTGGAGTGCCTCGGGGCAGCTCGGGAGCATCTCGGGAGCGCTCGACAGGGCTTCGGAGCACCGCGAGGGGGCTCGGAATGCCCCGGTGGGAACCGAAAGGTACCGGGAGTGCCCTGAAGGGACTTAGAGGGGAGCCTGAAGGCTGGGGGAGAGAGGAGAAAAGGGCGGTGTGAGAAAAATGAGAGGGGAGCCCTCTATTTATAGGAGTGAAAAAATAGCAAAGTGATCCGCACGGACCATGTTGCAAAACCAAAATTTTGGTTTTCCTGGATTTAAGGGAATATTGTGGACTTTAAGGGGATTTTGTAATTATGATGTCTGGGTGCAAAATGGTCCGCACGAACCATTATGCAGGCCAGATATTTTGCAAAATTCCTAAAAAGTCCTTTTGCCTTTTTTTATCACAAAAAGGTCCCACCTTGGTTTGGTTGGTGGTTTTTGGGGTTTTTGAAGGTCACGGGTGTTCGGGATCACGTTTGTGTGAGTCCGTGGTGTTTCCCATGCGTCAGAAGGGAGCGATCCAGATTGGGGTACTTAGAACTGCATAAACCGCATCTTCACCAAACCGTACCCAATGATTGAAGACTTGAAGATGGATCACTTATGACTGTTGGAATCCACGTCATCAATATCAAAAGTCAACCACCAAATCTTGTCACGTGACTAAGTGTCAGACAGGATTTGCAAGGATCCTGAAAAGGTGACAGATGTCCTTCATTCCTGAAATTACCCGGATTTCACGCGGAGGTGAAAGGTGGTTGTCTTTCGCGGAGGGTTGGTGTCTGAGACCTCGCTTTTCGGGAAGGAAGAGGAGTCGCCACGCGGTTTTTGTATTTTGAGCCCAAACGATGAGAAACGGCCTTTGTGAAAATGGTGTCATTTTTATTGGTAGTAAAAACTTAGGAAAAGGCTTTGAAAAGGGGGGGGGGGTCATTTTTATTGGTAGCAAAAACGAGTAAAAAGCTATTTTGGTACCAGAGATTGTTAGGTTCGGAGGTCACGTTACGTTTCGGGAAGAGTATTACGAGATCACCCGAAACGCCTCGTATGACGAGTCTTTCTACCTTTCTCGAAAACGTGTGCGTGTGTTTGTGTTTGTGTTTGCATTTTGAAATGGGGGCCTGAATGACAAGCTTAATCTTGGTTTTAATGTCAAACGTTGATTAGGTGATCTTGTTTGAAAAGGCGAGCGTTTGAATGACAAACGTCGGTTTTGGAAGTTTTTAGGAAAAGTGGCGCGAATGCTGATTTTATCAGTTTATCTTAAGTGTCAAATGTTGACTTTTAAGAAAAGAGCTTTTGAATGTCAAATGTCGGATTTTGAGTTTGAAGATGAGCGTTTGGATGCCAAACGTCACTTCGCGCATTTTGAAAGAGAGTTCGAAGGTCGAATTCCGATTTTGAACCGGGCGTGTCATTGTTAACGATTTTACGGGAAAAACGTATTAAATAATTTTGAATGTCAAAAGTCGGCTTTTAAGTTTGAAGATGAGCGTTTGGATGCCAAACGTCATTTTGCGCATTTTGAAAGAGAGTTCGCAGGTCGAACTCCGGTTTTGAACCGGGCATTTCATTGTTAACGATTTTTACGGGAAAAAACGTATTAAATGACATGCAATCAACGAATCGGGTTGCGACTCAGACTTTGAAAAGTAAATATTATCACGATCCAAATAGGTCGGATTTGTAAATGACAGTATTAAAGTGCGGTATCAATGGAATCAAACGATCTGGAATTGTAAATGACGATCGACGAGCCAAACGACTCGGAATTGTAAAGTAGCATGAAAGTAAATGACGTTCGACGGATCAAACGGTCCAAAATTGTAAATGACAGAAATTTAAATGACGATCGACGGATCGATCGATCCAGAATTGTAAATGACATAAAAGTAAACGTAACGGGGTCGGAACGCCGTTTTAACCCGAGATTACTTCTCTTACGGGAAGAGAAGAGGATCGAGGGGGTAAAATGTATCGGACCCTGTTAGACAGAGGTGTCTACATTTCAACGATGTTCGTCCAAAATGGTTATAACGACTGGCCCATAAACCGAGGCGGAACAAGAGATTAGGGAGAGAGAGTTATACCTATGGCTAGGGTCGACTCCTTTGGCTCGGGGGGTGTATACGGGATACGAAAAGTGATTTGGGATGGTGTTTTGAGGTGGCGTAGGGCGTATTTGATCGAAATACGTAGTTTTCACGCAAAATGAGGTAAAACTGGGGCTCAGGGGGAGTGGAACCAGTTTAGGCTGTGGGGTGAGGTAAAAATGGTGTGAAATTTTGTTGTTCTAAATGGCTTTGACAGCCCTTCTATTTATAGGTGAAAATTCAGCATGAGTCCGGTCGGACTTAGCTTGAAATCCAGGGGGTTTTGTGAAACTTTGGAAATTGGAGGGACTTGCTGGCAATTTCTGAGAGTCTGCAAAGGAGTCCGGTCGGACTGAGACTGTATACCAGGGGTATTTTAGTCTTTTCTCCTTGATTTTTGATTGAAGGGTGACAAGAGGGAGGTGGCGCGCGTGCCACGTGTCCCATGACTCACCAGCCTTGTGGGAGTTCGCGCCCGGGTCCCGATTTTGTCCGTTTTTAAAATAACAGTCCGGAAAATGTTCGAAATGCCCCCGAAAAGTGTCGGAAAGTGATATTTCAGGGAACGCCGTGCTTTTACGTGCGATGACGAGTGTTAAGTACATTTCGACGTCGGGATGCACGGGGCAGTCCCGAGACATCTCGTTGGCTTGGCAACGGGGAGCTTAACGGGTTTCGGTTAACCTGGAATGGGCCAGTTTAACGGATTTCGTTTAACTTTTAACGGATTTTGACGATCCGAATTTGGGTACTTACAGTTAGCCCCTCAGCGACGTCACTTCCGAAGGAGGTGGGGTCGTTGAAAAAGATAAGGATCCAAATCGGGATGCCTTACTTTGAAAGACCTGGGCGGTCAGCTGGCTGGACCCTTAGCGAAAGGATTCCTATGTATCCCGAGCGGGAATCAAGCTGGTCGTAGTTCGTAGGTGCAAGGAGCCGCGCGTGAGGACCTTTACCTGAGCGAGACTGTTGGGAGGCGTCTAAACCTGAGTGAGACCATTGCGAGGTACCTAGACCTGAATGGAGACTATTGTGAGGCGTCTGAACCTGGGATTTCTGAAACCTTCGAGGGCGTGTGGCGCCTCAAACCGAAGTTACTGATACTGACGATGGCGTGTGGCGCCTCAAACCGGAGTTGCTGATACTGATGAGGGCGTGTGGCGCCTCAAACCGAAGTTGCTAGAACATACGAGGGCGTGTGACGCCTCAAACCGAAGTTGCTGGAACATACGAGGGCGTGTGGCG
This sequence comes from Adenophora triphylla var. japonica, assembly GCA_022495995.1. Taxonomy (NCBI): domain Eukaryota; kingdom Viridiplantae; phylum Streptophyta; class Magnoliopsida; order Asterales; family Campanulaceae; genus Adenophora; species Adenophora triphylla. The sequence goes on from JAFEMH010001680.1 coordinate 111,238, forward strand.
CCTCAAACCGGAGTTACTGGAACATACGAGGGCATGTGGCGCTTCAAACCGGAGTAAACGAGGATACGCTTATCCTGAGGCGAAGGCATTCGTGCCTTAGGTGCTGGGCTTACGATGACAGCCAGGTTTATCCTACTGGGGATAGGGTGGCAATGATGGGAACGGTTGTGTTAAACTGGCATTATTAACAACTCGGAAGGATTGACGTTTCTTCTTTAGAATCCTGCTGGGGATGAGCGTTCGGGCTTACCTTGATGGCCGAAGAGGGATTGTTGTGCGGGCTTACCTTGATGGCCGCTGAGGTGGGACGATCGGGCTTACGACTAGCAGCCGGGGAAGTGAACGATGGTGAAAACCAATAGGAATTTTAACGTCGGGAGACGGAATTGTAACTGGAATGTCCGGAGACAAGATTGAGCGTTTGAATGTCAAACGTCAACTTGAAATGAAAGTGAGCATTTGAATGTCAAACGTCGACTGGGATGGAAGTGAGCGTTTGAATGTCAAACATCAACATGAGATGTAAATGAGCGTTTGAATGTCAAACGTCAACTTGGGATGGAAGTGAGCATTTGAATGTCAAACGTCAACTTGGGATGGAAGTGAGCGTTTGAATGTCAAACGTCAACATGAGATGTAAATGAGCGTTTGAATGTCAAACGTCAACTTGAGATTGAGAATTTAACGTCTGGAGACGAGCGTTAGTGAAAACTAACTGGGAATTTAACGTCTGGAGACGAGCGTTAGTGAAAACTAACTGGGAATTTAACGTCTGGAGACGAGCGTTAGTGAAAACTAACTGGGAATTTAACGTCTGGAGACGAGCGTTAGTGAAAACTAACTGGGAATTTAACGTCTGGAGACGAGCGTTAGTGAAAACTAACTGGGAATTTAACATCTGTAGACGAGTGTTAGTGAAAACTAACTGGGAATTTAACATCTGGAGACGAGCGTTAGTGAAAACTAACTGGGAATGGATCCTCGGGGGATGGGGTGTTAGAAATGCCTAACTTTGGGGAAATTTGACACTTTTGGGGGCCAAAAGGGGTAAAATTGGAACTGTGAATGGTTGAGGGGCCAAAGTGGCAAGGAATCTTTTTGCTGCAGCAAGAGTCCGGCTGGACTGAACCTGAAGTTGACCAGGTTGTTATCAGCACCGAGGCAGAAGCTGAAATGGCCATTTTCTTTCATTATTTCCGACGAGGAGGAGAGAAAGGAGGAGAGAAAATTCATCCCAAATTGTGAGGTTTGCTCAAATTTGTGAAGGAAAATCGACATGGAAGGTGATTGGGAACCAATGGCTCGTCATGGAAGGACCGATGACGAAAGAACGCGGTTGGTTTGGACCATTCGAACCATTATTCATCCATTGAATCCGGCGGAGTTCTACCCGGCTAGGGAGAACCACAAATCCAAAGGAGGGATCGAGAGACAAGTAAGCTTCCTTCAAATTCCATTAATTTTAAGAATATGCATTCTTTAAATGTTAGAAATATGACTAGGAATGAGTTAGGGATTTTGGTGCCCGGATTGGGGCTTTTGACTTTGCTATGCGCCTTTGTCGAAATTGACTAGGATGTAGTTCAATTGACACTATGGGTAGATGACATAAAAATTTTGGTTGCAAAATTCCATGCCTAGATGTGTCTTCCGAATTTAAAGCATGTTTAAATCGGGACGGAGTAAATTTTTCAAAATGTTCGAAAGAATTTGAAAGTTCCGAATTCGACGGAGTTTTCGAAATGCTTTGAAAGTTCCGGATTCGATGGAGTTTTCGAAGGGTTTTGAAAGTTCCGGTTTCGACAGAGTTTTTGAAGGGTTTTGAAAGTTTCGGTTTCGACGGAGTTTTCGAAATGCTTTGAAAGTTTCGGATTCGACGGAGTTTTTGAAATGCTTTGAAAGTTCCGGATTCGACGGAGTTTTCGAAGGGTTTTGAAAGTTTCGATTTCGACGGAGTTTTCGAAGGGTTTTGAAAGTTCCGGTTTCGACGGAGTTTTCGAAGGGTTTTGAAAGTTTCGGATTCGACGGAGTTTTTGAAATGCTTTGAAAGTTCCGGATTCGACGGAGTTTTCGAAATGCTTTAAAAGTTCCAAATTCGACGGAGTTTTCGAAATGCTTTGAATGTTCCGGATTCGACGGAGTTTTTGAAGTGTTTTGAAAGTTCCGGTTTCGACGAAGTTTTCGAAGTGCTTTGAAAGTTTCGGTTTCGACGGAGTTTTCGAAGGGTTTTGAAAGTTCCAGATTTGACGGAGTTTTCGAAATGCTTTGAAAGTTCCGGATTTGACGGAGTTTTCGAAGGGTTTTGAAAGTTCCGGTTTCGACGGAGTTTTCGAAATGCTTGGAAATCCTGGACCGTCAATACTCCAATCGGGATGGAAATATTTTAGGAAAGGAATGAGAACTGTATCTGCATTGTATCATTTTGACATGCGTTCGTGCACTCCGTTGATGTTGCTTCTGTACTAACGTATTTTGCTGTGTTCACCTGCAGGGCGAGGGACAGTTGATGTTCATACTCAGAAGAGTCGGGGAGCCTTTGAGGCAGTGAGAGCGCTATAGGAGATATTCCCGGATGAGGCTCGAGACGGAGAGAGGAGTCCACGGCAGCTGGTGGTCGACTCCGAATTGGCTGGGTTTATCAATGCGGTAGCCGCGGTGACTGTGACGCAGAGGGCGAGGTCCATGTACGTAGCTCTGAGCGAGTACTGGTGGGATATGACCCACACTTTTCATTTCAGGTGGGGGGAGGCGACGGTGACTCCCACTGATTTTGCTGCTATTACTGGGTTGCCGACCTATGGCAACGCGCTGGTGTGGGTGGATGGTTATACCCCGGGGCAGTTGTCTGAGCTGCTGGGTTTCGATATTACTGATGCCAGGAACTTAGGTATTCGATACAGGCCGATGGAGAGGCATCTGAGGATGGGTATTGCCGATTATGGGGAGGGGTCCCCGAGGATGACCACTGAGCGTCTGGCTCGAGGGTTCATTTGGTTCGCGTTGTCAGCGACTCTGTTCCCGACTTCTGACACGTCATGTCACTTCCCTTTGCTCGGGTCGCTGACAGATCTGGATGCCGTGAGGGGGTATGCATGGGGGGGAGGCTGGAGTGGCCGAGCTCTACCACGCCTTGGACAGGTTCTCGCGGGGAGAGGAGAGCTCCTTGAGTTGTTTCTTGTTTGCTTTAGATGTAAGTTCACATCTTTTTCTCTTCCTTGTCTCTTTTATGTACTCGTATGTATCTGCTCTGTAGCTGATATAACTTTCCATTTGCTTGACAGGTCTGGTGCTATGAGGTGTTCAGCCCGCAGCAGTGGGATATTAGGGAGGCGTACCGATCCCTGTTTCCTGCTATGCTGTCTTGGTAGAAGAGGGCGAAGAAGGCGGTGTCATCGAGGGTGGGTACTCGACTGTCATATGAGGAGGTGTCTCAGGCCCTGAGCCGGGAGTTCTCCGAGCAGATCCAGCTGACCTGGTGGAGTCGGTTCCACATGGACGTGGTTAAGGTTGCTAGTGAGGTTACGCGGCGGCGAAAGCTCCTGGTGGGACTTCAATGCGATGCGATGTATCTGGGGGAGAGGGTGACCCGTCAGCATGGCCCGGGGTCACTTCCGATGGTGCCGGTGGATCCTCCTCTGCACATGCAGCATCCTCTGTCGATGCCGATGGAGGAGTTGGAGAGGTATAGACAGGGTGTGTTCTATACCGAGTATGTCATAGCGGGAGCCGATTATGACACTTTCTTGAGGATGAGGCTGAGGAGCCCGCAGGTGCAGCACAGGGAGGGCGAGGGCCCTGGATATCCCCGAGATCTCCCGCTCCCACGCGCTAGGCTGGCGTACGAGGGGCTGGACGGTTCACGCAGGCGGCTGGTGATCTCGATCCCGGAGGAGCCAAGACCACGGTACAGGGTGGACCCCAAAGCTTCGGTGAGCACTTTTGATTTTCTGCATTTGATAGTAGCATTCTGCAAATGTTGCATCTGTACTTTCTGCTTGTCTTTTGATGACCTTCCTGGTTTGCAGGTGTCTGGCCGTACGTACAATGAGGCTATGATACAGTTGGACGGGTGGGCCAACTACACTAGGAGGCTCGTGGCGTTCCTGTGGTGCAGTTCCCGGAGGAGCGTGGATGTTCGTGAGCCGAGGCCGTCTAGGTCGAGAGGTTCGTCTGCTCCTATGAGTACCCCGACCCGAACTCGTGTTTTTGGGTCCGCTCTCCATGATTGGCATTAATTTTGGGCTCATATTATTTGCTAAAAGGCATTTTGAACCTAAAATAATCCATTCATTCCTTGATCCATTGGGCCTGCCTTCCTGCGGCCCAAGTTGTTACAAAGATGATCGGTGTCGTCCGACACAGGACGACCCCAAGGCGGTGGAAACTCTCTGTCGTCCGACATGGGACCTCCCATCAGCATGCCTATAAATAAAGGGCATGGCTGATCATTTTAGGAGGACTTTTGGGAAGTAAGGAAACTCTGTCAAAACAGAGGCTCACCCTCTCTCTCTCTCACACACACTCACCTCCCTTCTCATACATACACACATCCAAGCCAAGATCCAAAGAAAGACTTCCTTTGTTGGTGTTTTGAAGGGGTAAACACCATACTATTGGTGCTTTTACCTTGTGGTCTACAATAGGTAGCCACTAAACCCTCTCTCTCTCTCTGATTACCTCTTGCATCTTCACTTATTTACATTGCATGTTCATATTGCTCAATAATATGTGAATATTTGGGATTTTTGCATGACAAAGGTGGTGGAGGTGTGAATCTTCAATATTCACACCTCCTCACCTCAGATCTGAACATTTGGTGGCCTTAGCACTATTAAAGTTTGTATCTTGGTTAGCTTCCTAAGAGTTAGGAGGAGATGGCTACATGATAATGGCCATAAACATGTGATTTATCACATTTGGCCATTAAAGCCATGTGATCCTCCCATAATACTCACGTAGTGTTACTATTTTACTCCTTTCAGCTAATAATATAGCTTAGTTGTGCATTGAGAACAAGGTGGGATCAATCTGACTGAAGGGCACTGAAACAGGCCGCTTGTGTCGGACGACACAGGACCCCTCAAAAGATCCTGTGTCATATGACATAGAGTTCCCAGAGAGTTGTCTGGCTTTCAAGGACTTCAGATCCACTCAGATCGGTTCCCTTTGTGACTCAAATCTATGTTTAAATAGTAGTTTTAGTCCATTTAACGCTATTTGGGGAACCTAAGATCTCTTTGGGTGCAATCCACTGATGGAGGCGGTTTTTCATATGACATGGACAGCCTTGGGTGTCCTATGTCATATGACATCCATATCATTAAAAGTCAATCTTGACTTTGCTCACTCCAATCAACCCCAAACTGAGCTTAGACCCTGAATAGTGTCTCTTCTTAGTTAAAATAATCTTGTTCCAATTCCAGAGTAGCTTTGGTGTTGTAAGAGGCAATCTGACCAGGAGGCTTCCTGTCGTCCGACATCCTTCTCTGAGGAAGTCCAGTGTCGGACGACATCCGAGCTTCCTGAGCAGACTGCCTCAGCTCTTGCCTTGTAATGCAAGTCATCATTTGTAAAGGGTGTGGCCCCCTGTCATGGCTCACAAGTTGTATCCATTCTGAATACCATCAATGAAATCCAAGTTTGCATGCCTTGTTTATTGACACAAATCACACACACTTTGAATGTTTATAATTGTCCATTGTTTGATTGAAAGTCTCGAAAGAGGCGTGTTGGGTGAACTCCCAAGTTCTTCCCAACACGTAACCTGACTCCCGAACCCAAATTCTCTTTAAAAAAGGTTTTTCAATGTTTTCCTTTAAAAACGGCGTGGCGACTCCCAAAACTCAAAATTTTAAAAGATAAGCAAGCAAACAAAAAGTTGTTTTTTCGGAGGGCGTTCATTTCAGTGGCGACTCCGCTGGGGACTGTAAGTGCTCCAATTTGAGCTTGTTAGAATTTTCGTTAGAAAATTAACGAAAGTTATAACATTTCTAACATTTCCTAACACTTCTAACTTTTCTAACAAAGTGAGGGCAAAATGGGCATTGTTATTTAAGGTTAAACCTCAAAAAGAATCTTAAAAAGCAAAACAAAGGAAGAAAACCAAAAATAGAAATGGCTGGAAACATAAACTGGCTGTTAATTTGAATTTTCAAAAGAAATATTCCTCTTGTCCAAAGCACAGACGGCATTTAATGAACAGTGCACGCTGAGGGACCCTATCCGCGCGGACATCTCTGTCATTTCCAGAGGGCTATAAATTGAGCCCTCCAGTCACAAAAATAAAGAGCCACAACACAATTTGCACTGAACCTCTGGCGAAATATAGAGAGAAAACAGTGAGAATTCACTTGAATTGTCACCATTTTCTCTTGAATATTTCCCAACTCACACTCACTCTCAAATTCAAACCCTAAACACATTCAAGCCTCAAACACTCATATATTCAAGCCAAAGCCTCAAAATACAAAGAAGATAGGTATAACCTCCCTCTTCTTACCCTAAATCTCTCATCCATGCATGCATCTTCAAACTACAAAATGTAGTTCATCCTTCTTCTTGTCTTAAGATCCAAGAAGATCACCATGGAAGTCCATCTCCATGGATGATCTTCTACAAGGATCAACATTTTCTTTAATGTGTTCTTACTTTCTTGCAAAGAAAACTCATTTTCAAAACCCTAAAAACCATTTTCAAGCATCAAATCTCATTTTCAAAGGATAAAATTCCCCTTCCCAAGCAAATGAAGTGCTTAGTCCTAATGTACCCCAAGGATGGTTTGGTATAGTTGATTCACCACTAAAATGTCAAGTGATCACTAACCAAAACCTAGGGAAATGGGGACAAGCATGGATGCAAAACCCCCCTTAAAATCATATTTTCTTTCTTGAGAAGTTGCTGTCCAGTAGCAATTTCCTCAGACCTCAGTCCATGGTCTAATTTTTTGGACACAGATAAATGTGGAATTTGGTGTTGACTACAAAACACTTTTTGTAGCCAACATCCAGATATTTCCATACATATTTTTACTTTATTTTTTGGGTGAGTAAAACTCCTCTTTTCAAATTTTTTTCAGAGGCTAGTTCATCAGCTTCTGGGAATCCAGATCTCATATCTGAGGTTTCCAGAAGGTTTTGACCCCTCAAATCTTCTCCAAAATGGAAAATTCCTTATAAAACAAATCTTATTTAAGGTGTCTGGAACAACTTTAATTCTCTGAGTTTATCCAGATTATGAAGTTTTAAGACCCTTGAATCCATTTCAAAATCAAAGGTCAACTACCTTTTTCATTCTGGCAGAAGTGGCTCTCAAGTTCAAAAGATCTTTTGAGTACCAAATATCAATCCAAAAATCTTCCAAAAAATCATGGGATCAGTTTAAAGTCTTAAAAGGATATCCCATTTTTACTTTTCTGAGTTTCAAATTATTTTGGCCAAAACACACACACACACAAATGATTTTCAGCTTGGAAGACTCGTTTTACGAGGCATTCCGGGTGCACACTAACGTCCTTCCCGGCGTGTAACATGACCTCCGAACCCAAATTTCTGATCTCGGGCATTTTTCAAAGTTTTGGCCCTTAAAACAAAAATGGCGTGGCGACTCCGTTCTTTTTCCCGGGTTTTATTTGGTTTTTTTCAAAGAAACGCGAAAAATTTAATTTTTTCCCGCGAAATGGCGACACATCATCACAGGGACTAACATTGAAAAACTTTTGTTTTTGAAAAAAAAAAATGAAAATGATACTTGGTATATAGGTGGAAACCATTAACCTTCCTGTATCATTCCCTAACCCGGGGCTTGGGATAAATTGTGGTTTAACAATTCCACGTACCAGTATCATTCTTCTTTTTTGAAAGAGGAAAAGTTTTTCTTAAGAGGGTCTAACTTTCTTTAAATCAACTTGGACAATTTCTTCATTCTCCTTGTGTGCGATTTGTGTCATTATGTGTGCTCCTATGTGCCTTGCCATGATTTTGTGCCTATATGCTTTATATGCCTTGGTATGTGGTATTTTGGGATGGTGGGGCTTCCCCCTTGCAGTTTGCTTGGCCCTGTTGGTGAGCATCCCTATGTCGGACGACATCCCCTTCCTGGGATGTCCTGTGTCAGACGACATAGGAATGCAGTGCAGAAGCAGATTCAGCTGATCAGGTGAACAGGGCAGGATGGTTCTGGTATACAGCTGCTGATGATCTCTTGACATTTGAGGCAGTCCCCTTTTGTCGTGCTTTGGACTCTTTCTCTTGTTTTTTCCTTTTTGCATATTCATAAAAATTGCATTTAAAAAAAAAAAAGAAAAAAAAATCTTTTTTACAAAAGAAAAGCAAAAAAAAAATAAAAATTCCTAGAAGATACCTTCACACTACTCGCACGCTACCCGCACATAGAGTTAGAACCCGGGAGTGTACGGACGACATCGCGGATAGTGACGTGTTTCGCTTACGCTTGAGCGCCTAAAGTCCTCCTAGCCTATAGAGTAGGAGCCAACACTTGTCCGTGTCACACTTTCTATCGTGACCGGTTGGTTTTTGGCAAAATACATTTCAAAACATTTTTCAAACTCGGTTTTCAAAATTTTCTCACAAAGTCCGAGTCATACTTCGTCTCCAAAGTCTTGGCATACTCTCATTCTTCATGACGAAATTACAACGTAACTCAACGTAAGTACATGTCAAAACTTTGACATATCTCGACGTGGGTACATGGCGATTTCTCGACTTGGCTTCGCAAGAGGTCATGACGCATTTTTGACATGTGCTAACACGAGACCATGTCGAATTCTTGACACGTGCTAACGGGAGGTTATGCCGAAATTTCGCCATGAAGCGACGAGAGGCCATGCCGGATTTTCGACTCGAAGAGAGGAGAGGTCATGCCGATTTTTTTTTCAGGATTTTACCTGCAAAATGAGGTCTCGTACATTCAAACGTACTTTCGACCCTCTCTCCTCCCGAGTCAAGACGTTGACTTGGACTTGGTTTTGAAAATCTCGAGTTTGACTTGTTTTGACTTGTATGCCCATAGGTCCGTTCTGCCTTTTGATTGGTGGGTTCCACGTGCCCTATAGGACCTCTGCCGTGATTGTCCGTCCCGGAGGTACAATACAGGTGGAATACAGGGGGTCTATAGACGTAGTGATGGAACCCACTAATCTAGGAATAGTGTAGACTGCGAAAAAGAAGGTGTCCCCCTTTTCCAACCATTCTTAGGATTAATAAAAATTATTTTTATTTAAACCATTAATAAGATATGCATGAGTCCGTCTCCTTTCCCGCTCTTCCCTCTCCCATACCACCTCAAGGTTCTCTCCTCCGCCACCTTACCAATCACCCCCTTCGCCGATACAGTCATGGCAAGTTGGGTGCGTACTCTGGTCCCCGGAGCTCATTTGGTCCTTTTTCCCGAGACGGAGGCAGTTCAAGTGGCCGAGTGGTCCTTATTTGATTCAGAATCCTGGATGTCTGGTGCAGAGAATGTGTTGGAAAGCCAGTCCGGAGGTTCAGTTGCTACGGGTCAGTTGGATTCGAATGATTTGTCTATTGAAGAGTTGTGGTTACCCTTGAAGCCGCTCTTGCTCGTGAGCGTGAGGCCCAGATGCTTGCTCAAATGGCCAACACTGTCAGCAATCCCAGGGGCTCTCCCATACAAGGTTGAAGAAGTCGATCAGTCTTCGTAGGTTCTAGAATGTCCCTTTCGGGTATCGAGTCTGTCAAGTCCAACATGGACCAGTCTTTTCTGTCAATGATAAAAATCTTTGTTTCTCTTCTTGCTAGACTCGAGACATCACTAGCACATCCACGTTACACTCAATTGAAATGGTCTTATCCTAGATGATCACTTGTGCTGCTGAACCACTAATGCTTTGAAATGACTCATGTTTAAATTAATCGGAGTAAGAAAATCAATTGATGTCCTTCTCAAATTGGGGCTTACCAACTCCCCATCTTGCATCTCATATGCTCACATCTCTTTCATCATCCTCATCATTTCGTTGCTCGATGAATTTGCATGAATCTTTTCTCATTTAAAGTTTAAGCAATCAATGAAGACTTAATTTCGTTTAGGTCATCCGGTAGAGGTTGCGGTTGAAGCCTTTCACCCTAGGGAAGCCATTACCTCACCCTCACTAAATAATATCCTTTCATTTCAAGATCGGCATGTTTCGAAACCCGTTTAGCCATCACCTTTGATCCATAAATTCCAAGCAAGCCTAAGAAGTTAGCTTCGAGAGTCGGCGATGCGCAAAATATCTCAAGCCATGAAGGAAGGACGTATATAATCCTCAGCTCCTCGGGAAGCCTTCCAATTTTTCAAAAGAAGGATTTTAAATCCTCACAATCTCAGATATAATCCTCAACTCCTCAAAGATGCCTTCCAAATTCTAAAAAGAAGGGTTTTAAATCCTCACAATTCAGCAAAAATCCCCGACTTCTCGAAAAGCTCTCCAATGTTCAAAAAGAGCTCAAATCCTCAAAAGTTCATAAAAGTTCTCGATAGCTTGGACTTCCTCTCACCATTACCTTAAATCAATCCCAAGCCATCCTCTCGATTTTAGAGGATATTCCCATTACCTTAATCAATCCCAGGCCATCCTCTCGATTTTAGAGGATATTCCCATTACCATTACCCTTGCCTTTGGCCAAAGTCAAAATTTGACCTCTCATTCTTAGAGGCACTCAATCTTCCTCGCCATAGATTTCCCAAACACATCCCTGCAAGCCAACCTTTCATCTTTAGAGGTTCAGTTAGTAAAAGGCCTAGCCGACCTCTCATCTTAAGAGGTCATGATATTCCGAATCACCCTATGGCCGATCAAAGCCCGGAAACCCAGCTACAGTCCCTACCGGATAGTAATTTCATTCTAATATCTTCAAGAGCTAAATCAAATTAATGCTTCATTGCTTGCTTAAATTGGAATCTAATCCATCTTGGCTCAAAGTCATCAATCTAAAATTGTGCAAATTCAGTCCATTCATTTGGCACTTTATGTGAGCATATTTCATTTTTCCTCCACAAACACTTGTCGTGGATGTCCCACTGGGGCTTCGCGTCCGTGTCTTTCATGGACACTCCAAGGGGACATGATCTTCAATTCTCCAATTCTCAAAATCCCCAAAGGTCCTCAAAATCTCGAAATTTCATATTCCTCCTCTTTTCAATCGGGACTTGCCCGAACTACGGCGACCTGAGCTCCTCCTCAGGAGGGGAACGTAGGCAACCATAATTGGTCCGGTCGAAATCACAAACAAATCTCTGAAAATCCGGTCTCCGCAAGGGCCGTCCCTATACACTTTCCATCCTTCCGGATTTGATCTCGATATCAGTTGGTTATCTCCTCGTGATTAATCAAAATATTTGTTCATATCAGATTTAGTGTTTGAATAACCCGAACATCAATAAAGGGTTTTAAGCAGCCTTGTGATCATCACGAATAAGACAGATTTTCAAGTGTCTCGACAAGTCTTCTCTTTCTACATTATAGGAAGGTAGAGCCAAACACTGTTTCGGTCAGCAGGGGCTTCCATACACTTTTCCACACCTTATTGTGCTTATACTCTCTCAAAAGAGTCAAACCCTAAAGCGAGTGTGTCATACACCAATTCGGGATCCAATCCCATTCTTCGAAAGATGTGCCCCTGCACGTATATATTTCCGAGTCTATGACTGATTGACTAGGTTTTGGAAAGATGGGTGCCTCCTGGGTCACGTGATGATTCTGCCTGTAATGGGACTGCATTGGATCTCTTCAAACTGGGGCTATGCTATGCTGTCCCCTCAAGCTTTCCTTACCAGATTCCCTCCGGATTTGCTTTGCGTTATCAACTAGGGCTTCACCTAGTCATCTCTTCAAAGCCGGGATCATTCTCTGCACTTTCTCTGCTGCTTGCCGTCTCAGGCGCGCGATAAACTTTGTCCTTATCAGCAACAATCAACCTGCTGCCATTTGTACTCTCAGGGTACACCCCGACTTGCCTAGCTGCGCCATATCATCCATCATTCATGGGAGAGGGTTCGACCCATACATCATTATACACATTCATCCCATACACAATCTATCATAGCATATTTGCTCCATACATATCCGCTTGTCAATCCTTGCAAAAATCCTCGCTCCATTTTTCATCCCCAGCCGAGATGGACTCGTGCATCAAGATTAATAATGCATAAAAGTGAATAAAATGCAAAGTGCCTAGTGGTGTTGTGTTTCCCCCCCCCCCCCCACAGGGTACAATAATCAAGTGATCATAATCTGATCATGGGGATTGCTCCTCAAATCACAATCCAGACAAGGAGTTCAAATCCTGCAGGTGGCATATTGTGCCTTTATCATCTTTATAGGTCTCGTCATCTTTAGACCTATCAACATCATTTGAAAGAGCCCCAGATGCCTCAGGCTCCAAGCAGTGCTCGGCAAGCTCATCAGCCTCGTTGGCAAATCATCGTCAAAGGTCCGTCTAGCAATGCAAATCATCATCAAAGTCCGTCTTGCAACGTCAAATCATCAACAAGGCCCGTCTCGCAACGGCAAACCATCAGCAGAGTCTGTCTTGCAACGGTAATATCAACAGCAAAGTTCGTGTTCTACCCGACAAATGTTTCCAACGTCAGCCAATCACTTCAAGTGATCTCCGTGTGCACGACCCTTGCAAGTAAGCATAGCACAGGTATGAAAGTATATCTCATTTCAACTGCAAATCATCTTGTCTTATGTTTACTTTCTCGAAAGAGTTATTTCTTTTTCTTGGAGTTCATTTCGCGATACTTTTGAGTTAATCTCGATCCTCGCTAGGCTTGTTCCTATGCGTAGGCTTGTTCCTACACTTCTTTAGGCTTGTTCCTATATCTCGCTAGGATTGTTCCTATGCGTAGGCTTGTTCCTACCCTTCCGTAGGCTTGTTCCTACACTTCATTAGGCTTGTTCCTATATCTCGCTAGGCTTGTTCCTATGAGTAGGCTTGTTTCTACACTTTCGTAGGCTTGTTCCTACACTTCCTTAGGCTTGTTCCTATATCTCTCTAGGCTTGTTCCTATGCGTAGGCTTGTTCCTACACTTCCGTAGGCTTGTTCCTACACCTCTTTAGGCTTATTCCTATATCCTTTAGGCTCGCTCCTATAGCTTTTTGGGCTTGTTCCCATACCTTTTTAGGCTTGTTCCTATACCCTGTAGGCTTGTTCCTATACCTTTTTGGGCTTGTTCCCATACCTTTTTGGGCTTGTTCCCATACCTTTTTAGGCTTGTTCCTATATCTTTTTAGGCTTGTTCCTATACTTCTTTAGGCTTGTTCCTATATCTCGCTAGGCTTGTTCCTATGCGTAGGCTTGTTCCTACACCTCTTTAGGCTTGTTCCTATATCTCGCTAGGCTTATTTCTATGCGTAGGCCTGTTCCTATATCTTCTTTAGGCTTGTTCCTATATCTCGCTAGGCTTATGCGTAGGCTCGTTCCTATTATTCATCAATCTTTCGGGTGACTCCCAAAAACAGTCAAATTCGCGGGTGACTTCCCAAAGAAAAACAGTCAAATTCGCGAGTGACTCCCCTTGGAACAGTCAATCTTTCGGGGTGAATCCCCTTGGAACAGTCAATCTTTCGGGGTGACTCCCCTTGGAACAGTCAATCTTTCGGGGTGACCCCCTAGGAACAATCAATCCTTCGGGGTGACTCCCCTTGGAACAGTCAATCTATGGGGTGACTCCCCTTGGAACAGTCAATCCTTCGGGGTGACTCCCCTTGGAACAGTCAATCTTTCGGGGTGACTCCCCTTGGAACAGCCAATCTTCGGGGTGACTCTCCTTGGAACAGTCAATTTTCGGGGTGACTCCCCTTGGAACAGTCACTTTTGGGTACTGAAATTACCCGGATCCGAGAAGGCCTCGCGGCCCCGGCATCTGGCATTCTTTCGCGTTGGAGGTGTCTCGCCGTTTTGCTTTCGCATTTTGTAGAGTCGCCACGCCGTTTTTATTAAGCCCAAAACATTGAAAAAGGGCATCAGTTTAAAGATAAATTTTAAACTGTTTTTGTGTGATGAGATTTTGAGTTCGGAGGTCAGATGACTCCTCGGGAAGAGAATATTAGAATATTAGAGCTCACCCGAGTAGCCTCGTAAAACGAGTCTTTCGGATACCCCTAATATCCTTTAAAAAGTTGTGTGTGTGTGTGTGCTTTTAAAAATGCATGCTGTATCGGATGTCTACATTGTATTGAAATGTATTGAAATAGTAGAGGAAGGAAGCCTTACCAATGTTGGTTCGTGTCTGTCTTCCGCAGGGGAATAGTGTTTGAGGTCGGAGTAGCGTTCCGGATTGCTTCGGGGATGCCGGTTGTCCGCGGACAGCGTTTCGGCGTGAGTTGAGGTTGTAGGCTGCGTTCGGGCAGAGGTTCGGCGTGCGTGGGGATCGTCGGGATCACTCGGGCAGAGGTTCGGCGTGCGTTGTGGTGGCAGGAGTCACTCGGGCAGAGTTTCGGCGTGGTTTGGGATCGTCGGTTTGACTTGGAAAGAGCCGGGACACCGTGGAAAGACCAGGCAAGGCCTCGGAGTACCACGAGGGGCCTCAGAGTACCTCGAGAGTGCCTCGGGGCAGCGCGGGAGCGTCTCGGGAGCGCTCGGAGAGGCTTCGGAGCACCTCGAGGGGGCTCGGAAGGCCTCGGAAGGATCCGAAGGGGCCGGGAATGCCTCGAGAGGTCTTAGAAGGGGAGCCAGAAGGCTTAGGGAGGAAGAGAGAAGTGGGAAGTGTGAAAAAATGAGGAGGGGGAGCCCTCTATTTATAGTCTCAGATTTGGTGCAAAGAGGTCCGTACGGACCTCCTTGGTTATCCAGGATTTTGGTTTTCCTCGATTTGAGGGAATATGCAATGATGGTGAATATTCTGGAAATGATGGTGTCCCCTTGCAAAGAGGTCCGTACGGACCATCTTGCATGCAAAGAGGTCCGTACGGACCAAGTCTGCATGGAAACCATCATTTCTCCCGGGATTTGAGGGAATATTGTGGACTTTAAGGGGATTCAGTAATTATGGAAACAAAGAGGTCCGTACGGACCTATATTGCTTTTCCAGTTTCCTGAAAATTCCCGAAAGGTCCTTTTGTCCCTTTTTATCCCAGGAAGGCTCCTCCCTTGGTTTGGTTGGGGGTTTGAGAGGGTTTTGAGAGGGTTTTGAGTGAGAGAGGTCTTCGAGACTGCGTGGATGAGTCTGCGGTGTTTCCCGTGTGTTTGAAAGGGAGTGATCCAGATTGGGGTACTTACAGAAGCCCCTCGACGACGTCACTTATGAAAGAAGTGGGGTCGCCGATAAGATAAGGGTCCTAATCTGGATCGCGTGCTGGGAGAGGAAGTGACCGTGGTGGCGTCCTTTTGGGTGACCGTTTAGGTCAATAGGCTGGACCCTGTGATAGGATTCCTACGTATCCCTGGCGGGAATCAAGCCTGGTCGTAGTTCGGGTGTGGGGTGAGTGTTTTGTGAATGCGGGCGTGGTGGTGCCCTGGAGTGTTGTGTGACCGCCGAGGTCAGTGGTGATAAGGACGTGGAGGCGTCCTGGGTGACCGTATAGGTCGGTGATAAGGACGTGGTGGCGTCCTGGGTGACCGTATAGGTCGGTGATAAGGACGTGGTGGCGTCCGGGGTGACCGTATAGGTCGGTGATAAGGGCGTGGTGGCGTCCGGGGTGACCGTATAGGTTCAGGCCGCGGTGATAAGGACGTGGTGGCGTCAGGGGTGACCGTATAAGGTCGGTGATAAGGACGTGGTGGCGTCGGGGTGACCGTATAGGTCGGTGATAAGGACGTGTGGTGGCGTGCGGGGTGACCGTATAGGTCGGTGATAAGGACGTGGTGGCGTCCGGGGTGACCGCATAGGTCGGTGATAAGGACGTGGTGGCGTCCCAGGGGTGGCCATGGGTCGGTGATAAGGGCGTGGTGGCGTCAGGTGACCGTATAGGTCGGTGATAAGGACGTGGTGGCGTCCGGGGTGACCGTATAGGTCGGTGATAAGGACGTGGTGGCGTCCGGGGTGACCGTATAGGTCGGTGATAAGGACGTGGTGGCGTCCTGGGTGACCGTATAGGTCGGTGATAAGGACGTGGTGGCGTCCGGGGTGACCGTATAGGTCGGTGATAAGGACGTGGTGGCGTCAGGGGTGACCGTATAGGTCGGTGATAAGGACGTGGTGGCGTCAGGGGTGGCCGTATAGGTCGGTGATAAGGACGTGGTGGCGTCCCGGGGGGTGGCCGTATAGGTCGGTGATAAGGACGTGGTGGCGTCGGGGTGACCGTATAGGTCGGTGATAAGGACGTGGTGGCGTCGGGGTGGCCGTATAGGTCGGTGATAAGGACGTGGTGGCGTCCCGGGGGTGACCGTATAGTCGGTGATAAGGACGTGGAGGCGTCCTGGGTGACCGTATAGGTCGGTGATAAGGACGTGGTGGCGTCCTGGGTGACCGTATAGGTCGGTGATAAGGACGTGGTGGCGTCCGGGGTGACCGTATAGGTCGGTGATAAGGACGTGGTGGCGTCCGGGGTGACCGTATAGGTCGGTGATAAGGACGTGGTGGCGTCCTGAAATGTGGTGACCGCCGAGGTCAAATGTGAGGACGTGGTGGCGTCCTGGGATGGAAATTTTACGATTTTCCTAATCGGGTGGTTTAAGGCCTTCCGGGCCGGAGATAGTTGTGAGGACTTGAATCGTCATCTGGCGGCGGTTGGTGCCATTTGGGTTTTTGCATGTTGATGTAGAAGGTCGGACTTACGATGACTGCCGGTGCTTGTGCTGCCGTTGAAGTGGGCAAGGATGATGGCCGATGATTGCTTCATCATTTGGCGTTTTGGGAGGCGCTTCGTGCCTTGGGACTTGTACTCGGAGGTGTTGGCTCCTTCACGTGCTTGTTTTGCCGTTGAGTGGGCAAGGATGATGGTCGGTGCTGGGGATATGCAGTCTTGTATGACTTCCCTTTGACTTGTTGGGGAGGAGCTCGGGCTTACTTTGATGGCCGGTGCTTGCGTTGCCGTTGAGGTGGGCGAAGTTCGGGCTTACATCTGACTGCCGGTGTTTGAATTGCTGGGGATGCATGACCCTGTAGGGGCCCTCTTCTGTTGGGAAGATGAGTTCGGACCTTCAGTGGTTGAGTTGTCGTTGAGCGTTTGGAGGCGTCTCGTGCCTTGGGATTCGTGCTGGGAGGTGTTGGCTCCTTCTTGAATTGCCGTTGAGCGGGCGTTGATTGAATTGCCGTTGGAGTGGGCGAGGACCGGTCTTACGCTTGACGGCCGGTGGTTGAATTGCCGTTGAAGTGGGCGAGGTCCGGTCTTACGCTGACGGCCGGGGATTGAATTGCCGTTGAAGTGGGCGAGGACCGGTCTTACGCTGACAGCCGGTGGTTGAATTGCCGTTGAAGTGGGCGAGGTCCGGTCTTACGCTGACGGCCGGGGATTGAATTGAAGGGTTAGGGACCATTCTGCACTTGGATTTGCTGAAAAAGGCCTTAGGACAGCCAGGGGCAAAGTTTGTAAGGGCAGAAAAGTCATTTGGGCACCCCTTGCAAAGAGGTCCGTACGGACCAACCTGGGTTGCAAAGAGGTCCGTACGGACCATGTTGATTTTTACAGTTCCCAGATTTTGACCAGGCGTTAAAACCGAGGCTCCTTCACTTCTTCTTCTTCGCCACGAAACAGAGAGAGAAGGAGAAAACCTCCATTTTTGCACCAAAATCTTCCATTTTTCCTTTGATTTGCTCGCAATGGCGGAGGGATCTCGAAGGAGCCGTAGACAACGCAGTCAGGAAGTGGTTGAGCAGCGAATGGAGCTTCAAAGGAATTGGACCTCGTTCGTTCCGTCTTCGAAGAACCCGGATGTTTTGTATCCGAATCCGGAGGTGCATAATCGTCGCTCCATGAACGTTGGGGAGGTAAGAAATGCTCCGTTTTGATTCCCTGCTCGAATTTTTGAATGCTAGAACTAGGTTTTAGTTTTTCGCATTTTTGAATTATTTTATGCCTTTTTGTGAAATTCTTGATGAATTGTTGAAAATGGACATGTAAAAATTGTGGGTATGTGTATTTTGTGCAGAAATGTGTAGATTAGCTCTTATTTGTGAAAATAAAGTGCCTATCTAGTGAATTGCATGCTTTGGTGTTTTGTACCGTATGCTATTTATGTATGTACATTATGAGAAAAATTATCGTGTAGTGATAATTTTTGTGCAAAAATGTGACATGTGCCGTGTTTTGTGACGGGTTATATGTGAAAGTGTGTGCCGTGTTGGGACGGATTTTCTTTTGAGAATGTGCTATGTAGTGTGTGCCGTGTTTTTGGGTGACGGACTTTGTGGGGAAAATATGTGCGATTTGGGACGGACTTTCTTTTGAAAATGTGTCGTGTAGGGTTTAATCCCCCCCCCTTTTTTCTTTTTTTTTTCTTTTGAGAAAGATGTATACAGTGTGTGCCGTGTTTTGTGACGGACTGCATGGGAGAAATTATATGCATGATATATGTGAAAATTATGTGCATTGTGTGCCGTGTTTTGTGACGGGTTATATGGAAAAATTATATGTGCAATATGTGCCGTGTTTTGTGACGGGTTATATGTGCCTTTATATTAAGTACTGTGATTGACGTACCTTTGCTGTGTTTACCTGCAGGATGCTGGGCTTACGGCCGGGAAGGCCAAGAGGATGAAGACTCGGGGATCGCTCGAGGCTGTTGTGGAGCTATGGCAGCGGATGCCTGATATTTCCGTGGGCGGTAGGCCGAGTCCCCGGAGGTTGGTTTATGCTTCTGGCCTAGGTGTGTTCGTTGAGAACCTCGGGTCGGAGTGTCGACACGAGGAAGAACAAGAGTGTCTTCCCGGGCCTTTCGAGTACCGGTGGGATACCACCCACACCTTCCACCCGAGCCGGGCGAGGTGACAGTGACGCCCACCGATTTTGCTGCTATTACACGGCTCTCCTTCAAAGGGGAGCCTGTGAGGTGGAGAGATATGATCTCGGATGATGTGCTGACCGAGCCGCCGGGCTTTGAGCCTCGTCCTCGCAGGGCTCTGGGATGCCGTACGCCGACGTAGAGATGAGGATCACGGCCGCATTGGGGCCTCACATCCGGTACCGGCCAGTGACAATGGAGCGCTTGGCGCGCTCCTTCTTGTGGTATGCACTGTCCGAGACTTTGTTCTCGAACCACGCGACCGCAGCTCCCTTTGCTCTGTTGGAGAGCTTCGACCGATTCGGGATAGGGTCTCGCGACATTGCTTGGGGCGAGGCGTGCTTGGCCGAGCTCTACTTTTCTCCGGACCGGTTTAGCCGGGGTGGCCAATTCGTTGGCCTCGCTTTGATTTTGCTCGAGGTATGAGTTTATTGTCGTTTTTGATTTAGCAACTTGTCGTTTCTCCATTTTTTTTTTTTTTTGCCGAGCTCTTCTCTCGCTTTTTGTCGCAGTGTGGTTTTATGAGGTCTTTCGCTGCTTCCCATGGGATAGAGATCCCTGGGCCGTTGCTGCGTATCCTGCTATGCTCGGCTGGGCTCGTACGGCCAGGAGGAGGAGGACCAGCAGGGGTAAGCTCACCATTGCCTACGGGGAGGTGCAGGAGCGTTTGGAGCGAGATAGCCGTGAGGGTTTCGTCTTGTTCCCATGGGCTCGGTATGAGGGTGATGAGTTTGAGGGAGCTCCCGAGGTGACGGCGCAGCGGAAGATGCTGCGGGGCTTGACTTGCGACGCCATGTATCTGGGGGAGCGAGTCTTCTGGCAGCATGGCCCGGGTGTGCTTCCCGTTGCTCCGAGGGACCCTCCGTTTGGGATGTTTGACTCCCGGGATATGGATGTGCTGGATTTTGAGAGGTACCTTGGCGGTGTGGGTGCCGAGGAGTTTATTTTGTTTGGTGAGGAGTACGAGACCTTCGTTAGGAGGAAGCTGAGGACGCCCTGTGCACCGGCGCGGAGAGAGAGGCCGGCCCGCAGCTCCCCTGCAGGTTCCGATGCCGGGGCCGGATTTCACTTATGTCCGTGGGGACGGATCGCGGAGGAGGGTGTCTCAGACCCGTTCCGGAGCAGTGCTCCCGCCGCTACAGAGTGGACCCCGACGCATCGGTGAGTGTGCCGACTCTTTTCCATCTTGGCATCTTTTCTCGTATTTTTCTCTTTTTGTTGTTGAGTATACCGCATTGATGAGCGTTTCTTTGGCTTTTTGCTTGTGCAGTCCCGGGAGAGCCTATGATGCGCCGACTCGCCGTTATGTGGCGATGAGATCCTTTGCTAAGAAGATGGCGTCGAAGATGTCCCGCCGGTCTTCGCGTCGTATGCCGCCGTATGAGCCGATGCCTTCGAGGCATTCAGTGGATGTTCCTCCACCTAGAGCCGAGCCGGAGCCGCAGCAGGAGGGACCTTCGAGAGGGCGGCATAGCATGGATGCCGGACGTCTTCCGGAGCCGCAGGCCCTCGAGGGAGCAGCCCTTTTATCGCTTCATGCCTCCGCATGCCGCTCTCAGGGTGAGGGGATTCTCGTGAGCCTTCTTTCTTCGACCCTTTCGCCGGATTTGATCCTTCGATTATTTTGAGTGGCAGCTCCGAGGGGGCTCGCACTCTGATGATGAGGGCGTGACGGGCGAGTTCACTGGGATGCCCGATTTTTCTTTGGAGGATCTTGGCGAGGATGATGATGACGAGGGCTCTGATTAGTATTCATTTGCTTTCCCTCTTTTCATATCCCTCTCTCCTTTTTTTTTTTTTGTTTAGCAACAGACATTTTGTACTGTAATAAAACACATGTATTTGCATGGCAAACAAGTATTTTTATTTTAAGATGTAATGTCATTTATTTTTGTGATTCCCGGGAATTGTCCTAGAAATTGTTGCTATTATTATTTTTATTTTTTTTGTACATGCCACGCGAGCTGAGAGTGCGTTTGTGGGTAGTGTTGGTTTGCCGGAAATGGCTTTGGCCAGTGTTTGGACTGTTTGGAGCAAGGTTTTGCTGAGGACAGTGGTTTTTGTACTGTTTTCTGGGGAAATGGGCTCGATTGCAAAGAGGTCCGTACGGACAGCACCTACATTGCAAAGAGGTCCGTACGGACCAACCTTGCTTTTCAGGAGGACTTAAATGTTTTCCAGTGTCTGGACTTTCTCCCATTCCCCATTTGCAGCCATTTTCGAGCTTTCTTCCCCATTTTCTCTAGGGACCTCCATTTTTGCCATGGATTCTTCGTATGTTCCTAGGATTTTGCCGAGGCTTTCGCAGGAGAGGCAAGCACACTTCCTTGAGCAGTTGAAAATGTGGATGAGACGCCGTATGAGGCATCAGAGACGGGCTTTCGAGGTAAGGTTTCGTCTTTGCTCGGTTTGGTCTTTTAAGGAGTTGGTTCCTGATTGGGATTTGTTGCGGGCCGCCGCGAAGTTCGGGATGTTAGGAGGCACGTGTACCGTTTCTCCTACAATGAAATGGTGCCCACTTTTGAGGATTTTCGGGCTTTGATTGGAGGACCGGAGGTGGAGGCCATCTCGCTTCCTTTGGTTGGTGGTGCTGCGGTGAGCGTGAAGCTTGCAGACTTTCTTCGTGCTTCGTTGGAAGAAGTGTGGCATGATCCTTGATTCGGGTCATATCGACATTTCCGAGCCGCCGGAGCGGTTCATGGTTGATGATGAGAGTGACGTCTCTTGGGATGTATTTGCCTTGTGCGTGATGGCGACGCTTTTTCCGGTCGCCTCCCTTGGCATTTGTGATGGCGCTTTGCTAGATGTGGTAGGGCACCGCAGAGCCGGAGAGGATATTGTCCCGTTGGTGTTGGGAGACTCTTCATGGTATCGACCGTCCGGCGACCGGGGATCGTTTTATGAGAGGGGGAAGCCCCGCTTTGCTCACCTTGTGGCTGCGAGAGAGACTCCAGCCATGCCCGAGGCTCCGACGTCGTTTAGCCCGTGGTCATTTGCTCGCCGACCTCTTGTGTTGGATATGGATCACCCGCCCGGGAGAGATGGATGGCACAGCCTGGTACGCATCGATCCGCCGGTGGGTTCCGCACCGGAGGATTGAGACCAGGAGGATCTTGCAGAAGGGTCCTACGTTGTCGAGTTCCGTGTTTGTCTTGGTCCTCCTTCTATGTTCCGTCGCTTGTTTCCCGGCAGCTTGGGATGAAGCAGAGCCTTTGTTGGGCCGGGATGACCTTGCTACCGCGGAGATAGCTCCTCTTTGTATGGCAGCCTGTGTGCCTTCTTGTATTGTCTGAGGGTATGGAGGTATTCCGCTTTCCCTCCTGTGGTACTCCTTAGACGTCGGGAGAGTGTCGTGTTGACGACTCGCATCCGGCCCGGTATGAGCAGCGTGTTGGGCAGTCCCAAGTGGTCTTGGAGAGCAGCGTGCAGCCGATTCTGGGACCCGGCTGCCGTAGCGCCTATTGCCTTAGGAGTGCCGAAGCCCGGTCCGACCCTTCGATGTGACGGGAGACGCTTTGTTTGACTACGAGACTAGAGTTGACCGACCGACAGGAGAGGTCCTCTTTACGTACTCGCAGGAGGAGATCCGAGCCGAAGCACGGCGAATGAAGCCCCGAGAGCTACCGGATTATTTGACTCTACTGGGAGGACCCCGCATCTCTGACCGAGAGACGCAGAGTTGGTTCACGTGGAGCGAAAGAAGACTCGCCGGGGACGAGGGAAGAAAGGAAAGAATGGCGAGGGGACAAGCGCAGATGGCGCGGAATGACCTCCTAGGTATCCATTCATTGCACTGCAAACACATTATTAGTTAAATGTATTAAGCTGTCTTTTAGCATGTTGTGAACTTGAGAGTAGACCGTGCTTGAACTCATCAAGAAATGTTGTAACCGTTAGTGATTTGTGATTTACTTTTAAAGCTTTGTCGAGACGCAAGATCTCTTGTTTGCCTTTGCTTCGTTGTGCACTTTGTTGGCGTCCATCTTTGGACTTTTCGTTGCATTTGCGGACCGAAGGGCCGAGCCATGACGGCAATCCCCTTTGCCGAGGCTTTGTGCTTGGCCGAGAGGTTGAATGCTCCCTTGACAAGTTGTTCGACGGTCTTTTCGTAGCTTCCTTGCCGCTCGTTGGCGTCGGGCTCTTGACCTCGATTTCGCAGCCTTCCTCGCTTGAGCTTCTTTTGTTTTTTTTTTTTTTATTGTTGTTTTTTTTTTTTGTGAGCCCTTGCTCGAGCTCTTTTTTTTTTTTTTGAAGCGCGTGAGGGCGAAGACAAGCCCCTGGCTTGGAAGCGTACATGAGTCGGCCGTTTGATGCCGAGTGACCCTCGGATGTCCTTTGATGTTGCCGCCGTCGTTTGACTTGGTCAAGGTGACCGCCGGGGCGTGTTCTTGAAAGGTGCGTAGCTTGATGGAGGTCTTGATTGACATTCAAACTTTTGACTTTTTTGTGTATTTTTAGACCAGACCAATTAAGGTTGCCTACGTTCCCCCGGACTAGAGGGCTCAGTTCCGCGTAGTTCGACACTACATGGAGTGCCAAGAGATGCACAGCTTGTTCTTCTTTAGGCGAAGTATCTCGCGAAGTTTGCTTCCGTTGACCGGATTCATGAAGGGATTGCCGTCTAGGTCTCGTTAGCTTCATGGCGCCTCCGGAGAAGATCTTTTGAACCACGAAAGGGCCGATCCATGTGGGTTCCCATTTTCCCAAAGGGGTTGGTTCGAGTGGGAGGCTTTTCTTTGAGTACAAGGTCACCTTCCCCGATGTCTCGGATTTGACTTTCTTGTCGAAAGCTCTAGCCATCCTGCTTTGATAGGCTCGGACGTGTTCCATGGCTTTTAGTCGTCGCTCGTCTAGCAGAGCCAATTCATCATGTCGGCTTCGGAGCCATTCGACTTCGTTGATGTCATTTTCCAAAGAAGACTCTGAGTGAGGGAATTTCTAGCTCGATGGGAAGGACTGCTTCCATCCCGTATGTCGTGGCAAATGGGGTTTCTCCCGTGGTCGTTTCTGACTGATGTGCGGTAGCCCCAAAGTGCAAGGTGCAGTTTCTCGGGCCAATCTCGTCCTCGGGTGGTCATTTTTCGGATGATCCGTTCGAGGGTTTTGTTGGCTGCTTCCACGGCGCCGTTTGTTTGTGGCCGGTAGGGAGAAGATTTGTGGCGTGTGATCTTGAATTCAGCCAGCAGTCTGTCGAATTCTCCTTCGAAGTGTGAGCCGTTGTCTGATATGACCTCATTTGGGATGCCGTATCGGCATATGATGTTTTCTTTGAGGAAATGCGCGACCTTCTTGGAGGTGAGTACCTTGTAGGACTTGGCTTCGACCCATTTGGTGAAGTAGTCGATGGCTACTAAGATGAACTCGTGACCGTTGCTGCCTGGCGGAGCGATTTTCCCGATGACGTCAATTCCCCAAGTGGCAAAGGGCCAAGGTGTAGTCATGCGCAAGAGAGATCGTGGGGCGGCAGATGATCGAGGTTGGAGAACCGTTGGCACTTGTCGCAGCCTTTCGGACAAAGTGGATGCACCGCTCCATGGAGATCCAAGAGTAGCCCATCCCGAGAATGATTTGCATCGTGGCTCGCGTTCATGTGGGGACCGCAAGCCCCATTGTGGACTTCTGCTCATGAACTTGTTCGCTTCTTCTTGGCCGACGCAGTAGGAGTGGCCCATGGTAGCGTTTCTTGTATAACATGTCCCCGAGGATGACGAAGTGAGAGGCAAGGCGTTTTAGGGCCATGATGCTCTTGGTTTTGACCCTCCAGTGTTGACCTTCCTTGTTCATGAAGGCAGCTTTCCCGTTCTTGAGGTATTGGAAGATCCGGTTGTACCATGGCTCATTGACGGGCTTAGGTTCCGGTTCGATCTCACAACAAGAGGCGTGAATTTCCTTTCGTCCGACTTTGAAGGGTTTGATTGCTTTTCCTTCGTGGATTTCCACAAGGGAGGCCAAGGTGGCTAAGGCATCTCGCAAACCCGTTTCGGTCTCTTGGCAAGTAATGGAAGGTGACCTCTTCGAATTGTGTGATGAGATCCTCTATGTGCATGGTATTTTTGCAAGCCCGGTCTATGGTTTTCCACTTGTTGGAGACTTGGTTGATGATCAAGGCCGAGTCCCCATAAACTTCGAAGTTTCGGACATTCCTCTCGAGTGCGGCTTGTAGTCCTAAGCAAATAAGCAGTTTCATATTCGGCGGCATTGTTGGTTACCTCGAAATTGAGCTTTATAGCAATTGGGGTGTGCTCGTCTGGGATCCACCAAGAGCATACCGATGCCGTTTCCTTTTGGTTGGCCGCTCCGTCAAAGAATAGTTGCCATCGGTTTTCGCTTCGATTGCGAAGATTCCCTCGTCCGGAAATTGTGGTTCAGTGGCCTCGAGCCTCGTCGGTTGGGAAGTCGCCATTGTTCACCCATGGCCCGTCCCTTGATTGATTTTTGGTTTACGTACTTGATGTCAAATTCCGCCAGAAGAAAGACCATTTGGCAAGCCTCATTGACAGAGATGGTTTGTCGAAGAGGTACTTGACCGGGTCCATTTTGGAAACCAAGTGTACTGTGCGATCGCATGTAGTGCCGTAGTTTCCCGACAACCCATACCAGAGCCGCGCAGGTTTTCTCGAGGGCCGAGTAATTGAGTTCGCCGCCTTGAAACTTTCGACCGACGAAGTAGATGGCGTTTCGACCCGTGACTCTTTCTTTTCTTGACAGAGCATGGCTCCAACCGCGGTGTCTGGCCACAGCTTAGGTATAGCAACAAAGGGCTTTTCCTCGTGGGGAGGGCGAGAGAATCGGAGGACTCACAAGGTATGCTTTTATTTTTTCAAAGGCATCTTGGCATTCCGAGTTCCATTCGATGTCGGCGTTCTTCTTCATCGCCTTGAATATTGGCTCGCACATAGAGGTCAATTGGTTGACGAAGCGGCCGATATATTGCAGCGGCCCATGAAGCTTTTCACCTCCGTCTCGAGTTTGCGGTGGTCTCATTTCGATGATAGCTTTGATCTTTTGAGGATCCACCTCGATGCCTCTCTCGGTGACTATGTATCCCAAAACCTTGCCTCGGCTAACTCCAAATGTGCATTTGGCGTGGTTAAGCCTCATTGAGTGTTTTCGGAGGCGATTGAAGAATTTTCTCAGTCTCGTGAGGTGTTGTCCGTCCGATCCCTTTGAGTGAACGATCATGTCATCGACGTACACTTCGATCTCTTTGTGGATCATATCGTGGAAGAGGGCGGTTGCCGCCCGTTGGTAAGTAGCCCCGCCGTTCTTTAGTCCGAACGGCATTACCGTGTAGCAAGCAGGTTCCCCGTGGGGTTGTGAAAGCCGTCTTCTCTTGGTCTTCTTCGACCATCTTGATCTGATTGTAGCCGGCAAAACCGTCCACGAAGGACTTAACCTCAAAATTGGCCGTAGTGTCTACCAACATGTCGATGTTGGGTAGTGGAAAATCGTCCTTGGGACTCGCTTGTTGAGATCTCGGAAGTCCACGCAACAACAGACTTTTCCATTGGCCTTGGTGACCGTGACAATATTGGAGAGCCATGTGGGGTACTCGATCACCCCGATGAAGCCGACGCGGAGCATTTTTTCGATCTCCTCTTTGACTTGTAAAGACCATTCGGCTTGATTCGGCGTAGCTTTGCTTGATGGGCTTAGCCTCGGGATTTAAGGGAATCCGGTGCTCCACAATGTTAGGATCTAATCCGGCATGTCTTGGTAAGACCAAGCGAGCACGTCCACGAACTCTTTGAGCAATGCAAGCCAATGCGTCTTGCTCGTGCCGGTGAAGAAACTTCCGATTTGCGTCTCTTTTGGCTCTTCAGCCTCCCAAATTCACTTTGGTTAAAACCTCCTCGGCCTTGGGCCCGGTTTTTCTCGTTTGACAACATGCTTAAAGATGTGCTTAATGTATTGTTCGTTTAATGTGTCCGCTTCTTTATCAAGTGACTCGTTATTAACCTGTTTGTGTGTTAGTTAATTTATCGCTTGTTAAAGATGCAATGAGAGGATACTCGGAAAGATCGAAGCATTCATTAAGAGCATACGGAAATACATTATTGGCAATGAGTTCGTAATCTTCGGCGCGAGGCCATCGATGACTCGAGAGACTCAAATTCAAAGCTAATGGACTCAGATGAGTTTTGACACTAGACTCTAGGACTCGAGGGGTCGACCAAGTTGTTCGATCATGTCCTTTTTGGCCGGCGTAGGTCCGGAGAATGTGGCCCAGCTTATTGAGGGGCAATGAGCTCGCTAGGAGAAGGGGCTTGAAAGGCTTTATGTCACCGTTCACGATCATTGCTATCACAGAGTTATCAGAAACAAAATCGATTAGATCCGGCATCTCGATTTCTTCTTTGAAGAGCAGGTGTGTAGCAAGGTTCGTCCCAAGCATCGTCTGCAAGGAGTCTCTTGCTTTTGTCTTGGGCATTGCTAGCTCGAATGCACTCTTCCCGCTTGTTGAAGGCAGGAGTGTTGACAGAGAGTGTTGCGAGTTCTTCCGCCAAAGAGGCAGTTTTTCCGAACCAAAATTCGCCGTGAATAGTGGTGGTTGTGGATCTCGGCAGGGGCGGTGTGTCGAGGAATGCTCTTCGGACAGATTTGGCTTGAGGCCTCCGAATCTTGCCAGTTCTCGCCGGAGCTTGTCCATGGTTGTCGGCCGCCTTTGTTTGGCGCCGATCGCCTCGTTCCTTTTTTCTCGGATCTTCTTCCAAGTTGCCGGCCTTCCTTGTGAAGTACTTGGTCATGTCGAAGCCGTAAGGGCGAAGATCGGAGATGGCGTGCAAGCCTCTTTTGTTATCTCGTGGAGCGTTTACGTGCAGCTCGCTTGTCCTCCGCAATGTGTTCGGGAGTAGGAGAGTATCCTGTGCCGTGCAGGTATTCTCGTTCTTTGATATTGATGATCCGTTGAGTGCCCCGATGGCGTTTTCCCAAACCGAGCCCCGGGATGTAGTTCATGTGCTTCATCATTTTCATCGGGAGGGATCTTGTCCCAAATCAAAGGCGTGTCTATGTGGCACACTTGGGCCTTTGGGCTTTCGATGGTGAACCCCGTTAACATCATGCCATCATCGTCGGGTTTGATTTCTAAGACCGGGACGCCGTTGGTATCGGTCCTTTCAGTGACTATGCCGTCGCCGTAGATGATGGTCATATCTGTTCCTTGGACGAACTTTACGCACCGATGGAGAGTGGATGCCACCCCATTGATCCGATGTAGCCAAGGGCGTCCCAAAATGGCAGCTGAATGTGATCGGGATGTCGATGACTTGGAAGTCTGTTGGGACCATTTGTTTTCCAAACCAAAGGTTCAAGGTGGCTATTCCCAAGACCGGGCGGGATGTTGAGTCGTATGCCTTGATTGCCTCGAGTCGAGGGTTTTAGATCGCTGCTTTGATCCCTAGCAAATCCATCATTTTGGCCGGAAGGACGTTCATGGATGATCCCCCATCTACCAACACCCGAGGGAGACGGCGCTCGTCCGCTGAACCGTTATGTAGAGAGGCTCGTTGTGGTCGCCCCCAAATTTTGGAAGATCGAGTTCTCGTGAAGGTGATGATATTGCCGTAATTGACGTTGCCAATCATCCGAACCGCTTCATCGTGTGTCACCGTGATGGGAACCATGGTCCGGGCCAGGCTTTCTTCCAACTTGAGCTTGTGTGGGTAAGATGAAGTGAGTAAAGACCAGAGTGAGATGTTAGCCCGAGTGCGCTGAGCCGTGTCAAGACAGGATCTTCAACCTTTGGGTCCGTGGTTTCCGCTTCTTTGGCGTAGGGTCCCTTTTCGCCCGTGGCTCGGTATGGCTGGCCTTTTGTCCGTCCGCGGAGGATTCACGGGGATTTGACCGGAACGTGTCGAACATTCACCTCTGGACTTGTGGTTTTGCTTGTCTCTCCCGCTTCGGAGTGGGAGGAGCCTCGGTTGGCGTAAGGCCGCATCGCGCATTTCAATTCGTTCACCGTCATGGCTTTTACCAAGCATCAATAGTGGCTTTGAGATCTTCCCAAGACAGGGGTTGGATTGTCTGGACCTTCGGGCCTTCGGTGGCGGTGCGAAGTTCGTCCCAGGCCTGATCATGGAGCAAACATTGCCGTGGCCCCGTGCGTAACTAGGCCGGGAGATTTGGTGGAGTAGATGACATAGTAGTCAAACCTTCCCGAGGGTTCTCCAAGGGTTCCGACTGTGGGATCACCGCATTCGTACCTCTTTTTCAGCTTTTGTTGAGAAGATAGCTTCTTCTTTCGTCGAGGACGGCCCTCGTTCATTGCATCCTCGAATTCCATTTCCAGACAAGCACCGCAATCGCAGACGTCCCACCGTATGTGTTCGTTGTTCGGCGGTGGTACCGGACCTCGTGAGGCCGGATGGGCGTGCTTTCCTCTCGGAAGGTCTTGTGGCCTTACGTCATAACCGCATGGCTCGTACGAGGGTAACAGTTGACTTCGGGAGACAATGAGAGACGTTAGAGGCCGTAGGAGCGCCATGGCTTGGGAAGCCCCAGGTGGTTGGGTGGCTAAGGTTCCGAAGTGGTGCATGGCACCTTCGATCCAGGCTTGTTGCTCACCTTGACGTTTCTCAATAGCCATGAGGACCTGCCAAACTTCTTCCAATGTTGGGAAATTTCTTGGGGGTAAGGTCCCGTTCTCATCGTTGTTATCCACTGACTTGGCCATGGGGATTTGACGGACTGTCCTGGTGACAGAGCCGGGAAGGAGGTAGGACCTTGTTGTTTTGACACCGGGAGACGGGTTCCCTGGTACTCTCGACCACTCTCTCGTTAGCTGGAGGGGGTGATGGGCAAGGTTTAGACACGGGAATGGCCTAACGGGATAAAAGGGGAAAAGCTCACGTGGCATGCGGTTTCCGTTTCTTTTATTTATTTTTATTTTTTTTTTTTTGTTGTTTTGATTTACTTAAAACAAGATTTTCTCGTAATCCTAGGTAGGTTGGAAAAGATTGCTCTTCTTTTTCGCAACTATGCTAGATCCCGGGTCGCCGGAGACCATCTCGTGCGGCTATAAGCCCCTCGTTTTGCACCCGTATTTCGACATCCCGGGGTGGACGGCCCCGGGCGAGGGTCCTATAGTGCAAGCGGTTTCCACCGGCCTAAAAGAAAAATCGAACCTAAGGACCGAGCTCGTCATGTTCGTTTTGATGCGTTAGCCATGTGAATAGTGAACCGAGCCGGCCACCGAGTCAAGATCAAAGTCAAGAGTTCGGCATGACCTCTCTTTACCTTGCTTGCGCAAGGGATCTGTGACGTTAGGCGTTGGCTGGGTCATATCGTCATGGCTGACGTATCAAAGGCGTGATGACATGGTGTCATGCAAGCATGGATGTATATCCGGGACGGAACATCGTCTGGGTGTAGCTTCGAAAATCAAGATCAGGTCAAGATTTTAGCATGACCTTTCATCGCTTTGCTTGCGCAAGGGATCTTGAGTTCCGAGCCTTGACTCAGAAAATGGCCGGCATGGTATATATATCCAGGCTGTATGACACGGACTGGGTAAAAACCAACCGGGTCTGGACAGAGTGTGACTCAAGACTCAAACGTGCGGGGTTGACGCTTGGCTAGGATGGGATGTTTGGAATGATCCCGTGCGCGTCCAAGAGGCCTAGGAAGACCAAACGGACTGCAACTGAGACCACTCCGGGTTAAGGGTTGTAGTGTGCAGTGTATCCGAGGCAGCAGTGCGCATAGTGTGCGGTGTAACCGAGGCAGCAGTGTGAGTAGAGTGCGGTGTAACCGAGGCAGCAGTGCGCGTAGTGTGCGGTCTCTAAAATTCTTTTTCTGAGTAAAATAGAAATTTTTTTGAAGAATTTTAAATGTATGCACAGATGTATATTGATGCATTTTTTATTTTTAATTTTTTTGTAAAATAAAAACGAAGCACGTGCACACACACACAACAGTTAAAGGAAGGGGTAAAATGAAAGTTTGACCCTCATCATCGTTTTAAAAATCTTTTGTTTTGTTTAAAAGTTTTTAAAACAAAATGTCCCCAGCGGAGTCGCCAACTGAAATTACCCGGATCCGAGAAGGCCTCGCGGCCCCGGCATCTGGCATTCTTTCGCGTTGGAGGTGTCTCGCCGTTTTGCTTTCGCATTTTGTAGAGTCGCCACGCCGTTTTTATTAAGCCCAAAACATTGAAAAAGGGCATCAGTTTAAAGATAAATTTTAAACTGTTTTTGTGTGATGAGATTTTGAGTTCGGAGGTCAGATGACTCCTCGGGAAGAGAATATTAGAATATTAGAGCTCACCCGAGTAGCCTCGTAAAACGAGTCTTTCGGATACCCCTAATATCCTTTAAAAAGTTGTGTGTGTGTGTGTGCTTTTAAAAATGCATGCTGTATCGGATGTCTACATTGTATTGAAATGTATTGAAATAGTAGAGGAAGGAAGCCTTACCAATGTTGGTTCGTGTCTGTCTTCCGCAGGGGAATAGTGTTTGAGGTCGGAGTAGCGTTCCGGATTGCTTCGGGGATGCCGGTTGTCCGCGGACAGCGTTTCGGCGTGAGTTGAGGTTGTAGGCTGCGTTCGGGCGAGAGGTTCGGCGTGCGTGGGGATCGTCGGGATCACTCGGGCGAGGTTCGGCGTGCGTTGTGGTGGCGGAGTCACTCGGGCGAGTTTCGGCGTGGTTTGGGATCGTCGGTTTGACTTGGAAAGAGCCGGACACCGTGGAAAGACCAGCAAGGCCTCGGAGTACCACGAGGGGCCTCGAGTACCTCGAGAGTGCCTCGGGGGCAGCGCGGGAGCGTCTCGGGAGCGCTCGGAGAGGCTTCTGAGCACCTCTAGGGGGCTCGGAAGGCCTCGGAAGGATCCGAAGGGGCCGGGAATGCCTCGAGAGGTCTTAGAGGGGAGCCAGAAGGCTTAGGGAGGAAGAGAGAAGTGGGAAGTGTGAAAAAATGAGGAGGGGGAGCCCTCTATTTATAGTCTCAGATTTGGTGCAAAGAGGTCCGTACGGACCTCCTTGGTTATCCAGGATTTTGGTTTTCCTCGATTTGAGGGAATATGCAATGATGGTGAATATTCTGGAAATGATGGTGTCCCCTTGCAAAGAGGTCCGTACGGACCATCTTGCATGCAAAGAGGTCCGTACGGACCAAGTCTGCATGGAAACCATCATTTCTCCCGGGATTTGAGGGAATATTGTGGACTTTAAGGATTCGGTAATTATGGAAACAAAGAGGTCCGTACGGACCTATATTGCTTTTCCAGTTTCCTGAAAATTCCCGAAAGGTCCTTTTGTCCCTTTTTATCCCAGGAAGGCTCCTCCCTTGGTTTGGTTGGGGGTTTGAGAGGGTTTTGAGAGGGTTTTGAGTGAGAGAGGTCTTCGAGACTGCGTGGATGAGTCTGCGGTGTTTCCCGTGTGTTTGAAAGGGAGTGATCCAGATTGGGGTACTTACAGGTACGAAGCTCGTGGTCTCTCATTAGCGCCACCTCTTTGTTGAACTACGATTCGGCTTGATTCCCCCACGGGATATGTAGGAATCCTTTTCATAAGAGGTCCAGCCGCTTGACCATCTTGGTCATCTTTTTCCCTGCCGTTCGTTTCCGGCTCGGGATTCTCATTTTATCGACGACCCCACTTCTCGCAGAAGTGACATCGCCGAGGGGTTCTGTGAGTACCCCGACCCGAACTCGTGTTTTTGGGTCCGCTCTCCATGATTGGCATTAATTTTGGGCTCATATTATTTGTTAAAAATCATTTTGAACCTAAAATAATCCATTCATTCCTTGATCCATTGGTCCTACTTTCCTGCGGCCCAAGTTGTCGTAAAGATGACCGGTGTCGTCCGACACAGGACGACCCCAAGGCGGTGAAAACTCTCTGTCGTCCGACATGGGACCTCCCATCAGCATGCCTATAAATAAAGGGCATGGCTGATCATTTTAGGAGGGCTTTTGGGAAGTAAGGAAACTCTGTCAAAACAGAGGCTCACCCTCTCTCTCTCTCTCACACACACTCACCTCCCTCCTTATACATACACACATCCAAGCCAAGATCCAAAGAAAGACTTCCTTTGTTGGTGTTTTGAAGGGGTAAACACCATACTATTGGTGCTTTTACCTTGTGGACTACAATAGGTAGCCACTAAACCCTCTCCCTCTCTCTGATTACCTCTTCATCTTCACTTATTTACATTGCATGTTCATATTGCTCAATAATATGTGAATATTTGGGATTTTTGCATGACAAAGGTGGTAGAGGTGTGAATCTTCAATATTCACACCTCCTCACCTCAGATCTGAACATTTGGTGGCCTTAGCACCATTAAAGTTTGTATCTTGGTTAGCTTCCTTTGAGTTAGGAGGAGATGGCTACATGATAATGGCCATAAACATGTGATTTATCACATTTGGCCATTAAAGCCATGTGATCCTCCCATAATACTCACGTAGTGTTACTATTTTACTGCTTTTAGCTAATATTATAGCTTAGTTGTGCATTGAGAACAAGGTGGGATCAATCTGACTGAAGGGCACTGAAACAGGCCGCTTGTGTCGGACGACACAGGACCCCTCAAAAGATCCTGTGTCATACGACATAAAGTTCCCAGAGAGCTATCTGGCTTTCAAGGACTTCAGATCCACTCAGATCAGTTCCCTTTGTGACTCAAAGCTATGTTTAAATAGTAGTTTTAGTTCATTTAACACTATTTGGGGAACCTAAGATCTCTTTGGGTGCAATCCATTGATGGAGGTGGTTTGTCATATGACATGGACAGCCTTGGGTATCCTATGTCATATGACATCCGTATCATTAAAATTCAATCTTGACTTTGCTCACTCCAATCAACCCCAAACTGAGCTTCGACCCTGAATAGTGTCTCTTCTTAGTTAAAATAATCTTGTTCCAATTCCAGAGTAGCTTTGGTGTTGTAAGAGGCAATCTGACAAGGAGGCTTCCTGTCGTCCGACATCCCTCTCTGAGGAAGTCCTGTGTCGGACGACATCCGAGCTTCCTGAGCAGACTGTCTCAGCTCTTGCCTTGTAATGCAAGTCATCATTTGTAAAGGGTGTGGCCCCCTGTCATGGCTCACAAGTTGTATCCATTATGAATACCATCAATGAAATCCAAGTTCGCATGCCTTGTTTATTGACACAAATCACACACACTTTGAATGTTTATAATTGTCCATTGTTTGATTGAAAGTCTCGAATGAGGCATGTTGGGTGAACTCCCAAGTTCTTCCCAACACGTAACCTGACTCCCGAACCAAAATTCTCTTTAAAAAAGGTTTTTCAATGTTTTCCTTTAAAAACGGCGTGGCGACTCCCAAAACTCAAAATTTTAAAAGATAAACAAGCAAACAAAAAGTTGTTTTCTCGGAGGGCGTTCATTTCAGCTCCCACGGCTGGTGGAGAGGACTTTGCACAGGGATTTGGCCAGTTCGCTGGCGAAACGGCTGGGTTTGGAGCTCATCCTCCTTCGCACTCGGGGCACGAGAGGGGAGAATCTTCGAGTTCGCAGGCGCAGAGGAGGCCTTTCGCGTATTCTTGCCTGGAGGAATTCGGAGATTATCTATTTTCGACATATCCGGCAGCTGCGGAGCAGTGCGTCGAGTGCTCGAATAATGAGCAGGACTCGGAGTAGTCCTTCTTTATTGCCTTTTTTTTAGACAAAATGTATGTATTGTCCGAA
Organism: Adenophora triphylla var. japonica; assembly: GCA_022495995.1. NCBI lineage: Eukaryota > Viridiplantae > Streptophyta > Magnoliopsida > Asterales > Campanulaceae > Adenophora > Adenophora triphylla. Next base: position 145,800 of record JAFEMH010001680.1, read on the forward strand.
ACAATTTGACTTGAACTGTATTTGAAAAGGCGCCCTTGGGGCGGAACCTGTACTTCACACATCTATTTAGTGATTACCTTCTTTTTATTTTGGCAAATAAGCAAGTAGGTTGATCAAAAATAAATAATATGAAACATGCATGAAAAATTGAACGGGTCAAAATTTATGCCTATATGCATTGATTATTAATTATTTGCACTGTTGCACGAGCCCGGGGCGGAAGAGGTGTTGGCTTTGGTTGATTGAAACTAGGGGTAGCACGCAGATTCATAAAGGCATGAACAGGGCTTTATTTGGAATTGTTTCCAAATTAAGAGTAGCTGGCTGCAAAGTTGACCAAGTCAACTGCAGAGAGAGTCCGGCCGGACTGAGAATGAAATTCCAGAGCCTTTTAAATTGCAGTTTCAGCTTTACAATTCGTAAGAAACTGCGCCTTTGCTTTGATCAGTTGGCTGAATTTCTTTCCAATTCCTAAGGCTTCCTTCACTTTCTTTCATGGGTCCCTTTCCTAAGCTATCGTTTCGGATGCAAGAGCGATACTTGGAAAATTTTCAGTCGTGGGTACGGAACAACACGAGGCAAAACAAGGGGTTTTTCGAAGGCTGTTACGGGATGAAATCTGTTTAGTATTTGAAGGAGCTTATGCCAGATTGGGATCTTTTGAGAGCAGCGGCTCGCTTCTGGGATGTAAGAAGGAATGTGTACAACTTCTCGTACAACGAAATCACTCCTACGTTCGAAGATTTTCGGGCCATTCTGGGAGGACCTGAGACGGAACAGCTAGTTCTTCCCTATGCGGGTGGCATGGCCACTGTTGAGAAGCTAGTGTCTATGCTTGGTATCTCGGCTGGAGAAGCATATGGGATGCTGATATTGAACACTGATTATGTCGACATTTTGGGACTGCCCGATAGATTTGCCGGAGCTGAGGGGAGCATTTTTGCGTGGGACGCGTTTGCTCTGTGCGCGATCGCTACTCTGTTCACATTCACGTCTCTGGGTGTGTGCCATCACAGTGTACTGGACCTGGTGAGGCAGTGCCGAAATGGGGGAGACATCGTGCCTTTGGTCTTGGGCGAGACGTTCCTGGGCATAGGTCGGATGGCAACCGGTAGCCGATACATGTTAGGAGGGAGTCCCGCTATGCTTACCATGTGGTTGAGGGAGAGACTGCAGATGATGCCTGAGGTGCCAATGTCTTGTGACGCTTGGTCCTTTTCTCGACGTCCTCTGGTGATAGGGGACAATCAGCCGAGCCGGAGCTCTGGATGGCCGGACTCCGCACGCATCACTTGCGATGGTGGGTTTCCCACTGGAAGTTACGTACTTGTCGGACCACTCGGGAGGGTTTATTGGTTGTCGAGTGCCGTGGCTGTCTCGCACGTCTTTTACATTCCATCATTGGTTACTGCGACGATGCAGGCTGAGCGAGGTGCCATTGGCGGGCTTGAGTCATGCCAGCTACCTTCGAGGTGGGATCTCTGCGATGGAAGATCCTTCGACGCTATTGCTTTGCTCACACGGTGGTGGCAATACACGTCCTTTCCCCGCTGTGGTTCTCTTTCACCGGAGAGGGGGCACTGTTCTGTCTACGCAGTATCTGAAATTGTATAAAGAGTGTATAGGGGAGACACAGATGGCTATCTTGTGGAGATGGAGTGATCTGTTAGGTCGTGACTACCTTGATAGCTCGACCTTGAGGAGGACCGAAGCGGGAGCTAACCCTGGGGATCGTACTGGGAACTCCATGGCTGACTATGAGGCCAATGCTGATTGGGAGGCCAATCAAAGCACGGTCCTAATAGCTCGAAGTGAGGCAGCTCGAGACAGAGCTAGGGAAAGGGTTGCGTTGACAGCTACAGGTTTGACGGAGGCGTCGGGAAGGGTCCCTGAGCCAGGTAGAAGGACTACCGGAATATTCCCTGAGAAGGTGAAGAACACTCGCCGTGGGAAAGGGAAGGGGAAGAAGGATGAAGGACCAAGTATAGGAAACTAGGTTGACCTTGCTGTCCAGAGTATCCGCCCATTGTCATTGCAGACACATTAACTGATTAATGATTTATTGTAGTTTTGCTAACGTGTAACGAGTCAAGAGTTGACCGTGCTTGAACTCATCAAAGATTGTTTTAACCGTAATGAATTTGTAGGTTAATTGAAAAGAGTTTTTCGAAACACAAGCAATTGATGCTTATTGTATTTTTTTTTGTTTTTGAGACCGAACCAATGATGGCTGCCTACGTTCCCCTTTTACAATTGGACTAAGGGGCTCAGGTCACCGTAGTTCGACACTTTAGGTGAATTTGAGAAAGACAAAAGAAGTGTGACCCTGTTTTTTACCTGGATCATTAGCGGGAATGTATCCAGTTGGGTATTACTCTTTTAGCACTTTAATTTTACTGAGGGGTAGTGTATGGGGAAGGAGAGTTGACTTGTGCTCTTCCTCAAACAAAGTATATGTGGAGCTTGCTTCCGTTCACGGGGTTAACGAAAGGGTTCCCGTCCAAGTCTACTAACTTCATGGCTCCTCCGGAGAAGATTCTTTGTACCACGAACGGTCCTATCCAGGTAGGCTCCCACTTTCCGAGGGGATTGGTTTGCGTAGAAGGCTTTTCCTTTAGCACCAAGTCACCTTCTCTGATGTCTTGGATCTTGACTTTCTTGTCGAATGCTCGGGCCATTCTGCTCTGGTAGGCTCGAGTGTGTTCCATGGATTTCAATCTGTGCTCGTCGAGTAGAGCAAGTTCATCGTGACGGCTCTGTAGCCATTCGACTTCATTGATCCCGTTTTCCAAGAGGACTCGGAGGGATGGAATTTCCAATTCTACGGGTAACATTGCTTCCATTCCGTAGGTAAGCGCGAACGGAGTCTCCCCGATGGCGGTTCTGACTGATGTTTTGTATCCCCAGAGGGCTAGCTGTAGCTTTTCGGGCCAGTCCCGACCTCTGGTGGTCATCTTTCTGATTATCATGGCGAGAGTCTTGTTTGTTGCCTCTACTGCACCATTGGTTTGTGGTCTGTAAGGAGAAGACTTGTGACGCGTGACTCTAAATTCGGTCAGCAGTTGGTCACAATCTCCCTCGAAGTGAGTCCCATTGTCGGATATGATCTCGTTGGGCACTCCGTATCGGCACATGATGTTCTCTTTGATGAACTCGGCCACCTTCTTAGAATTCAGTACCTTGTACGATTTGGCTTTTACCCATTTGGTGAAGTAGTCGACTGCGACTAGAATGAACTTGTGACCATTGCTCCCTGGTGGAGTGATCTTGCCGATGAAGTCGATTCCCCATGTGGCGAAAGGCCATGGTGTAGTCATGCAATAGAGTTCATGAGGAGGGATGTGATTGAGGTTGGAGAACCGTTGACATTTGTCACAGCTTCGAACGAACTGGATGCAGTCTGTTTCCATCGATATCAAATAGTATCCCATACGGAGAATGATCTGTGTCAATGCTCGGGCGTTCATATGCGGACCGCAGGTTCCGTTGTGAACTTCGTTCATTAGCTCACTGGCTTTACCTTTGTTTACACACCGAAGGAGTGGCCCTTGGTGGCGCTTCTTGTACAACATACCCTCCCAGAATGACGAAATGGGATGCCAGGCGTTTTAATGCCATCATGTTTTTGGCTTTGATCCCTTCTTTGTATTTTCCATCTTCATTTGTGAAGGAAGCTTCTCCGTTTTGGAGGTACTGGTATATTTTATTGTACCAGGGTACTGGTATATTTGATTGTACCAGGGTTCGTCGATCGTTTCTTTATTTATTTCGATCTCACATCAATAGGCGGGTGTTTCCCGTTTGCCTATTCTGAGGGGTTTTACTGATTTCCCATCGGAAATTTTGACAAGAGAGGCGAGAGTTGCCTGGGCATCTGCGAAGCGGTTCCTGTCTCTTGGCAAATAGTGAAAAGAGATGTCCTTGAACTGAGCAATGAGCTCCTCCATGTACGTGTGGTACTTCTGAAGGCCAAAATCTACCGTTTTCCATTTGTTGGACACTTGATTGATGATCAATGCCGAGTCTCCGTATACTACCAGTTCTGAAATGTTGCGCTCGAGGGCGGCTTCCAGACCGGCTGCACAGGCTTTGTATTTTGCTGCATTGTTGATTGTTTCAAAATTCAGCTTGATGGCTATGGGAGTGTGCTCGTCCTTGGGATCGACAAGGAGCATTCCAATACCATTTCCATTCTTATTGGCTGCCCCATCGAAGAAGAGTTGCCAGCGGTTTGCGCTGTCGAGTGAAAAGATTCTGTCATCCGGAAATTGCGGATCAGGACCCTTGGGTTCACTGCTTGGGAATTCGGCCAACTGATCTGCCATTACTCTACCCTTTGTTGATTTTCTGACCATGTACTTGATGTCGAACTCAGCCAGGAAGAATGACCACTTGGCTAGTCGCATTGACAGGGATAGCTTGTCAAAGAGATATCGGACGGGGTCCATTTTGGAGACCAGGAGCACTGAATGTGACTGCATGTAGTGTTTCAGTTTCCTGACTACCCATACCAAGGCGGTACAAGTTTTCTCTAACGCTAAGTAGCTGAGTTCACTTCCTTGAAGCTTCCGGCTTACGAAGTTGAATGTGCGCTCGCCCGAAAATTGGTTTGTAAAAATGAAGGAGTCGCCACGCCGTTTTTAAGAGGAAACATTGAAAACCTTTTTTTAGAGAGAGAAAACACGGGTTCGGGGGTCAGGTTACGTGTTGGGAAGAACCGAGAGTTCACCCAACATGCCTCGTCCGTAGACGAGTCTTTCAATTAAACATCCAAGCAAATCCAAAAGTGTGTGCAAATGTTGACAATGAACAAGTGTGGTAAACATGCATTTTATTTAATATGAATCGAGATTTACAGCTTGTGAGCCCATTATTTAGGGAGGCCACATCCCTGCTACAACAATCTAAAACAGATTACAAGGGGAAAAGGTTTCTGCAGACAGGCACGATATGTCGCATGACACATGGCACAGGTGACCACATATATCGCGTGACACAGGATCACCCATGAACGATATGTCGCGTGGCATACAGAGGCCATCTGCAGAAACTTACACAATGAACACCAGAATCAACTACAACTAACACAGATCTAATTAATTGAACAGATTAGATACGAAATACAGAGATAACAACAAATCGACCCCGGGAGTGTGGATATGGGTAGATCTACACCCCCTTGGGGTTTAAACACCAAATTCAAGCAAGTATTCAACAATAGTAGTTCAATTACACAGATTAAACAAGTTAAACAGAGAGATTACGATTGGGATTCAGTAATCTAGACAGATAGAGTCGATTCTTGAATCCTATGAAAGTAGACAATAGAATTATGAAGAATTGAATAGAAGGAAGAGAGAAGAGGGAGTTTGAGATTTGTTACCCTTGTTGCTTCCACGAATTCTGTATCAAGTTAGATACAGAACCCTTCAATTTGATGCTTCTGGTCTTGGGGGCCTGAGAGAATTGGTGCAAAGGATCTAGGTGGTTTGGATTAGGAAATGGGATTGGATTGGAGGGAATTGTGTAGGTTGAATGTAGGAGAGAGAGAGAGTTGTGTTTGGGAGATTCATTACGATGCAATTTCTGCAGAGTAACAGTAGGCTCAAGTTGGGATCCATTTCTGAGAGGGGGAGGGTCTTATTTATAGGCTGCAGTTAGTGGTCACCTTGTGTCGCATGACTATACGCAACCACTTTCCATGCCTCGACTTGTCGCGTGACACAAGGTGGCCTCAACTGTTTTTGGCGCCAAAACCAGTTTCTGGAACTTTCAGGCCTAAATACCTAAAAAGTCCAAAAAGGTTTATTCCCAACAGGTCCCTTGGCATGAGTAAGGTACCAAAAGGTACTTCCTTCGCGGGAAACTTATGAAATGTTTCCGGAAGTCTCGGGATAGGCCGGGAATTTACCAAAATGCCCCTTAATGCAATTTTATTACATTAAAATGCATCTAAGAAGGTTGCGAATTGGATTGGCGTACTTACAGAGCCCCTCGGCAACGTCACTTTTGGAAAAAAGTGGGGTTGTCGATAAAATAAGACCCAATCCCAATGAGCATCGAGGGATAAGGTGACGGGCTAGAAGGGTGAATCGGGGAGTCTGATGGCTAGACCTTTCTGAGAAAGGATTCCTACGTATCCCTTAAAAAGGGAATCAAGCCAAATCGTAGTTCGGAATTACCAATTCATAAGCAAGAAAGGGGTAGAGATGTATCTTCATACCTTTGTTGTGCTTACCTGTGACTTCTTGAGGGGTCGGTACTACTGCAGTTGGCTAGTAGCTGCCTTTTGTGCCAGGTTGTAGCTGCCGGAGGGTCTCATGCTGCAACTGGTACTTGCGAGTGGCTGCCGGAGGGTCTCATGCTATTAGGGGTGAGCAAAAAAAACCGTTAACACCGTTAACACCATTAACACCGAAAAATCGAATCCGAAAAAACCGAAACCGAACCATTTGGTTTGGTTTAGGTTTTAAAAGTTTAGAAACTGAAATTTTCGGTTTGGTTTAGGTTTTAAAAATTTAGAAACCGATAAGAAACCGTTAACACCGATAGTCAAAACTACGTCGTTTTATCTTATACTATATATATATATATATATATATATATATATATATATATATATATATATATATATATATATATATATATATATATATATATATATATATATATATATTATTTTTCTACCTTTTATTTTCAGTTTTAGCTTATCTCAATTTGCACATAGGTTGGGAGATCACAAAACAAATCATTTAAGTGTAAGTTCAACAATTACATTAAATTATATACTCCAAAGATAGTCAAAGGTTATGTGTGATAGACCTCTTTCTTTAACCGCATCGATAAGACTAAAAACGACTTAAATTTTATTCTAAGTTTGCTAGAGAGAACCTGCCCCCACATAATTCGAGACATTAAACCTACTAAGGAATCTTTGCATCTTTGTTCACTCTAACCCAACTTCATATTATAACACTTCAAAGTAGTATGAAACATTTTGTACACAGCTTCACGGGTTGAAATGAGCCCAATAAAAGATTATTGTAGTAGCAAAATGAATATAACAGCCTTAAAAGAGGTTTTCTTATATGTAACACAGGCCTTGTTTTGGACTTTCTAAAACTTTAAATGAAAATATTATTGAGATTATAGCTTTATTATTGTCAGAAAGGGGAAAATAGCAGATGCATAAATATTATATCTTCACACGTCAAGCAAGATCACAGCACATGTATAATCCATAAGGGATCTTTCAAATTACCTGCTCTACTGGGCAACAGTAAATATGCTTGAACTCTTTATGATGTTTGCGAAGGTACTCCTCAAGCTTGGGGACATCTTGCCTCCGGAAAATGTCCCATAGAGCGCCAGCATCAACTACTCCAAGTTCATCTTCCAAAATAACAGTCTGATCACCAGAAAATTCAGCTTTTCAGACCAAGTTATTATTTGAACAAAGCAATCCAGTGGAAACAGAATCTTCAAGTTTTGCATCAGTGTCATGCTCCACATCTCCAATATCCTGCTTCTTCTGGTATTTATTGGTCATGGGTTCATTGTTCAGTTCATTACACACATTTCCTCCCTCGATCTTTTCACCAACAAAACTCTTCTTCCCATGCATGTCTATCTTGCTTCCATTACTACTATCCATGTCAGTATTTTCTACTGACTGCAAATCAGAAGCTTTATCTACTTCAGTGAGTGTGACATCTTGGACTTCCTTACCCCCATTTTCAACATTCAAGGAGTCTGCAATATTTTTGCCCAAATAAGGCCCATTAAAGCCCAACAATCCATTAAGACACCGAACCAAACCGATATCATACCGAAACCGGTAACACCGAACCATTAAGAAACCAAAGTTAATGGTTTCGATTTACATAAAACCGATAGTTATTGGTTTGGTATCGGTTTTATCCTAAAACCGATCCAAACTGATCCGTGCTCACCCCTACATGCTATCGTTGCTGAAGAGTTGTAGCTGCCGGAGGGCCTCATGCTACAACTGGTCTTTGTGGATGCCAGAGGGTCTCACACCACTTCGTTGATGCAGGGTAGTTGCCGGAGAGTCTCACACTACTGCTGCTTCTCTTCGTGGATGCCGGAGGGACTCATACCACTTCTGCTAGTGCAGAGTAGTTGCCGGAGGGTCTCACACTACTGCTGCTTCTCTTCGTGGATGCCGGAGGGACTCATACCACTTCTGCTGGTGCAGGGTAGTTGTCGGAGGGTCTCACACTACTGCTGCTTCTCTTCGTGGATGCCGGAGGGACTCATACCACTTCTGCTGGTACAGGGTAGTTGTCGGAGGGTCTCACACTACTTCTTTTGCTCTGTTGGGGGTAAGTGTAGCTGCCAGGGGTCTCACGCTACTTCTTTTGCTCTGTTCTTTTGTTGTTCTTTTACCGATTTTGTTGCTGGACTGTCTTTGTTGATTGTTTGCTTTTCTTTTGTGTCCTGAGCTTTGCTTGGGAAGCCGGGGACTCTGTTTTTGTCTGTGCCTCGAGGCTACTGATCTTTGAAATTTTTGCTTGGTAAGCCGGGGACTCTGCTTTCTGGGGAGTTGGCTTCTTTCGGTGCTTTGGGGCCGTTGATCTTGTTGCTTTTGTTTGGTAAGCCAGGGACTCTGCTTTCTGGGGAGTTGGCTTCTTTCGGTGCTTTGGGGCCGTTGATCTTGTTCCGCTCTGCTTGGGAGACTATCACAGATACGGGCTTTTGTGTTCTTTTTTTTTCGGTTTGGCCTGAGGGCCAGTCTTCGAGGTGTGGTGAGACTCAGTTGATCATTGTACCTGCGAGGGAGAAACAACACTCCAAACGCTGCATCTAACTAAGCTATCTTGTTAGCAAAGATTAACCTATGTTAGCTTGCTTGCACGAGTCTGTCTGTTCTGGGAAGGAAACGTGATAATTGTGTTAAAAGGTCGGCTTTGTCAGGTTTGTGCATGAGGTCTTGGGATTGTCTCGGATAGGTGTGTATAGTAGGGGTCCTCTCCCGTGTATTTTCATGGGCATGTATATGGGGGTAGGAGGTGTATTATAGCAACGGCGAGTCGGAAAATGCTCTGGGGTAACCACTGCAGGCTTTTCTACACTGTCTGCTATCAACCAAGATATGTCGCCCGACATGCTATGTCTGCTTGGCCTATTGTGTCGCACGACTGAGAGGAGCTCGTAACAGGTCCTTTTTAAAGTCGGTTCAGGCTTCATTTGCAAACACTGTCTTCTTAGTAGAGGCGACCAGCAACCCTTCCTTGGCAAATAGGTGAACTCTTTGACCAGGACTGATACTTTTGGCTGCAATGGGGCATTATAACAGGGAAATAGCTTCTCAGGAGTATCAATTTCGCCAAGTTTTCCTCAAAATTTCACATTATCACCGGAGGCATCATAGGGAGCTTATTGACAAGAGGTACAGTATGCCGTGTCTCTGGTCCTTAAAAGACTGGAGGGTCGACTGGGATTTGCTTCGGGCTGCAACCTGCTTCTGGGACTCAGAGTGTCATGTCTTTACTCTGTCGTACAATGATTTGACTCCAACCATGGAAGACTTTAGGGCATTGACAGGCTTGGGCGAGGCGGCAACTGTAGCATTCCTACGGGATGGCCGGTCGGTTGTGGAGCAGTTGTCAGCCTTCCTTCAATTGCCAGTGGATCAGGTGTCATCTATGATTCTGGGTGGTGGGTCCATAGACTTGACTCAGATGGCTAGGTTATGCTTGTCCAGTCCTGAGCTGTTCGATCTTTCTATGTCTCTGGATATTTTCATGCTGTTTAGCTTGTCGGCTCACTACTTCTGTGGATATGCCGTAGTCCGCACCTGCGTGCGTTCTTTGGAGACGTTAGGCAACTGAGGGGTGACCGGGGTGTGAATCTTCATCAAATCAGGTCGGGTCAAGGGGAGATGGACATCGTACCACTATTGCTTGTTGAGACTTACCATGGCATTAACAGGCTAGCAGGGGGATCAGACTTTATGGGAGCAGGCAGCCCCAGCTTGTTGTCTTTGTGGTTTTCTGAGAGGCTACGCTTGATCATGCCACTTCCAGCGGGTCAAATTGCTATGCCTTGGGTGACGAGGCAACGCAGAGTGCTGAGGGCCGAGGCTGCTGACAGTTGGCAGATGAGATTGTCACGGTACGGGACTACTGATCTGAGCTTTTGGTTCCCTGCCTGGAATTTACAGACCATGAGAGACATTCAGGATGGATCAGTAGTAGTCAGACTGCCAGGCTTGCATGTATCTTCTTTTTGTGTCCCATCATTGGTGAGCAGACTATATAGGTACCCTCAGCAGATTGTCTGAGCTTTGAGGAGAGAGCGAGGTGACCCGTCTTTGTTCCGATGTCTATGACCGAGTCCCAGGTTATACAGTTTTTCAACAGATCCTTTCTGGAGGGTTTTCTTCCCACTCGTGTACTTCTTCGGCAGTCCAGAGGGTTTACATTTCTGACCACAGAGTATCTGATTTGGTATGAGGAGCATCAGGGTCTTGCACAGCTGGCTATAGAGGCTCGCCGCCGGGAATACTAGGGAGCAGATTATCCATCCAGTCGGTCTTTCAGGGATACAGAGGCACGGGGAAACCCAGACAATATTACCGGTGATGCTGCTGAGGACTATCGGAAACAAGAGATCCGTAGGGCTGATTTAAGGGATGATCCAGAGGTGATGGCTCGTAGAGAAGTCTTGAGACAAGAGAGGATTTCTAGGGCCGCCTTGAGGGAGACTGGTCTGATTGAACTGCCGGTGCATGTTATTCCTGAATTGGGACGGGCTCAAACCGATTTGTTCGACATTCCTAAGCCAAAGACCTCCCGGGGACCGAGGAAGAGGAAGGACAGGGAAGCGAGTTCGGGAGCGGGGACGAATTTCTAGACACTTTTCTGAGAGACAGGAGACTCTTTTGCTTTGTGTTTTGAGAGTAGGAATTATTTGTATGGAAACTGAGTATCCTTTGATCACTTAATGCAGACGAAATAGATGTTGAAAGTTTATTCCTTTTATTCGCAGCAGGCTTTTTGAGTCAAAAGTAGGTCGTGCTTGAACTCATCAAAAAGAATATTAACTCAAAATGAACCTTTGGAAAGCTTCGGAATTGTAATCAAAACACATTTTGGCAAGATGAGAAATTTTTGCAGCAGTTTAGACCGAACCATAAGTGGTTGCCTATGTTCCCCTTTTGTAAGAGAACTAAGGGGCTCAGTTCTCCGTAGTTCGACTCAATCAACTTTGTGTTTAAGAAAGGGGAAGATAGAAGGGGGACATGGTGCAACCCTGTTTTTTACCTAGACCGCCCTTTTTAGGGTTTTCAGTCTAGCTGGTATATTCTTTAGCACCGGGCGCGCCCCTTATTTTTGCATGGACTGCCTTTTGAGAGGTTTTCAGTCTCATCTGGGACAATTTTGTTCCGCCTTTATTTATCATTTTCCTTTTTTTTATAGAGGGGGAAAAGACTCGATCATACATAATACCTCCGCAACTTGTCGCCGTTGACGGGGTGCAGAAATGGGTTGCTATCCAAGTCTGTCAGCTGCATAGCTCCTCCGGAGAATATTTTCTTCAATAGAAACGGTCCGACCCAAACAGGTGCCCATTTGCCCAATGCACTGTTCTGATTCGAGGGCTTCATCTTAAGGACCAGATCACCAACCTTGATGTCTCTGGGTTTCACTTTCTTGTCAAAAGCACGGGTCATTCTTCTCTGGTACGCCTGGTTATGCTCCATGGCTTTTAGTCTGCATTCGTCTAACAGAGCCAATTCATTGTATCGACTTTGGAGCCATTCAATCTCATTCACCTCATTTTCGAGCAAAACCCTGAGGGATGGAATATCTAATTCAATGGGCATGACAGCCTCCATTCTGTAAGTCAGAGCGTATGGGGTTGCACCAGTGGTAGTTCGAATTGAAGTGCGGTAGCCCCATAATGCTAAATGCAGCTTCTCCGGCCAGTCTCGTCCTCGTTCGGCCATCTTCTTTATGATTCTCTCCAAGTTCTTATTGGCAGCCTCAACAGCACCGTTCGTCTGCGGTCTGTAAGGTGAAGATTTATGGCGTTTGACCCTGTATTCAGTGAGTAACCGATCAGTTTCTCCTTCGAAATGGGTTCCATTGTCAGAAATAATCTCATTTGGGACTCCGTAGCGGCAGAAGATCTGTTCCTTTATGAAGCGAGCCACTTTCTTAGCTGTGAGCACTTTGTAAGACGCAGCTTCTACCCACTTCGTGAAGTAATCTACTGCAACTAATACAAATGAATGTCCATTGCTCCCGGACGGAGTTATTTTCCCAATGACATCAATCCCCCATGTTGCGAAGAGCCACGGAGTTGTCATATAGTAAAGGTCATGAGGAGGGATGTGATTATGGTTGGAGAATCGCTGGCATTTATCACAAGTCCGCACAAACTGGTTGCAATCCGTCTCCATAGTAATCCAGAAGTAACCCAGTCTGATGATGCTATGCATGAGGGATTGAGCGTTCATATGAGGTCCGCAGGCACCGTTATGAACATCTTCCATTACTCTTTGGGCCTTTTCTTTGCTGATACAGAGCAGGAGTGGGAAACCTTCCCTTTTCTTCCATAACTCATTGCCAAGTATGACGTACTGTGCTGATAGTCTCTTTAGAGCTTGCAAGCTTTTGGCATGAACACCTTTTAAGTCTCCTTCTTTGTTAACAGGGAAGGATGCTTCACCATGCTTGAGATATTGAAAGATCTGGTTGTACCACGGCTCACTGACGGTTTCGATCTCCATTTCACAACAATATGCATGATTTTCTCGTCTACCGACCCTGAACGGTTTGATCGACTTTCCTTCTGGAATTTCTACCAAAGAGGCCAGAGTAGCTAAGGCATCAGCAAATCTGTTCTTGTCTCGTGGCAGGAACTGGAATGACACTTCCTTGAACTGACCGACGAGTTCTGCGATGTAAGCATGGTACTTCTGGAGACACGGGTCTATAATTTTCCATTTGTTGGCAGCCTGATTGATTATCAATTGGGAATCACCGAACACTTCTAACTCTTCCACATGTCGCTCGAGGGCAGCCTCTAGACCAGCTATGCAAGCTTCGTACTCGGCGTCATTATTGGTAACCGAGAAGTTCAGCTTGATAGCTATGGGGGTATGCATGTCGCTCGGGTCTACTAGTACCATCCTGATGCCATTACCTCTTTTGTTCGCTGCTCCATCAAAGAATAACTGCCACCGGTTGCCGTTTTCTATAGCAAGAATCCCCTCGTATGGAAATTGGAGATCTGGTCCTCGGGCTTCTGTACTGGGGAAGTCAGCCAACTGATCCGCCAAAGCCTGTCCTTTGATTGATTTCCGGATCACATATTTGATATCAAACTCAGCTAAGAAGAAAGTCCATTTCGCCAATCTGGTGGAGATGTTACCTCTGTCACCTTGGAACAGGTATCTGATTGGGTCCATCTTAGAGACCAAGTGTACAGTGTGGGATAGCATATAGTGCTTTAGCTTTCCGACCACCTAGACCAGAGCTGCACATGTCTTTTCGAGGGCAGAGTAATTCAACTCACTACCTTGGAATTTGCGGCTGACAAAATAAATGGCATTCTCAATCTTTGAATCCTTCTTTTCTTGTGCTAGCATAGCCCCAGTGGCTGTGTCTGTGACCATCAAGTATAGCAGTAAAGGCTTGCTCCCGTGAGGCGGACAAAGAATGGGAGGATTGACAAGGTAAGCTTTGATCCTCTCGAAGGCCAGTTGGCATTCCTCGTTCCAAACCACTTCCTGATTCTTCTTTAGTAGCTTGAAGATCGGCTCACACATGGAGGTCAGTTGGTTGACAAATCTGCTGATGTACTGTAATCGACTCATGAATCCTTTCACCTCGGAGACAGTTCTGGGCGGCTTCATTTCAACGATTGCCTTAACCTTTTTGGAATCTATTTCGATGTCGCGCTCCATGACCATGTACCCCAGGACTTTATCTCGAATAACCCCAAAGGTGCACTTGGTTGGATTTAGTCTCATGGAGTGCTCTCGAAGTCTGTTGAAGAATTTCCTCAAATCAATGAAATGTTGTCCATCTGACCCTTTCGAGTGAATAATCATATCATCTACATACACTTCAATCTCCTTGTGGATCATGTCGTGAAACAGGGTAGTGATGGCTCTCTGATAGGTAGCCCCAGCATTCTTTAGCCCAAACGGCATTACTGTGTAACAATAAGTACCCCATGGAGTTGTAAACGCTGTCTTGTCCTGATCTTCCTCAGCCATTTTGATTTGATTGTAACCCGCGAAACCATCAACGAAGGACTTGACCTCGAAGTTTGCGGTTGCATCTACTAGCATATCAATGTTAGGCAAAGGGAAGTCATCTTTGGGACTAGCCTTATTGAGATCTCGGAAATCTACGCAGACCCGAACCTTTCCGTTTGCTTTTGTGACTGTTACAATATTTTCCAACCAAGTCGGATATTCAATCACTTTGATGAAGCCCACCCGTAGGAGTTTTTCAATTTCTTCTTTCACGTGCAAGGACCACTCAGGTTTTATCCACCTCAACTTCTGCTTGATCGGCTTAATTTCTAGATCTAGAGGAATCCGGTGCTCTACGATAGAAGTATCCAGCCCAGGCATATCTTTGTAGGACCAAGCGAAGACGTCCATAAATTCTTTAAGCAATTCAACCAGGGCAACCCATTCATCTCCGGAGAAGAAGCTACCAATCTGCGTTTCTTTGGGTTCTTCGGCTGTTCCCAGGTTCACCGTTGTCAATACCTCATCGGCAGCTTGGGCCCGGCTTTCCTTTTGATCGCAAACCTGCTTTGAATCATTTTCTAAAATTTGCTCATCGATTAAGTCTGCATTATCTTCAATTGAATTAGGCTTAATTATTTTTAAATCTTGATGATTATTTTTTGTTAAGCGTTCAATTGTTAGATTTGCAATCACGGGATACTCAGAAAGGTCAACCATTTTATTCAAAGCATAGGTAAAAACAGTGTTCACAACTCGAAGACGGTCTTCTATCGTGAGGACATCAGACCGATCAGAAGACTCGAATTTAATGACAAGAGATTCAGAAGACCGACCCAAGACACGAGGAACGAAATTAGACTCGGAGGGACAAGGACGAGGCTTGAGCCCAAGCTTTTCAATCATAGTCTCCCTGTCGGCGACCGGTCCTCGGAACGAAGTCCAATTTTGTAACGGTCTCTCTGCAACAGTCTCCAACCTTTTTAACTTCACAACTGACTCCTTCTCGAATTCTAACATAGCCACCACCTCGCTGTCAGAGGAAAAGTCAATCAAATCACTCGGCTCTTTAGTAACAACCCCTCCTTCTGTAGGTACTTCTGTCAAAAGCATACCATCCCCAGGCTCAGACAGCCCCTGCTCTTTAAACAAATCTGCCAAATCACCATCAATATCCACAGGGTCAGCACCGCGGATCTTGCATATTGTGGGTTCGTCCAGAGTAAGCTTTTCGAACTGGTTCACATGATCAGGCCCCCAGAAATGGTAGCTAGTTTCATAAGTGGCGGTAACACCTGGCCTTTTGGGCAAGCTGCCAAACATTTCCTTCACAGGACATTGGCTGCTAGCGAACCTCCGGATTGTTCTCATTCTTTCTTCTGATTGGCTCAGTCTCGGTTCTGGGCAAACAAACATATCTCCATCCTCTTTGACAAAATGCTTATTCAAAGACCAACTGTACGGGCGCATCTCAGGCCTGTTGTACCTCTTACCAGCCGCTGAGGTCATCTTTTCTTTAAAAGCTTCAGTCTTGTCATACACTTTATCTTCTCTAGTCACGGCATATCCCAGGCCTTATTTGTTTCTCTTGGCTTCTGGCAACACAAGCCTACACGGTCCTTGTTGGCGTTTTCCCAGCCCTAGGCCAGGGATATAACTCATAACTCTCAGCATTTTCAACACAGGGGGAATCTTGTCTGAAGATGTCGTCAAATCTATGGTGCAGACCTGCCCTTTAGGTTTCTCTATTGTGAATCCACTAAGCATTGGATTTTCCTGGTCGAGCTTGATTTCCATTACTGGTAAGGTATTTGTGCTGGTTTCCCCGATCGTAACGCTATCACCATAAATGGTCGTCAGCACTCCTTCTTGCACAAACTTTAAACACTGGTGAAGAGTGGAGGCTACCGCTCCAATCTCATGAATCCAGGGTCTACCTAGTAATGCTGAGAATGTGACCAGAATGTCGATAACTTGAAATTCTACCATCATCTCCTTGCCTCCAAACATCAAATTCAGAGAGACTATCCCTAACACCGCCCTAGATGTCGAATCGTAGGCTTTTATTGTTTGGTTGGATGGTTTAAGATTCTGCGCATTAATGTCCAACATACTCATCATTTTAGCAGGGAGCACATTCATAGCTGACCCATTATCTATCAACACATGGGGAATCGACGTCCTTCCAGGGGCACCATGATGTGCAGAGACTCATTATGCTTCGCACCATAAGCAGGCAGGTCGAGATCCGTAAAAGTAATGATGTTCCCATACTGCCCAGTTCCAATCAGCTGACAGGCTTCGTCTGGGGTGGCGTTGACAGACACTTTCGTTTTGGATAGGGCCTCTTCCAACTTTAATTTGTGAGGGTAGGAGGATGTGAGTAGATACCATAAGGAGATATCGACTTGTGTTCTCTTTAACTGCGTTAGGATCGGGTCTTCCTGGACTTCTTCGTCTCCTGCCAGTCTGTAGGGGTTTTGAGAGGACTGAGGGTTAGAGACCGCAACTGCCTTACCTTTTCCAGACGGATCTGAATTATTCACTCCCAACATTCTCCCTGAACGAGTCAACAGATTAACTTCTTGATCTTTCTCAACCACAAAATCCTTACTGGCCTCTGAATGCGCGCTCGCCCGAAAAAATATATATATATGAAAAGGAGTCGCCACGCCGTTTTAAGAGGAAACATTGAAAACCTTTGTTTTAGAGAGAAAACATGAGTTCGGGGGTCAGGTTACGTGTTGGGAAGAACCGAGAGTTCACCCAACACGCCTCGTCCATAGACGAGTCTTTCAATCAAACATATCCAAGTAAATCCAAAGTGTGTGCAAATATCGATAATAAATGAAATGTGATAAAATGCATCTTATTAATTATGAAACGAGAAATTACATATTGTGAGCCCATTATTTAGGGAGGCCACATCCCTGATACAAACAAACTAGAGCAGATTACAAAGGAAAAGAGTCACTGCAGATGGGTCATGTGTGTCGCATGACACATCGTACCCGATGACCGCGCATGTGTCGCGTGACACGGGATCACTTGGGGACGAAGATGTCGCGTGACACATATGAGCCTTCGCGTAAACCTTACAATATGAATTCAGAAATTAACAGAAGCTATACAGATCTAATTAACAAGCTGAATTATGAACGAAAAACATAAACAACATCGAATCGACCCAGGGAGTGTGGATATGGATAGATCCACACCCCCTTGGGGGCTCAAACACCAAATTCAACCAAATCAATCAATATGAGCTCAATTACACAATCTAGGCAAGTTAAACAGAGAGATTGCGATTGGGATTCAGTAATTCAGATAGCTAGGATCTGATTACTGAATCCAAACAAAATAGAATTATAAAATTGCAAGGAATTAAATGAGAGAGAGAGAGAGAGAGAGAGGGTTAGGGAATTGTTACCCTTGTTGATTCCACGAATTCTATATCTAGTCAGATATAGAATTCTTCAATTCTTCGTTGTAGATCTCACAGCTCTGATCCAAGGGTTCCAATTGGTGTGGGTAGAGAATTGGGTTTGGATGAGAGGGATTAGGGGGTTGGAAAGGTAGGAGAGAGAGAGGTTTGGTGTTTGGGATGTTCGTTACAATGCTATTTTGGCGAGTAACGGTAGGCTAGAAATTGGGATCCATCTCAATGAGGGGAGGGTCTTATTTATAGGCTGCAGGTTGGTCCGCCTTAGTATGTCGCACGACCTTACGCGTCCACTTTCCATGCCTCAATGTCGCGTGACACAAGGTGGCTCAACCGCTTTTGGCGCCAAAAACCGGTTACGGAACATTCGGGAAAATACCCAAAAGGTCCAACGGGTTTTATTCCTAAGGGGTCCTTTGGCATGAATGATGTACCAAAAGGTACCCTTCGGGAAACTCATGGAACGTTTCCGGAAGTCTCGGGATAGGCCGGGAATTTACCAAAACGCCCCTTAATGCGCTTATTATATTAAAATGCATCGAAAAGGTTGCGAATTGGATTGGCGTACTTACAGAGCCCTCGGCAACGTCACTTTTGGAAAAAGTGGGGTTGTCGATAAAATAAGACCCAATCTCAATGAGCGGAGTGGGGTTAAGGTGAAGGGCTAGAAGGGTGAGAAGGGGAAAATTATGGCCGTGGACCTTTACGAGAAAGGATTCCTACGTATCCCTTTAAGAAGGGAATCAAGCCAAATCGTAGTTCGGAATTACTAATGCGACATACAAGCAAGAAAGGGGTAGAGATGTGTCTTCATACCTTTGCTTTGTGCTTACACTGTGACTTCTGTTGTGCTCCGCTTGAGAGGCTTTTTCTTGGGTTTGGCTCGCTTGAGAGGCTTTTCTTCTTTGTCAGGGGCTCTCAGCTAGAGAGGCTTTTCTTCTTTGGTGTGCTCAGGCAAAGAGGCTTTTCTTCTTTGGTGTGCTCCGCTAGAGAGGCTTTTTCCTTTTTGTGTGCTCCGCTAGAGGCTTTTCTTCGCTCCGCTAGAGGCTTTTCTTCTTTGTGTGCTCCGCTAGAGGCTTTTCTTCTTTGTGGGCTCCGCTTGAGAGGCTTTTTCCTTTGGTTTGGCTCTGCTTGAGAGGCTTTTCTTGGTTTGGCTCGCTGAGAGGCTTTTCCTTGGTTTGGCTGCGCTTGAGAGGCTTTTTCCTTGGTTTGGCTCTGCTTGAGAGGCTTTTCTTGGTTTGGCTCTGCTTGAGAGGCTTTTCTTGAGGCTTTTCTTGGTATGCATGCCTTTTTTGTTTTGTTCTTTCTTCTCCAGTTTGGTCGGAGGTCCAGTCGTCGAGACTCAATTGATTATTGTACCTGCGGGGGTAAAACAACAACTCCAACGCGCTACACTTGAATAAGCCTATCTTGTTAGCAAAGATTACTATGGTGTCTCGAACCATTTTTGGAAATATTGTGAGATCTATGGTGTCTCGAACCAATTTTGAAAATATTGTGAGATCTATGGTGTCTCGAACCAATTTTGAAAATATTGTGAGATCTATGGTGTCTCGGACCAATTTTAGAAATATTGTGAGAACTATGGTGTCTCGAACCAATTTTGAAAATGTTGTGAGAACTATGGTGTCTCGAACCAATTTTGAAAATGTTGTGAGATCTATGGTGTCTCGGACCAATTTTGAAAATGTTGTGAGAACTATGGTGTCTCGAACCAATTTTGAAAATGTTGTGAGAACTATGGTGTCTCGAACCAATTTTGGAAATATTGTGAGATCTATGGTGTCTCGAACCAATTTTGAAAATATTGTGAGAACTATGGTGTCTCGAACCAATTTTGAAAATATTGTGAGAACTATGGTGTCTCGAACCAACTTTAAAACGACATGATATGATGACTAGACGCTTGAAAGAAATATGCGTTCATACCTGTATTGTGCTCATTCGCAGCTGTCGGAAGGTCTTAGACTACCATTGTTGCTTCGCTTCCATTGGGATAAGTGTAGCTTCCTGGAGGCTCACGCTACTTCTTTCCTGCTCTCTTGTTGTTCTTTCTTTCATGTCCTGGGCTTTGCTTGGGAAACTGGGGACTTTGCCTTTTTCTGTTTCTTTCTTTCTCAATTTGGTCTGAGGGCCAGTCTTGAGACTCAATTGATTATTGTACCTGCGAGGGTAAGACAACAACTCCCGATGCTATGCCTAAATAAGCTTATCTTGTTAGCAAAGATTAATTTATGTTAGCTTGTTTGCACGAGTCCTGCTGCTGGGAAAGCAAATGTGATTATTGGGTTAAAGATCGGCTTTGCCAGGTTTATTCATGAAGTTTTGGGATTGTTTCGGACAGGTATGTATAGTAGGGGTCCTCTCCCGTGAGGTGGAAAATGATATGGCGCAGCTAGGCAAGTCGGGGACGCTCCCGAAAGTACAGATTGCAGTAGGTCCAGAGTGTATCGCGTGTCTGAGACAGCAAGCAGCAGAGGGGGGCAGAGAGCCATCCCGGCTTGGTGAAGCCCCAGTTGACAGTGCAAAGCAATCTTGGAGGGAATCGAGTAAGGAGAGCCGGAGGGATACCTTAACCAAAGCCCCAGCTTGAGGATATTCCATGCAGCTTCATCGCAGGCAGAGTCATCTTGTAGCCACAGAGGCAATTCATCATTTCAAACCGCAGTCAATCAGTCGCTGGACAAGACTCGGAAATGTTTACGCGCAGGGGCACATCTTTCGAATGATGGGAAATGAATCCCGAATTCTGTGTATGACACTCTCGCTTTGGGTTTGACTCTTTTGAGAGAGTATAAGCATCACAAGGTGTGGAAAGTGTATGGAAGCCCCTGCTGACCGAAACGGTGTTTAGCTCTATCTTCCTATGATGTAGAAATAGAAGACTTTTCGAGACACTTGAAAACCTGTCTTATTCGTGATGATCACAAAGCTGCTTAAAACCCTTTATTGATGTTCGGGTTAGTCAACCGCCAAAGCTGATATGAGCAAATATTTTATATCAATCCTGAGGAGAAAGCCCACTGATATCGAGATCAAATTCGGAAGGATGGAAGGTGTATGGGCATGGTCCTTGAGGAGACCAGATTTTCTGAGATTTGTTTGTGATTTCGACCGGACCAATTAAGGTTGCCTACGTTCCCCTCCATAGGAGGAGCTCAGGTCGCCGTAGTTCGGCTTATCCCGAATGAAAAGAATGAAAGATGAAGTTCGGGGATGTGAGGACCTTCGAGAATTTTTGAGATTTGAAAAAACGTGTCCTCTTGGAGTGTCGATGGGAGACACAGATGCGAAGCCCCAGTGGGACGTCCACGGCAGGTGTTTGCAGAGGAGAAATGAAATATGCTCACATACAACGTCAAATGAACGGACGGAATTTGCACAATCTTCAATTTATGGTCCTTTGAGCCGGGATGAACTTGGCTCTGCTTCAAGCAATAATCTGTTTTATATCTCGACGGTATTGGAATGAGACTGCTATCCGGTAGGAACTGCGACTGGGCTTCAGGGTTTCGATCGGTCTTTGGGTGATTTAGGATATTATGACCTCTTAAAACGAGAGGTCGGCTAGGCTTTTTGCTGGCTGAACCTCTAAAGATGAGAGGTTGGCTCTTGGGTATGTGTTTGGGATTTCTAAGGTGAGGGAATCCATGATTGCATCTTCAATGCCTCTAAGAATGAGAGGTCAATCTTGGCTTTGGCTAAAGGGCAAAGGTAAGGGTAATGGTAATGGTAATGTCCTCTAAAATCGAGAGGACGGCTTGGGATCGGTTTGAGGTAATGGTGAGGGGACATCCAAGTTGTCTCTTTATTCACTCTGAGACTCCTCCTGAGTAACGACCGAATCCTTTGACTTTGCTTTCTGAGAGTATCACTGGGGACTAGGCTCTCTTTCTTTTCTTTTCTTTTTATTATTATTTATTTTTATTTTTATTTTTATTTTTTTTTTTTTTTTTTTTTTTTTTTTATTTATTTTTTTTTTTTTGAGAGGAGAATTTCAGCTAGTCCCCAGGCTGGATCATTGCATTCGTCGTTCTTGAGCTTGGAGACGGGTCACTCTTATTTTGAATCACGGGAGCCTCAAGGATAGTCCCTCTTCTTCGGGTGATGGCTAAATGGGTTTCAAAATGTGCCGATCTTGAAATGAAAGGGTATCTGTTTAGGTGAGGGTAAGGTAAAGGTTTTCCTAGGGGTGAGAGGTTTCAACCGCAGTCCCTACCGGATGATCCGAACGAGATTGAGTCTTCATTGCTGGCTTAAGCTTACTTCGCGGAAGATCCGTGCAAATTCATCGAACGAGATTATGAAAGAAGTGTGAGCATATGGGACGCAAGATGGGGATATCAGTCGATTTTCTCGCTCCGATCAAATTAAAACATTAGCCATTTCAAAGCGTTGGTCGGTGAGCAGCACAAGTTATCATTTGGAATAAAACCATTTCAATTGAGTGTAACGCAGGTGTTCTAGTTATGCCTCGAGTCTAGCAAGAAGAGAAACAAAGATTTTATCACTGCAAAGCAAAATCGGTCCGACTTGGACTCGACAGACTCACGTCCGACAGTGGACATTCTAGACCCTACGAGGACTGATTGACTTCTTCAACGTTGAGCATCGTTGCCATTGGTGCGGTGAGGACCCTTCTCGATCTCTTTGTCATTTATAGGTCGTCCTCATTATCTTTAGCAATCTGGGCAAGCACCCGGGCCTCTCGCTTGAAAGGAAGAATATCTTCAAGTGTAGCTCGCAACTCCTTGATGGACACACCTTTTGCACTCTGCCGCTGACCCAAGGGATATGGACTTTCAGGCTAGTGGGTCATAATCTTCTCTGCACCGAGCATTTTGGATTCTGCATCAGATGGACAACCGCTCGAGCACTTGAACTGCTTCCGCCTCAGGAATATGGACCAATCGAGCGCCGGGCACGAGAGCGCACACCCAACTTGCCGTAACCTTTGCAAAGGTGAAGAGGTAAGAGCGTGTATAAGGCTGCGAATAGAGAATCTTTGAGGAGGTACGGGAGAGGGAAGAATACGGAAGGAGACGGACTCGTGCAACACTTTATTAATCTTCAAGTAGAAATCGATGTCTTTTAAGTCCTAGGGTCGGTTGGAAAAGGATAAGTCTTTATTCACATAATCTAGACCTCGGGGAAACCTAACGACACATCATCAAGAAATACACCAAATGCGTGTTTCAAAATGAATAATAGGCGACAGTACCTAAACAAAACCGAAGCATTTATGGGACGAACGAGCAGCCCCAATTTCTGGAGAAATTTGGGCAGCATAACGGGTATTCCTGAAGAAATTCAAGGAAAAATCCGGCATGACCTCTCGTCGGTGCATGTTGACAAAGCGGCATGATCTCTCATTAGAACATGCCGTGGGAACGACATGTCCTCTCGTGAAACCATGTTGCGATGGCAACATGCCCACACGTGCTAGGTTTTGGGGTAGGTACGAAAGCCTTTTAAAATTTTTGAAGCAATTCATTTTAGTGTATTTGAAAATGTCATGTCAAAAACCAACCGTTTTTTGGGTAAGGTTTAAAAGTGTGGCGCCACCTATAACGCACTAGGGGTATGGGTTTGACATTAGGCGCTCAAGCGTAGGCGAATTTTATGGCCGTCCGCGATGCCGTCAATCGCACCCGAGGGTTCTAGATCTACGTGGTGTAGGGTGCGGGATGGCTAGATTCCTTTATTTGCGAAAAATGATTTTTTTATTTTTTTTTATTTTTTTGAAAAAGAAAACAACACACACCCTCACACAGGATAAACAGGGAACAACAATCAATTGAGTCACGCTTGATTCAAGGGACTGCCCTCAAACCAGTCTTCTGATGTTTTGTTCAGTGGCCACCTTTTGTCGCGTGACACAGGACAACCAGAGACAAAGGTGTCGCACGACCTGGGTGGTCACTGAACCAGCAGCTCTTCAATCATCAAATCATCCCCTGCTTTATCATAGCAAGAGCAACACAAAGAGAAGACAAATGCACAAAAAGTGACCACAAGCACAAAGGGCTCACAAGTTTCATAATCAACAAAATGTAGGCATCACAAATGATTATCGAATAATGTACACAACATGGATGCATTGGATGTTTTTTGACTAAACGAAAGCTTGACCCACTTAACACTTGAAAAACAGGTTTTCAAGTGAAGTCCCCAGCAGAGTCGCCACTGAATGTGCGCTCGCCCGAAAAAAATATATATATATGAAAAGGAGTCGCCACGCCGTTTTAAGAGGAAACATTGAAAACCTTTGTTTTAGAGAGAAAACATGAGTTCGGGGGTCAGGTTACGTGTTGGGAAGAACCGAGAGTTCACCCAACACGCCTCGTCCATAGACGAGTCTTTCAATCAAACATATCCAAGTAAATCCAAAGTGTGTGCAAATATCGATAATAAACGAAATGTGATAAAATGCATCTTATTAATTATAAAACGAGAAATTACATATTGTGAACCCATTATTTAGGGAGGCCACATCCCTGATACAAACAAACTATAGCAGATTACAAAGGAAAAGAGTCACTGCAGATGGGTCATGTGTGTCGCATGACACATCGTACCAGTGACCGCATGTGTCGCGTGACACAGGATCACTTGGGGACGAAGATGTCGCGTGACACATATGAGCCTTCGGCAGAAACCTTACAATATGAATTCAGAAATTAACAGAAGCTATACAGATCTAATTAACAAGCTGAATTATGAACGAAAAACATAAACAACATCGAATTGACCCAGGGAGTGTGGATATGGATAGATCCACACCCCCTTGGGGGCTCAAACACCAAATTCAACCAAATCAATCAATATGAGCTCAATTACACAATCTAGGCAAGTTAAACAGAGAGATTGCGATTGGGATTCAGTAATTCAGATAGCTAGGATCTGATTACTGAATCCAAACAAAATAGAATTATAAAATTGCAAGGAATTAAATGAGAGAGAGAGAGAGAGAGAGGGTTAGGGAATTGTTACCCTTGTTGATTCCACGAATTCTATATCTATTCAGATATAGAATTCTTCAATTCTTCGTTGTAGATCTCACAGCTCTGATCCAAGGGTTCCAATTGGTGTGGGTAGAGAATTGGGTTTGGATGAGAGGGATTAGGGGGTTGGAAAGGTAGGAGAGAGAGGTTTGGTGTTTGGGATGTTCGTCACAATGCTATTTTGGCAGCAGTAACAAAGAGGCTAGAAATTGGGATCCATCTCAATGAGGGGGAGGGTCTTATTTATAGGCTGCAGTTGGCTGCCTTAGTCTGTCGCACGACCTTACGCGTCCACTTTCCATGCCTCAAGCTGTCGCGTGACACAAGGTGGCTCAACCGCTTTTGGCGCCAAAAACCGCTCGGAACATTCCGGGAAAATACCCAAAAGGTCCAACAGGTTTTATTCCTAAGGGGTCCTTTGGCATGAATGATGTACCAAAAGGTACTTCCTTCGCGGGAAACTCATGGAACGTTTCCGGAAGTCTCGGGATAGGTCGAGAATTTACCAAAACGCCCCTTAATGCAGTTTTATTATATTAAAATGCATCGAAAAGGTTGCGAATTGGATTGGCGTACTTACAGCCTCCATGAGTTCTGCTAGCGTAATCGGAACAGGACGAGTGCTGTATGGCCATGCCGCCTGCCTTATCTCATTTATGGACAATGGCTCCTCTACATTAGCTGCTATCCTGAGTTCCTCCAAGGAGATTGGGGAATCTCTAGGAACCATGGAGGATATAGTGTTGGCAACCACATGCTCTTCATAATCGTCATAATCAGCAGTATTATTCAAACCATACAGATCATCAAGATATAAAACATAGCAGAAATTATCTTTCATTTCATCAGAAAATGGGATTACATCGGTCACAATCTCATTGCAACCAGCACTATCACTTTCATCTATTGACTTCCCAAACTCTATTACATTAACAAAATAGTCTTGCCCAAAGTCGATAAGATTCACGTTGTTACTTGGCAGAGGATTGCTGACCACATTTGGGCGAGGAGATTTCTTGATCTTCTTGTCATCCACCAAACCTTGAATTATCTTTTTGAGGGTTATGCAGGAATTTGTGGTGTGCCCTGGGAACTGGTGAAATCGACAGTACTTGCTAGCATCCAGATTGGGATTAGGACGAGCAGGACTATAATTCTCCAATGGTCTGATCATACCGGTACGAAGCAATCCGTTAAAAACTTCCTCTGTAGACATGCCCAAATCATCAAACCTCGGCTGCGGCTTAGGCTGAAATCTTACTGCGTTCTGCACATTACTACCTCCTCTTTGTAGATTGTTGATACTGTTGTCTTTGGTCACTTCTCTTCCCCTCGACACCATTGCTGAAACAGGGTTGGGTGCTCGATATCGGTAACCTCCACTACCGCTGTTACCATTGGCATTTGCATTCGGGGTTTGATTGAACAATCTGTTTTCACTTCTAGCTCCCATTCCCACCATCTCTCGCAGATCTGGGTACTAACCTTTTCCGATGGCTTCCCTGAGCACTGGCTTGACACATGACAAGAAAATGTCTTTTTGGTCCTGGAGGGGGATTGGCTTTGTTAGCTCATTAAGCTTGGCGTTCCACCGTTTGTAAAATTCTGTAATTGACTCATCAGCCTTCTGGATAGTCCCCACTAAATCATCCCGAGTGGTATGCCACTCCAAATTGCCTTTGTACTTCTCCAAAAAGGTTTCTGTTATCTGGCTCCAGGTGGAGCGACACTCTTGTTTCAAAGCCAGAAACCATGTGAGCGCTGATCCCTTCAAAGTCAGATGGAAGTGGGATGCCATAAACTCGGGTGTGCAGCCCATTGCTCCCATTGTCATAACATAAGTATATATATGAGTTTTCGGGCAAGCGGTACCATCGAAATCCATTTTGGGCATTTTAAACTTGTGCGGCAAAGGCGTTACTTGAGCGGGATCCACAACCTTAAGACCACTAGAACCCACGGTCAATTTATCGATCTGTTGCTGTATCTGCTTCAACAAGGCTGTCACTTCTGGCGTCAAACCTGAAATTTGGGGAATAGCTGGAGCCACTGTTGATGACGGCACTGGGAAATCAGAATTAGGTCCAACAGGCAAAGCGGCCGGTGGGAGACCAAAAGTACTGGGGATTCCAATATTACTGTCTAACAAGCTGACCGAGCTAGGGATCCTGTTCCCATACACATCATAACCATTAAACTGCACATTGGGGTTCTGGGAACTGTACTGCGTTGACTGACCTCTGAATTGACCAAGAGTAGAGAGTCCTGTACTGATGCATGGGGCGGAATACGGAGTGGAACCATATAAATGCTGAGTCAGGGGAGAACACACTTCGGGCTGAGGGACACTGCCTTGGGTCTGAAACTGCTGATATCTTGAAACACTGTCTTGACAAATTTGATTCCCTGAAAGCCGATATTGACCACTCTGGGAACTGTCGGGATATGCTCTGGACTGGGGTTGGGTATAACCTGCTTGAAACTGAGATCCATACTGAAACTGTGATGCTGGGACATTGGGAGTTGGAGAGGCAGTGAGATCGAAGAAATTTGCTGCTTGACCGCCATTCTTGCTAGCACCTTGCTGAATAACCTGGTTATACCCTTGAGAAGATGGGGGAATGAACCTTCCTTGGTCACCCACAAACATTCCCGGAGATGACATTTGATTGGGGCGCGGGGCATAGCTTACTGGAGGAGGCATTGCATTGTAGCTGGGCTGGGTAGGCTGAGCAGGTGAAGCGGATCCAATCTCGTTGTGGCTGTCTTCTGTGATCTCCTCATAAGAACCGTCCTCCCGACGAAGTGCTGCAATCCCTTTGGCTCTCATGGCCTCCACAAAGCGGTTATGAGCTTCTTCCTCACGGGCCTTGGCATTCTGACCCAATAGGCAGGCCTCACGTTCTCGGGCTAGAGCAGCTTCCAACGTTACCCTCAATTCCTTTGTGGTCACATCGTTCAAACCTGGTTGACCCATTGTCACTGAGCCTCCAGCGGACTGAGCAGAAAATACATCTCCGTTCCCGGCCATCTATGATTCTACACCAACTGAAACTGCTTGAACACGAACCAAACGAGCTCCTGGGACAGATGAGCGGGTCCAACTCGCCGTAGCTGCAGGGGTAGAGACGGGTTTATAAGGTATTGAAGGGAAATTTCGAGGAACGGGAGAGGGAAAGGAACGGGACAGACTCGCACAAACAAATTTATTTATCTTCAAGTATAAATTAGTGTTTTAAATCCTAAGTACGGTTGGGAAAGGAGAAGCCTTTATTCATGCTAACTATACCTCGGGGAAGCCTAGGGACGCAATGTTCAAATTACACTAAATGCCTTGCTTTGAAATATATAATAGGTAATGATACCTAACCAAATCCTAACATCATTATGGAACAGAGAGGTTGTCCAAATTTCTAGGGAAATTTGGGCAGCATAACGGGTCTTTTCGAAGAATTTCGAAGAAAAATCCGGCATGACCTCTCATCGGTGCACGTTGACAATGCGGCATGATCTCTCATTTAGAACGTGCTACGGGAGTGACATGTCCTCACGTGAAATCATGTTGCATTTGGCAACATGCCCACAAGATGCGAGGTTTTGGGGGAAGGTATAAGGACCTACGATATGTTTCAAAAACAATTCATTTTGTTGTAATGAAAACATTGTGTCAAAAACCAACCGTGGGTAAGGTTTAAATGTGGTGCCACCTATAACGCACTAGGGGGTTAGGTTTGATTTTAGGCGCTCAAGCGTAGGCGACATACATCACCGACTGCGATGCCGTCAATCGCACCCGAGGGTTCTAAGTCTAAGTGATGTAGTGTGCGGATGACTATATTCTTTTATTTACAAAAAACAAGATTTTTTTATTTTTATTTTTATTATTTTTTTTGAAAAAGAAAGAAAACACACACACACCCTCACAGGAGATACAGGGAACAACAATCAACTGAGCCACATTTGATCCAAGGGACTGCCCTCAAACCAAGCCTTCTGAGTATCTGTTCAGTGGCCACTCCTTGTCGCGTGACACAGGACATCAAGAGACAAAGGTGTCGCACGACCTGGATGGTCACTGAACCAGCAACTCTGCAATCATCAAATCAGCCCCTGCCTCTCTATGGCAAGAACAAAGCAAGAAAATCTAATGCACAACACAATGACCACAAAGCACATAAAGTTCACAAGTCTCATATTCAACAAAATGCATGATCCCCAAATGATTATCAAAGATGCACAACAAAAATGGATGTATTGGATGTTTAATTTTAATGAAAGCTTGACCCACTCAACATTTGAAAAACAGATTTTCAAAGTCAATCATCCCCAGCGGAGTGGCCACTGAATGTACGCTCGCCCGAAAATTGGTTTGTAAAAATGAAGGAGTCGCCACGCCGTTTTTAAGAGGAAACATTGAAAACCTTTTTTTAGAGAGAGAAAACACGGGTTCGGGGGTCAGGTTACGTGTTGGGAAGAACCGAGAGTTCACCCAACACGCCTCGTCCGTAGACGAGTCTTTCAATTAAACATCCAAGCAAATCCAAAAGTGTGTGCAAATGTTGACAATGAACAAGTGTGGTAAACATGCATTTTATTTAATATGAATCGAGATTTACAGCTTGTGAGCCCATTATTTAGGGAGGCCACATCCCTGCTACAACAATCTAAAACAGATTACAAGGGGAAAAGGTTTCTACAAACAGGCACGATATGTCGCATGACACATGGCACATGTGACCACATATGTCGCGTGATACAGGATCACCCATGAACGATATGTCGCGTGACATACGGAGGCCATCTGCAGAAACTTACAAATTGAACACCAGAATCAACTACAACTAACACAGATCTAATTAATTGAACATATTAGATACGAAATAGAGAAATAACAACAAATTGACCCCGGGAGTGTGGATATGGGTAGATCCACAACCCCTTGGGGTTTAAACACCAAATTCAAGCAAGTATTCAACAATAGTAGTTCAATTACACAGATTAAACATGTTAAACAGAGAGATTGCGATTGGGATTCAGAAATCTAGACAGATAGAGTCTGATTACTGAATCCTAACAGAAGTAGACAATAGAATTATGAAGAATTGAATAGAAAGAAGAGAGAAGAGGGAGTTTGAGATTTGTTACCCTTGTTTCTTCCATGAATTTTGTATCAAGTTAGATACAGAACCCTTCAATTTGATGCTTCTGGTCTTGGGGGCCTAAGAGAATTGGTGCAAAGGATCTAGGTGGTTTGGCTTAGGAAATGGGTTTGGATTGGAGGGAATTGGGTAGGTTGAAGGTAGGAGAGAGAGAGAGAGAGAGTTGTGTTTGGGAGATTCATTACGATGCAATTTCTGCAGAGTAACAGTAGGCTCAAGTTGGGATCCATTTCTGAGAGGGGGAGGGTCTTATTTATAGGCTGCAGTTAGTGGTCACCTTGTGTCGCACGACTATATGCAACCACTTTCCATGCCTCAACTTGTCGCGTGACACAAGGTGGCCTCAACCGTTTTTGGCGCCAAAACCAGTTTCTGGAACATTCAGGCCTAAATACCTAAAAAGTCCAAAAAGGTTTATTCCCAACAGGTCCCTTGGCATGAGTAAGGTACCAAAAGGTACTTCCTTCGCGAGAAACTTATGAAATGTTTCCGGAAGTCTCGGGATAGGCCGAGAATTTACCAAAATGCCCCTTAATGCAATTTTATTACATTAAAATGCATCTAAGAAGGTTGCGAATTGGATTGGTGTACTTACAGAAGTAGATGATCATGTCGTCGACATATACTTCGATTTATTTGTGAATCATGTCATGGAAGAGGGTTGTTGCAGCCCGCTGGTAAGTAGCCCCAGCGTTCTTCAGACCGAACGGCTTGACCGTGTAGCAGTATGTCCCCCACGGAGTGGTGAAAGCAGTCTTGGCTTGATCTTCCTCGGACATTTTGATCTGGTTGTATCCAGCGAACCCATCCACGAAGGATTTTACTTAGAAATTTTTCGTGGTGTCGACTAGCATGTCGATGTTAGGTAGTGGGAAATCATCTTTAGGGCTGGCCTTATTGAGATCCCGGAAATCCACACAGCATCTGACCTTTCCATTGGCCTTGGTGACCTTCACGATGTTGGAGAGCCAAGTAGGGTACTCAATCACTCTGATAAAACCAGCTCGGAGCATTTTCTCAATTTCTTCTTTAACTTGCAAGGACCACTCTTGCTTGATCTTGAGCAGCTTCTGTTTGATAGGCTTGGATTTGGGATCCAGGGGAATTCTGTGCTCCACGATTGAGGGATCGAGTCCTGGTATGTCCTGGTATGACCAGGCGAACACGTCAACATACTCCCGGAGGAGGCTTATCAGGGCTTCTTTTTCTGCATCGGCAAAGAAACTGCCCACTTGTGTCTCTTTAGGCTCTTGCACTGACCCCAGGTTCACTTTGGTCATAACCTCTTCGGCAGCTTGGGCCCGGTTGTCCTCTTGGTCAACTACACGCTTGAGAACTTCCTTAATGTATTGTTCATTTGATGTGTCTGCTTCTTTATCAATTGAGTTATTAACGTCTTTTAAGTTGTTTGTTAACTTATCAGTTGTTAAAGTGGCAATGAGAGGATACTCCGAAAGGTCAGACTTTTCATTAAACGAGAATGGAAATACATGGTTGGCTACATTATCATAGTCTTCCGGCATAAGGCTGTTGGACGACTCAGAGGACTGGACTTTTACAAGGACTGACTCAGAGGGTTCGAGACCGGATTTAGGGAGATGTGGGTGCAGGCCCAGCTTGTCTTCCAGTTCTGTCTGGCTTGCCCTTGGTTCGGTGAAAGTTACCCAGTTTTTCAGTGGCATTGCTGGATGCTTGATAAGGGTTCGGGGATCGAGAGGCTTGGCTTCTACTGTCCCAATCATGGCAATCAAGCTATTTTTAGAGCCCAGGTCAATCAGGTTTGGCACATCCATGACTTCTTTAAAAAGACTCTGTAGAGCTGGTCCACTGAGAGCATCTTCTATGAATTCTGGTTCCTTCTGCTTTGGAGTTACTGTCTCGAATGTGGCCTCGGCGGCTGATCCAAATGGAACCCGTTTCCCATGGAGAGAGTGCCCCGAGCCGCTCCTCCAAGTCTGGATTCCCTTGAATGTGTACTCGTCTTTGGACTGTGGTGGCGGTTGGTCCAGTAGAAGGGACTGTGAGCCACCGAGGAACGCTCCCTTATCGGATTAGCCTTGAGTCCTCCGAAACGCTTGAGGTCCCGTGCTATCTTTTCCATCCTTTTTGTAGTCTCTGTTGACTATCCCTGCTTCTTTCTCATCTTCATCGGTTCCAGCCGGTCCCCTCGGTTCCGCTGTCGGTTCCCTTATCGGTCCCCTCGGTTCGCTTGTCGGTCCCCTGCTTCTGCTCGGTTCCTCTTAGTGAAGTAATGAGCGAGGTCGAAACTGTAAGGTCGGAGGTTGGGTGTGCTGTCGGAGATTCCCCTTTGCGGCGTCGCCTTGGTGCACGGCGAGCCTTTTGTCTTCCCCGATGTCGGCCGGTGTTGGCACGTAACCAAGCCCCCGGACCTGGTGTGGTCCTGGCTTCGATGACTTGGTGTTGGCCTTGTAACCTTTTACCGAGCCCCGATCACGGGATGAAGTTCATGAGTTTCATCATCTTCATGGCGGGAGGAATCTTGTCATGAGATAGTGGAAGGTCCACGTTGCATATTTGGATCTTGGAGGTCTCCGTGTAGTGAATCCAGCTAATGCCATGTCGCCATTATGCTTGATTTCTAACACCGGAATGTCGTTGGTGCTTTGGTCCCCTCGGTGGTGACGCCTTCACCGTAGATCGTGGTTAGCTCATTGCCTTGCATGAACTTGAGGCATTGGTGAAGGGTGGATGGCATGCCATTGATTTGATGCGACGGGGACGCCCAGATGGCTGTGAAAGTGATTGGAATGTCCAACACTTGGAATTCTGTGGGGATCATCCGCTTGCCGAACCGAGATATTAAGAGTAGCAACCTCGAGAACTGTACGGGAAGTAGAGTCATAGGCCTTGACAAAGGTGGACTCGAAGGCTTCGATTCTGTAGGTTTGATGTCAAGCGAGTCCATCATCTTGGCGGGAAAGACATTCATTCCGAACCTCCGTCTACCAACACGCGGAAGGCGACGCCGTCCAATGGACTGTGATGTAGAGCGGCTCATTGTGATCAGCCCCAAATTTTGGAAGGTCCAAATCTATGAAGGTGATAATGTTGTCGTAGTGGATGTTGCTGATCATCTGAATGACCTCGTCTGGGGTTGCGTCCATGGGAACCATGGTACGGGCCAGACTTTCCTCTAGCTTGAGATTGTGAGGATATGAAGATGTGAGCAGGGACCAAAGGGAAATGTTTGCCTGGGTCTGCTTGAGCTGAGTAAGGATCGAATCCTCTTTCAGGGAACTTGCGTCTTCGGGCTGGTCGGGATGCAGTTCTGGCTCCGTCGACTTTTTGGTGGCCTTAGGCGGTAATGCATGGATTTGACCCGATCGGGTTAGAACGCTGACGTCAGGCTTGGATCCTTCTGAATAGGTCGCTCTAAGTTGAGCCATAGTTAGAGGAGGACTCCTTGTAGCATAGGGCCACATGTCTTCCCTCAATTCATTGACAGTAGATGAATTTCCTGGGGCTTCGGCAGCTTTATGGATTCTGTCCCAGGATACTGGCTTGGGTGCCTCCGTGGGGAGGTAGCCTACGGTTTGACGTAGCTGTTCGAACGTCAATGCACAACAGTGGTTGCCAGAACTAAATTGTGCTTTGCTGACCCTCCGGGGGAGGTTGGAGAGTTCTTGGTTCAGGCGAACAGTCTCCTTGATCTCTTCACGGTATACTGCGCTCCTTTCCTTCTTGCTAAGCATACTCAGGGAATTCTGGAGTTGGGTCTAGCGGTACTCATGGTTTGCTAGTTTTCCTCCACTCTTGGCCCAGATTAACTTTTTTGCAGAAGAGCCTGCGTCGAGAGTTAGTGCCTGCATTTCTTCCCATGTGAGAATAGCCAGTGCTTCTTTGAACTGCGTGCGGCAGTCTAGATAAACCTCCATTGGGGAGAGCTTTCCTTTCTTCTTTATCTGAGTGGCGGGTATGTCGAAAGGTGAGTATACGGCTTCCCGAACATCTGCCCATGTAACTGGTTGCTGTCCCAGTTGATCGTTTCTGTAAACGAATGCCGAAGACTGTGGAATCTCCCTGAGCAGTTGCCGGAGATGTATTTCAATCTTTCTCTTGTTGTTGAATTGACCTTCCTCTCTCAGTTGGCCTTTCAGTTTGAGTGCGGAAATGATCCGTTCCCATCCTCCCAGGACCCTTGGGATTCCGGTCTTGTTGACTTCATGCCCGACTTAGAAGAGAATGGTTTCATCGTCTTCATCGTCGCTTTCACAGAGAACTTGCTTTCCTCAAGGAGATAAGCTCTGGTATTCGTTCTGCTGTACCATTCCATCTCCTAGGTCATCGGGACCGTTGACCACCCTCGTTCGCAGGGGGTCAATGAGAATGCACGGTAGTCCAGGAAGTTGCCATGAGCAAAACCCTTGAGGTCGAACTGGTCTAGAGTGGCCTCTAGCTTTCTGTCTGAAGCTGCTTGTGACACTTTAAGGGCTTGGTCCCTGTGGGTCTTTTGAGCTTGGTTTTCGTCCCATAGACGGTTCTCTAGAGCGGCTAGTTCCATGAGGGCCTTCCTTGCGAGAGCCAAACAATATCCGTAGGTGCGCGCCATCTGGCTAGTGTCTAGAACTGTGATCACATCCAAATCTCCGAATGGCGGAAACACTTGGATTATGTTGACGAAGGAAGTCGGGCTGGGACATTCCATGTGGCCTTCCTTGATCTCTGTTACCAAGAAGTTTGCCCATATCTGCTTGATTGAACACACGGAGCGCTGGTTTCGCGATGTTGACAAGCCTCCGTGATCTCGCCGATCGCTGCCCAAGTCTACCAGCTAGCGGGGCCGCTGGCGGATGTCGAACCGTGGCCGTGACGACCGGGAGCAGAATCAAACCTGAGCATGTCAGAAGGCCGAAGCGGTCATTTCCCACGCTTCTGGAGCCGATTAATCGCTGTCTTCATGGGGAAGAACCTTCGCGTATGCTTTTCGGCGCGGCCGCTTCAAGCATTCCCGAGGCCGATCTCGATCTCGCAGCCGGCGAGGAGCTTTGTCTCCTTCGCTGCTGTCGCCTCGTCTCGCGGCGCTTGTGGCTTTAAGCCGACTCGACGGCACCAGCTCTGGCTGCCACCGGGGCCGGTAGTCTGGGCTGGGATTTACGATGAGCCTCGGAGCTCAGCCTTCGCGCTGTGTGGCCTGCTACCTACGGTAGCGAGTGTGCAACCGTCGAGGGTAATCCTTTGGCATTGGGTCTCACAGTATCTCGCACAAGGACCCGATCCTCGTATCATCGTGGATATCTCGGAATTGTATTGATGCTCGACGAAGTCGTCGCTGGGCATCACTTCGATCATGTGTTCTTCGTTGTCGTGTCAACCAAGCCATTGCTTCCCATAAATGTCGAGTACTGCCAGAATCGGACAAGCCGAGCTTGGAAAATCTCCACATGTTGTCTGAGCCTTCGGTCAGAGTGACCGATAGAATGTGCCATCCTCGAAACTCGGAGCACGCGAATGTAGGGATCTTTCGCCCGCGGTCCCGCCGCATCCTCGGGACTTCGTGAGAGTCCCTGAGCCTTCGTCGTCGCAGTTTCGTCAACTTGGCCACAACCCAAACGTAGTGAGATCGTGATACGTCCTGCATTGGCCGGAGCTACTAGGGAAAACATCATGCCTCCTCACAGAGAATGTGGGCCTGCAGCGGTAGTTCTCGGAGGACATCCCATACGACGTCCATGTATTCAAGACGAAAAGTGTGACTGGTTGCTGTGCTGACTCCTTTAATCACGTTTAAAATCTCTTCTCTGCCCACTCAAGTGACCGTAGAGCTTCGGGCTTCAAGAATGTCACTGGCGAATCTCCGATTGGAGACAAAGGGCGGCTATGTGCCCGCATCACTGGCGATGCCTCAATGTTGCTTCTTTCCAATCGCTTCCAAATGTTGGAAATGACAGCTGAACTTGATGTACCTGGATCGCTTCAGTAGGTCTTCGCCCGCTTCAAGTACGCGACATAGTTATGCGCAAGATCTCCTCGACTGACTCGAGGATTCTCAACTGAGACTTGCGCCCGATAGTTCCTCGTTGATTTCAAGGAGGTAGCCCCGCCGTGCTCCGGCCGCGGCACGCTGCCGTCGCTGCTCCGGCTTCGCTTTCCTAGCGAGGAAACCTGTCCCTCTCGATCACTTCTCAAGATCTCCCTCGCTTGCTGACAACTTAACGCACTGATGAGAAAGGGAAGCTTACGGCTTTCATAACGGCATGCAGCCTAAGGGCGTCCCAACAGAATGCCGTGGAATCTCGGATGGAATGTCCATCACGTGGAATTTTTGGTCAGCACCATTCGGGGTTTCGAACTGCAGCTCCCAGAAAGTCACCATCCCTCAGTGATGGGACGGATACGGCTTGCCATCGTAGCCTTTATAGTCCCGAGCAGACTGAATCGGGATGAGCTTTCGGGAGCACGAGGGCTCGCATCACTGTGCCGGCAGGGGGAGAACGCAATCTGGCCGACTCCGTTATCCACCAATACTCCGGAGGCAGTGATATGGTGTTGAGCTCTAAGAGCGATGCATGTACAGAGCTTGGCATTATGCCTCCCGAGTAGCACTTCTCTAAGAAAGTCTTCATCAGCGGTAACGTGATCATACTCGCCATGTAGCCGGGAATCGGTAGATTTAGTCTCCCTATTCGAGAAGGAGAGTCATCAAGCCATCCGGCTTTCCTCGCCTCGCCTTCTCTCGCGAGGTAAAGCCTCTCATGGAGCCTTCTGATCAGCGGCAGGCCATGCTTGCGGCGGCTGTCTCCTCGTTGAAGCACGTTGATCGAGCTTGCGCTAAGCCGACATCGATCTTCCTTTACCTCCGGGCCCGTGCCAAGTCGGACAAATTGAACTCTTCGCTCGATCCCGCGGGGGGTTATGCTTCTCCGACCGGGCAAGCAAGATTACCAAGATCTCGAGTGTATTTCGGTGTCCCAAAGCTCTCAAACTCACGTGTCGGCCAGAACTTTTCGCTTTCCCACCCCTCGCTCGGCTCTAAAGTCCGCATGGCTCCGGAGGAAGTGGAGGACTCGGGCCGGGAGTAGAGGCAGAAAACGTAGTAGTCCGAACCTCCCGGATGACTCTCCGAGTGTACCCACACCGGTGTCTCCAACAGCATCTTCCAGATCGCTTTCTCTCTGCCGCCGAGAGTGACTTCTTCTTTCCTCGCTTCTTCTCGAGTGATCGTCCTGACCACATTCTGGGGACTCGCATCTGTGCAAAGTGAAAGGGGGCCACAAACATCATAGACGACATGACACTCTGGACATTTGATGAGGACCCTACTGGAAGAGGCGAGGAACTCGGCTCGTGGCAATCTTCTTGGGCACCCATTCAATGGAATTCACACCGTCGGTTTGTTGTTCAAAAAAGGGTTTCCGACTTTATCAACCCACTGGGGGACGCTCCAATTTTCCTTCCTCTATCAAGCTTTTGGATTTCTCGTATCGTAACACCCACGCAGCTTATTTCCTGGTGGTATGGCCGTGATATCGACTGAAGGCGCGTGACGGTTTCATAGCTCTTGTCGCATTGACTACTTAGATTCTTGGGTTTGTAATTTGCAACGGGTTTAAGGAGTACCTTTCCTTAATTAACCCTCTCCAAAGCATTCAAGCTTAGCCGGGCATGTCCAACTTGTCGAAGTACACCTACAGATCGCTTCGAAGTGGAATTGTTGCTTTGTGGGACTCGGGTTTCAAGTGCCCGACCGCTGTCCCTGATGGATGTAGTTGACAGACGTATCTTCGTCCCTTTGGCAACAGCATGCGGGATTTAATGCAATCAAGTTGACGAGACTCGTATGGTCAGGCCAAAAGTAGCCAACTTCTCCCGAGATCCTTCTCGAACCGTGGAGCCTGGCAAGATTGGACCATGCGTCCTCGAAGATCTGGGAAGAAATGATGACTCGATTTAGAGCCTTCGATGGACGGCTCTTAAGGTGACTTCAAGATCCGCATTTGTTCATCCTCGAGATCGTGCTCCATGATCTCTGAGCAGTTTCCTAACTCCACCTCTCGTAGAATTCCTCCGACGCTTTATCCACTTTCCGCTCGGCGGGTGATTAAGTCCTCACGACTTGTTTCCCACTCTAAGTCGGGATCTGTACCGTTCTGCAGAAGATGTTACCGATCTCGATCCTGTGCAGGCGATCCGCTAGCTTCGCAATTTCCACCTCGTAAACCATCGTAATAACTTTGAACGTACGCTCGGAAGTGGCCGCCCATTTGGCCGCTGAGAGTTGCTCCTTTCGCCTCATGCCGAGAACGTAGGTGTCGACAAGCATTTCGAGGACATTCGGTTTCACGAATCGGGACCTGGCCCATCTCCCAAGATTCCAACTCGGCAGTGAGAGGCGTAACCATTCCTGCATCTCGTGGACTCGAGCATTTCCCCGCTTGAAGCCGCTTCATGCTGGTCAAGCTTTCAGTGCCTTTCTATCCGCTCGACCATCCAGCCAAGGTTGGGTCCAGTGGTGGGACCGTGAGGCCTGGCGCCTGCACCGTGCTACCATGTGGGCTGCGGTAGTGATTGAGGGTGGAAGGCTTGATATATGTGGATATATGGGGGCCTTTTTCTGAACCTGTGATGTGGGCTTGAGACTGGTGTTTTGGATTCGTATAAAGGCAATGGGATGAACCTCGAGAGGTATTCAAGGATATTGGCATCTCTGCTCCGAGAGCTGGTCCAACGCCGGTGCGCCGGTGGTATCTGGAGTGACTACGGGAGTAGCATCGGGCCTGGACACAATACGGGCAAAGTGGCCGCCCCCGGAGTGCGGCGTAACGTGAAGCCTAGGGCCCTGGTTGTTTCCTCGTTCCGAAGGAATCCCAGAGTCATGGGGAGGAACCTCGGTTGAAGGCTCAAGAGCCGGTTTCTGGGAATCGTCATCCTCGACCTGTGACAAAAGTACCGTCACCGACCGGGATAGCTGCGAGTACCTCGCTCATTCGGTAAGTCGTACTACGAAATTACGCCGATCTCTTCTTCTCGCCCTCTTGTGAACCCCACAAGCCCTGATGGTTTTTTTCCAAAGTCATGTTCCGCTACGGTGGCTGGTAGTCCTTCCTCACCGTCTACGATGCGAGCCAGAGCACGCTGGAAATTTCTCATTGAGGGAACCAGGAACCAAAGAACTGGCTCCCACGCCGTAATTCGGTGATTCTCCTTGCGAGGCGTCCACCTGAATCTAAACCACTTTCTCGCTCGCCGCAGAACGAAAGGCAAGGGTTTAGGCTTCTGGGAAAAAGGGGGATTTGCCTAAGCTGTTTCGGTCAGTAAATGCAATGTGCGCTTACTCGATTAATGTTTACTTAAATGCGTTTCTAGAGTCCTAATTGCTTGGAAAAGATAAGTCTTCTTTTTCGCAACTAACTCCTAGAGCTCTAATCAAAATGATCTCGTCACAAAGCTTATAAGCCCCTGCTTCCATTTGTAGATCATCTTTCCTCGTGGACTGACTATCCCGAGCGCAGGTCCTATAAGGCACAGTCTCCACCGACAAAGGAAAAAGTGAACTTTAAGGCTAGCCGATCACGCAAACTTCCAACGGTATGCACCGTGGAATGTGTGACCCAAATTTTGTGTATTGGAAATTCACGCGAGTTTGAAGACATCCGGTTTAATTTGAAAAACGGAGTCGCCACGCCATTTTGATTACCTCAAAACTTTGAAAAAAGGTTTTATGGGTTCTGAGGTTAAGTTACCCCTCGGGAAGAACGGATCGTCGCTGCTCACCCAAGGTGCCTTGCCGGAGCAAGTCTCCCAAGATTTCATTAATTGTGCTTGCTTGCGTGCTTTCTTGTGTGCATGTGTTTGAAAATAAGGGGGGGGGGGGAATGTCCCAAGTTGTCTTCCGAACGTACAAACCATTTATTGGTTGTCGCTCGGGATTCCTTGAAATTTTATGTATTCGGGATTATGATCCCGCCCTCATCTTGGACTTGTGATCATTGCATTTTTAAACTCGGGACTGTGCATGATCGAGAGAATGACTCTCTTTATAGTCACAAAATGAGGTTCTTTAGGAAGGAATGTCCTTAGCCCATCAATCCTACACTTTAAGACGGTCGAGCTCATATAGATGCTTCATACTCGTCTTAAGTGATAATCGGAGATATAGGGTTCAAGGTTGTCCCTTTCTAAAGAGATTATGAAACCTTTAATGGAAGGAACGATGTAAAGATAGGATCTTTTACACCGGTCCGTTCCAAGGTTGCTAATGGGGACATGGGGGAATGCATGTAAAAATGACATTTTTAGTGAAAAGATGACATTTTTGGGTTGCAAAGGATGCATTTGATTTAAAGAAGTGATCTTTATTTGCAAAGGATGCATTTGATTTAAAGAAGTGATCTTTATTTGCAAAGGATGCATAAAGACATGATTTTTATGCAAAGGATGCATTTTTATGAAGAAATTAGGATTTAATATGCAAATGATGCATAAAGATTGCATTTTGAAGAGCATAGGATGCTAATTTAGGATAAAGATATGATCTTTAATGTAAAGGATGCTTGAAAATAGGTTTTTATGTGCAAAGGATGCATTTTTATCATAAAGATTGGATATTTATATGCAAAGGATGCATGAAGGTGGAATTTTTATGTAAAAATAGGGTTTTTAGGTGCAAAGGATGCACCTTTGATTCAAAAGATTACATCTTTAATGGCAAGGGATGCCTAATGCATGTAAAAGGGGGAAAGGGGGTATAAAGATATGATCTTTAACTATGAATGCCAAGTCCCAAGCAAAGATAATAACAATATATGAAATGCAATGAGCAATTAAATCATATAGAGCAATTAGGATGCAAGTTTAGGGAGTGAGAGGTTACCAATGGTGGCCTCTTCTTCTTTGGGTGGAGCTAGGTGGAAGGACCAACTTCTAGATCTTCAAGGAGGAGGCTTCTTGGCACCCTTTTGGCTTCCTAACTTCGCAGCATTTGCTTGAGTATAGTGTATTGTGTAATGGTTGATGATATTGTGTGTATGAAATGGGTAGAGGAGGGCTCTATTTATAGGCTTTCTGAAAATAGCTAATGAGGCCGTGCGGCTGGAGGTCCTTGGCTAATGCAGTCGTGCGGCATTATCCCTTGTGACTCAGCATGTTTCTAGAATCATGCAAGGTGGCAAATTCTAGAACATTTCCTAATTAAGTAAAACGTGTTTCTTAATTAGGAAGCTTCCCTTCACCCTTAATTGATTTGGAACAGCCTGAATATTTCCAACACTAGGAAGGTCCTGGGAATTACCGGGAAACTTACCGAAATTGTCGAGAAATTTAACCTAAGGCATGAGCCGATTTGGGTACTTACAGAAGCCCCTCGGCAACGTCACTTGCGTGGCGAGTGGGGTTGTCGATAGAAAAGGATCCGATCTCGGCGAATGCCGAGACGGATTGAGAGATCGAGGTGGTCGAGCGGCCGAACCTCTCCGGAAGGCTACCTACGTATCCCGAGTGGGAATCAAGCCAGGCCGTAGTTCGGAATAGGGTCCGCTGAGGAATGGAGAAGAGAAACTGGTCTCTTGCTGGGGAAGTAGAAGAGAAAATGACCTAAGAGGTCAAGCAATTGATCCTACTGGGGATATGCTAGAAGTGACCGATGTGGTCAGATATCTAGACCTCTATGAGGGGCTACTTCATCACTGATGAGTGACGAAGGAACAGGGTGACCAAAGTGGTCGAATGGCTGGACCTTTTATAAAAGGCTACCTACGTATCCCGAAGGAATCAAGCCTTGATCGTAGTTCAAGCATCACTAGATAGTTAGGAACGATGTCTAGGATCCTTGAGGTTTTGACAATTAATGGAGGCTGTCACCTGGTTGACAATTAATGGAGGTTGTCACCTGATTGACAATTAATGGAGGTTGTCACCTGATTGACAATTAATGGAGGTTGTCACCTGAAGAAACTAGAGCTTACGTCACTATCTGTGATAGAGGTAGCTAGAGTTTGGAAAACTTAGCATACTTCACTATTCGTGATAGAGGTAGCTAAAGTTAGAAGACTTAAGCATACTTCACTATCTGTGATAGAGATAGCTAAAGTTTGGATAACTTGAGCGTATGTCACTATCTGTGATAGAGGTAGCTAAAGTTAGGAAGAACTTGAGCGTACGTCACTATCTGTGATAGAGGTAGCTAAAGTTTGGAAAACTTAGCATACTTCACTATTCGTGATAGAGGTAGCTTAAGTTTAGAGAACTTAGCATACTTCACTATTCGTGATAGAGGTAGCTTAAGTTTAGAAGAACTCGAGCATACTTCACTATTCGTGATAGAGGTAGCTAAAGTTTAGAAGAACTTGAGCATACTTCACTATTCATGATAGAGGTGGCTAAAGTTCGGATTTCGACAATTCGGAGGTTGTCACCTAGTGTTATCCCGTTATAACGGAATTAACGGAGGCGACTGGGAAGAAAGCTTAATTGCTTAAGAGATAAGGGATATCTTCTGAAAAGGATGTTATCTTAGTTAAAGGATAACGGGAATTGTAGGCCCAAGTGGAAAGTCCAGGGGCAAAATTGTAATTTCTGCTCAGAGCGAATGAGGCCGCCCGGCATGAGAGGGAGGAAAAAGAAGTCGTACGGCTAGAAGATTAATTTTTCCAGATTATTTAAAATCTGATTTGAACGGGCTATTGGCATTGTTGCCGCCCAAGAACACGCCGAGGAAGAGAGAGAGAGGAGAGAGAATTCGAAAATCCTTCAATTCCCTTGCTTCCTTTGGTCAAGAATGGATCCGGAGGGTAATCCTATGCCTAGACAAGCTAGAAGAAACATCTCCGCGGCCGCTCAAAGGAGGAGGAAGGAACTCATTCGAACGGAGAGGAAGTACGACTTTCTTACACCTCCATCGGAGCTCTATCCGGGGAGAAGGGAGCACAAATCGACGAACCCGCAATCAGTTGGGGTAAGCATTCTTATTTGGCTCAATTCCGTCGATTTTGATTGGATTTTAATTGATTTAGGGCTTGACCCGAATTTTAGGTATTTTCTAGGATTTTCCTAGGATTTTTGAATGACTTTGAGACATTGAT
Organism: Adenophora triphylla var. japonica; assembly: GCA_022495995.1. Taxonomy (NCBI): domain Eukaryota; kingdom Viridiplantae; phylum Streptophyta; class Magnoliopsida; order Asterales; family Campanulaceae; genus Adenophora; species Adenophora triphylla. Next base: position 188,678 of record JAFEMH010001680.1, read on the forward strand.
GAATAACCTATGAGGCTAAGAACATGCATGTGGAATTTATTTGACAAAAATAATGGGAATGACCCACTTTTTTTTTTCTTGAAAATAAAGTAAGGATGATAATTGTTTAAAGTGAGACGGAGTTCTTGCATGTGCTAGAACTAGGTCAAAATTTTGATTATCAATGAGAAAACAGGATTTTGGAAGATGAAAAGGATTCATGCATGCCACTTTGTTGAAAAATAATGCTTATGTGCAAAGAATTGTGAAAATTGTGATTTTGTGCTTTAGGAAAGCAATAGGACTTGACATGACGTGTTTCAAGTGATGAAAAACGCTTTTTTGATGCAAAGGATGCTAGAAAAACATTATGAATGCTTTTCTTTTGAAAACATGTGCACTTTTTTGAATATATGCATGGTTTTGAAAATGATGAAGGACTGACACATTTCTTTTGCGTTCTCCCTACAGGAGAACAAATCCAGGGGACCTTCTGAGATAGTAGTCAGGCTTTGGCAAAGGTTGCCAGATTTTAAGAAAGACGGGGTGAACCCCAAGGAGTTGGTGAGAGCTACTGGCCTAGATCTTTTCATTGAGGCTATCGGCAGGGGGATTCATATCACTTCTAAGAGCAAGGGCTTGGTCCAGGCCCTTTCAGAGTTTTGGTGGGACACCACTCATAGCTTCCATCTAAGCCGGGAGCCGACAAAGGACTCCCGCTGATTTTACGCCTATCACCGGCCTACGCTTCACCGGGGAGGCTCGTGACTTGGAGGGACCATATCACAGCTGAGGAGTTCCGAGCTTTGGTCGGGTTTGAGTTGATTCCCAAGGGGCTAGGGATGGAGACGCGGAACTTCGAGGTGGCAGTCCAGAACTGCATACGAGAGTTCGCTGCTAATGATGTGACTGCCCACCAGCTTGCTAGAGCATTTGTGTGGTTTATGCTGTCAGTCACTATCTTTGCTAATTCTGGGACGCTGGCCATGACTTGCCTCCTCGATTCCCTAGTTGATATTGATGGGATAGGGACGGTCTCTTGGGGAGAGTCCGGATTAGCAGAGCTATATTTCTCTCTGGATATGTACAGCCGGAACAAGGCTGCCTCCATGGACTGCTTTTCATTTGCCCTTGAGGTAGTCCCTCTTTCTTTTCTCTTTCTTTTCTTGTCTTGAGACTTTTATGAAAGAGAAATGACCCTTTTGATGTTTTGAACATGCAGGTCTGGTTCTGTGAGGTGATCGGGTTCTTTCCTTGGAACCAACAGAGCGATATCACCATCTTTCCCGCTATGGTCCGCTGGAGGGGAGATACGAGGGATAAGTTCACGGGGAAGACCCGAATCACTTTTGATTACAAGATGGTGAGGCCGGTCATCAACAGGGATGGACATGACGGAGTGGACTTCTACCCATGGGGCAGGTATCCGGAGATTTTGCTAGGAGAGGCCATTGAGGCGACGAGGCAGAGGAGATGGCTGACTGGGCTGACATGTGATGTCATCTATTTGGGAGACCGATTTTCTAGGCAGCATGGCCATGTCCCTCCATTGGACGCCATTACTCCCCATGATTCTCCAGCACGGATGCTATAGCCCAGGGATTGGCAGGCGGATGAGATTGCTAGATATCAGGCAGGCGTGGCCGCCGAGGAGTACTTTGACATGGATACCCCCTACGCTGTGTTTGTGGAGCAGCGCCTGAGGACGCCACGTGGCGATGAAGCCGGGCGGTCACTGTGTGGATATGGGGGGGACGAGCCTTCTGACCCGCCGATCCCTCCTGCGCACATTTCATACGTAGTCCACGAAGTTCCAAGGAGGATGAGGATTCCTTTCCCCGACATTAGGGAGCCCCAGTATACTTTGCCGCCAGACAGCACTGTAAGTATACTTTTAGGATCTTTTCCTTTTCTTTCGCATTCTTTGCTTTTTGCAATTCGAGATTTTCCGAGATTTTTCTGAGATTTTTCTCCTCTTTTTCTCAGTTCCAAACCGCACTTATGACAATGTGATCAAGGTCAAAGTGCGTAATTGTGGCCGGAAAGACATGTGCCGGTCCCTTCGAGGAAGCCGGCTCGCACTTCAAAGGCAGAGGCGGACGCACAGGAGCCCGGGCGCAAGAGAAGGCATGTCGGGGGCACAGCGTCTACCTCATCGGCCTCGGAGTACTCTTCCAGTGCCATGCCTCGGGGACGGGGACCCAATGCTGACATTCTGGAGCAGCTGGCTGAGTACGAGCATGATAATGTCCACCTTTCAGATGTGAGTGACATGGAGGATTTGATGAGGGAGGCTAGTGTTTATGAGCTGAGTAGCGATGAAGAAGAAGAAGAATCGGAGGCCTAGGAGGTCTCTAGAGTGGATTAGGAACAAAAACAAACAATGGACAAATTTGATGCACACTTTGTTTATTTTTTTGCTTTATTCAGGCGCCGATGGGGCGAATACATTGTATTACTGTTTTATTTGCTTTTCTATTTACACTTTTATTAATTTGTATATTACTTGAGCCTCTGGGCAGTTTTTTGCTTGGAATTGGGGCTGAAACGGGGCCAAAATGATTTATAATGATGCATAAATGCTTGGATGGTCTTTGGACATGATTTTGTACAGGTCTTGGTTGAGAAAGTGGGGTGAAAACTCCCTTGGGCAGCAACTTTGGTTGCTGCAGATTTTTTCTGCAGATGGCAAATGTAGCCGTGCGGCATGGACCTGAGGGCAAATGAGGCCGTGCGGCTCACAGTTCTGTCTGGACTGGTTATTTTCTGAATAAAAGCAAGGTTTGGCCATTTCATTTCATTTTCACTCAGACTTGTCCCAATTGTTCCCAGAGCACATATTGGACTTAAAGACACCATCTTTGGTCATTTTGCAATGGAGAAGCCCGTCAGATTTCAAAGGGGGAAGCGAGACCGTTTTCTGTCCGATCTTCAATCTTGGGTGAAACACAACTTCCAATTTCACAAGGGGCTGCTTGATTCTTCTTTCAAGATCAAGTCTTTATGGCATTTGAGGGATCTCCCGCCCGATTGGGACCTTTTGAGAGCAGCAACAAGGTTTTGGGACGTCCGGAGACACGTTTACTGCTTTTCTTACAACGAGATTGTCCTAACGCATGAAGACTTCCGAGCCTTGATTGGGAGTCCCGAAATTGAGGCTATATCGATTCCTCTGATCGAAGACATGCCGGTGGCGGCAAAGCTTGCATCTTTTCTGCAGATTCCTTTGGAAGAGGCTGAGGGGATGATGATAGCCCCGGACAAGATTGACCTTTCTGATATCCCGGGCAGGTTTGGGTCTCCGGCTATGGCTGCGACCACGGTAGCTATGGATGCCTTTATTCTCTGCATATTTTCTGCTCTGTTCACCGCTGAGTCCGTGGGGATTTGTCATGGTGGTCTCTTGGACATGGTCGAGACTCAGTAGCTGGGAAGGACATCGTCCCACTGGTTTTGGGAGAGACATTGCATGGCATTGACAGGATGGCTAGGGGAGACCATTTCATGAGGTCTGGGAGTCCAGCTGTGCTGACTTTATGGCTGCAGGAGAGGCTCGGGGCTTTGCCAGGGGCTTTGCCAGGGGCTTTGCCAGGGGCTTTGCCGACTCAGTGCCCTTGGGTGATTTCTCGGAGGGGTGCACCGAGGCAGCAGGACCAGGGTAGCTGGGAGCTGACGATGGCTAGGATATCCTCTTCGGACATCCGTTGGTGGATACCTCACTGGAGGTTGTAGACCAGGAGGACATTTCAGGAGTCCTATATAATGAGGGTTCCAGGGTTTTGCTGGTCATCCTTTTACATACCCTGCTTGGTATCCAGGCAGTTCGGGGCCTTACAGGAGCCGTTGGGCGATTGGGAGGACATCCGTACCATGGAGGTGGTGCCATTTGATATGAAAGATCCAGCCAGCTTCTCATTCTTCTCGAGGGCTTGGACATACACTACTTTCCCACCCAGGGCTATCTTTAGGAGCAGGAAGAGCACCATCTTGACCACTGTCTACTTGGACTGGTATGAGAGGGAAATGGGAGCGACTCAGGTCATTTTGGGGGAGAGACGTCAGGCTTTATTGGGGGCTGACTGCGACTCGAGTAGGACTCTGAGGGAGACTGAGGCTAAGGCGAGTCGCCATAACCAGTCGGGTGACCTGATCAGAGATATGGAGGCTCGATACAAGAGATTGTTCGAGGTCGCTCCTTTGACTGAGGCTTAGAGGGAGGAAGTGCGGACTCGTGCTCGGGTAGAGAGGGCACTTATTGACACGGGTTTGGTAGAGGCTCCAGTGAGGATATCGGAGATCGGGATGAGGGATACCGACATTATAGACAAGAAGAGGAAGAAAACTCGACGAGGTCGAGGAAAAGGGAAGAAGACCAAAGAAGACTCAGCGAATGACGACTGACAGATCTTTTCTTAGGATTCTCTTATTGCCATTTTGCAAACACATTAGTTTATTAGGCATTTTATTGTATTTTAGATCTTTGTAGCAGGTTAGCAGAGTCAAGAGTAGACCGTGCTTGAACTCATTAAGAAGTTTTTTAACTTGTAATGAACAAGAAATATTATCTTAGAAATTAATCAAGACACATTTTATGGAAATTCAAATGTCTTATTGCTTGGGACCCGTTTTATGAAAACTGAAATGCCCTTTATTTTTATTTATTGTTTAGGACGCACTTCATGGAAGCTTGATTGCCCTTTTTTATTGTTTAGACCGAACCATAAATGGCTGCCTACGTTCCCCTTTTACAAGAAAGACTAAGGGGCTCAGGTCTTCGTAGTTCATTCTGGTGAACTATTTTTTTCTATTATTTTTTTTTATGTGCAGCCCTGTTTTTTGCCTAGACCGCCCTTTTTGGGCTTTTCAGCCTAGCTGGGCATTACTCTTTTTGCACCTCTTTTTTTTATTTTATTTTTTTTATGTGCAACCCTGTCTTTTGCCTAGACCGCCCTTTTTGGGGTTTTCAGCCTAGCTGGGTATTACTCTTTTTGCACTTTTTTTTTATTTTTCTTTTAGACATAGTACCTTTGAAGCTTATCACCGTTGACTGGGTGGACAAAGGGATTGCCGTCCAGGTCTGCAAGCTTCATGGCTCCTCCCGATAGTATCTTCTGCACTACATAAGGGCCGATCCAAACGGGTTCCCATTTTCCCAGGGGGTTGTCTCTGGTAGGGGGCTTCACTTTCAACACTAAGTCACCCTCTTTGATGTCTCTGGATTTGACCTTTTTGTCAAACGCTCTGGCCATTCGCCTCTGGTAGGCTCGGGTGTGTTCCATGGCTTTTAGCCTTCTCTCATCGAGCAGGGCCAACTCATCATGCCGTCTACGCAACCATTCTACGTCGTTGACACTGTTTTCCAGGAGGACCCTTAATGACGGGATTTCCAACTCCACTGGTAACACTGCTTCCATCCCGTAGGTTAGGGCAAAAGGAGTTTCTCCTGTAGCCGTTTCCGACACGTTCAGCAGCCCCGCAGTGCCAAGTGCAGCTTTTCGGCCAATCACGACCATGGGTGGCCATTTTCCGGATGATCCGTTCGAGCGTCTTGTTAGCGGCTTCCACGGCTCCATTAGTCCGAGGTGCGTACGGAGACGACTTGTGGCGAGTGATTCGAATTACGACAAAGCAACCTATTGTAGTCCCATTCAAAGTGCGACCCATTATCAGAAATGATCTCATTGGGCACCCCATATCTACACATTATGTTTTCTTTGATAAACTGGGCAACTTTTCTGGAAGTGAGGACCTTATAGGACTTGGCCTCTACCCACTTGGTGAAGTAGTCGATGGCTACTAGCACAAATTCGTGTCCATTGCTTCCTGCCGGGGCTATCTTCCCTATCACGTCAATACCCCAAGTTGCAAACGGCCTAGGAGTCGTCATGCAGTACAGGTCATGAGGCGGGAGATGGTTGAGGTTGGCAAACCGCTGGCACTTGTTGCATGCTCGGACGTGCGGACACGATGCATTTCCATGGAAATCCTAGTAACCCATTCCGAGGATGACTTGCATCGTGGCTCTGGAATTTATATGAGGACCGCAGGGACCATTGTGGACTTCGGTCATCAACTCTTTGGCCCTTTCTTGAGTGACGCACAAGAGGAGTGGTCCTTGGTACCGCTTTTTGTACAGGTTGCCTCCTAGAATGACATAATGGGAGGTCAACCTTTTCAAGGCTTGCAAGCTCTTGGCTCTGACACCTTCTTTTGGTCTACCTTCTTCGTCTCTGAAAGCTGACTCTCCATCTTTGAGGAACTGGTAAATTTGATTGTACCAGTGGTTCCTTTATAGGCTCGGGTCCTGTGTCTACTTCACAAATGTAAGGCTGGGTCTTCTCTTCTACCCACTCGGAAGGGTTTTATGGCTTTTCCCTTGGGGATCTCTACCAATGAGGCTAGAGTAGCTAGGGCATCTGCGAATCTATTCTTTTCCCTTGGCAAGTAGTGGAAGGTCACTTCTCTGAACTGTCCAGTCAACTCCTCCATATGGGCATGATACCGCTGAAGATTAGGGTCCACAGCTCTTCCATTTGTTGGAGACCCGGTTGATGATCGTGTCGAGTCTCCATAAACTTCAAGCTCCTTGACATTCCTTTCTAAGGCAAAGCCTTCCAAAACCATCAATGCAGGCTTCGTACTTGGTGACATTGTTCGTGGCAGGGAAGTTCAACTTGAGGGCTATTGGCGTGTGCTCATCTTTCGGATCGACCAGTAGCATCCCTACGCCATTTCTTCTTTTGTTAGCGGCTCCGTCAAAGAATAATTGCCATCGATTCTCGGGCTCAACTGCGAAGATCCCTTCATCTCGGGAATTGGGGTTCGTGCCCTTTGTCCTCATTACCGGGGAAGTTCGCCAGTGGTCCGACAACGCTTGACCCTTGATGGCCTTTCTCGGTCACATAGTTGATGTCGTACTCGCCAAGAAGAAGGACCACTTTGCCGTACGCATCGAGAGGGAAGGCTTATCAAAGATGTACTTGATGGGGTCCATTTTTGAGACCAAATTCACAGTGGTGGGCTTCGTATATAATGCTTCAACTTGCCGACTACCTGCACTGGGTCCCGCACGTGTCTTTTCACATGCCGAGTAATTGAGCTCACTTCCCCGCAGCCTTCCTACGACAAAGTAAATGGCGTTTCTACCCGAGAGTCTTTCTTCTCCCGAGCAAGCATAGCCCCAACCGCCGTATCAAGGACAAAGTGAGATAGAGCGAAGAGGTTTCGTCTATGTGGGGGACATAGTACCGGAGGATGTACTAAGTACGCCTTGATCCGATCGAAAGCATCCCGGCATTCTTCGGTCCATTCTCGTGTCTACATTCTTCTTCATGAGCTTGAAGATGGGCTCGCACATAGTGGTCAACCGATTGACAAAACGACCGATGTACCTTGCAGGTTGCCCATAAAGCTCTTGACTTCGTCCGGGTTTGAGGTGGCCTCATGTCCATAATGGCTTTGATCTTTCGGGGTCAACTTCGATACCTCGCTCCGTGACCATATACCCAAGCACTTTTCCCCTTGTTACTCCGAAGGTGCATTTGGCGTGGTTTAGTCTCATGGAATGTTGTCTCACCTCTCAAAGAACTTTCGCAGTCAACAAAGTGCCGTCCATCATCGCCTATGGAGTGGATTATCATGTCGTCTACATAGACCTCAATCTCCTTGTGGATCATGTCATGAAAAGCGCGGTCGCCGCCCTTTCGTAAGTAGCCCCTGCGTTCTTAAGCCCAAACGGCATCACCGTATAGCAGCAAGTTCCCACGGTGTGGTGAAGGCTATCTTTTCTTGATCTTCTTCGGCCATCTTGATCCGGGTTGTAGCCTCGCAAAACCATCAACGAAGGATTTGACTTCGTAGTTGGCGGTGGAGTCCACCAGATGTCTATGTTTGGCAAAGGGTAATCGTCCTTGGGGCCGGCCTTGTTTAGATCTCGGAAATCCACACAAAGAAGCCGCACCTTCCCATTGGCCTTGGTGACGGTCACAATATTGGATAACCATGTCGATATTCGATTACTCGATGAATCCTACCCGCGTAGCTTCGAATCTCTTCTTTGACCAGAGACCATTCCGGCTTGATCTTCCTCGCTCGCTTATCGCTTAGCATCCGGTGCTAAAGGGATTCTCGTGCTCTACTATCGAACCGTCTAGCCCCGCATATCCCCTCGTATGACCATGCAAACACGTCGACGTATTCTCTCGAGCGCATCGATCGCCCGTCCTGCTCAACCCCCCGGGAAGAAGTTTCCAATCTATGTCTCTTTAGGTTCCTCGACAAGCACCCAAGTTCACACTTGTCAAAACCTCCTCGGCAATGGGCCCGGTTTTCCTCTTTTTCGAAACCTCGCTTAAAGATTTCTTTAATGTATTGTTCATTTAGTGTGTTTGCATCTTGTTCAAATGATTCATGATTAACTGTTGAAAAGTTTTGAGTTAATTTATCATTTGTTAAGTTGGCAATAAGAGGATACTCAGAAAGATATGTCATTTCATTCAAAATAAGGGGAAAGATGACATCGATTACATTTTGATAGTCCTCAGGCGTGAGGCCTTCGGATGACTCAGAGGACTGGAATTCAAAGATTCCTGACTTGACTGAATAGACGCTACTGACTCTGGACCCTACACTACTTATTGACTCGAGGGTGTTTGACAAGGGTTGGACCGGGATCTCACTCCTTCTTGCTGTTGCCCTGGGGAGTAGCAATCTTGTCAGCATTCTTCAGAAAGTTGGAGACTTCAAATTGATCAAAAACTTGCCGGAAATCATTGACAGGCCAGTACCTTGGAAAGATGGTGAGGGAGCTAGAGTAGCTTGATGCAATCTTTCGGCGAGCTCGTCCGTGACGACTGGACTCATTGACTGAAGAGTCTGACTCATCTTGTCAATGCACTGTTGAGAACTCATTTTCTCTTTACTGATCTTGGACACCACGACTTTGTCAGTATAGCCAACAGGAGGGTTGGCCTGGATAATGCTGATGAAGTCTTCTTCAGAAGGGATCTTAATTCTCCCTTGACTGGCTACGTATTCAATAGGCTTTCTGTATTCTGCTTCTAGATCTGCTAGCTTCTCATTGAATTTCACGATGGCAACAAATCCAGAACTTTCTGCTTCAAGAGGGTCATTGATCACATGGGTGTCAGGCTGGACTGTGCTCTGAATGATGGGTTCCTTGGCAGGTTCTTTTGCATAACTGACGTAATAGTCAAATTTGCCTGAAGGCTCCCCTAAAGTTCCCACGCTCTTGTCCCCGGCTTCATACCTTTCCTTTAATTTCTGCTGCGTGGACTTTCTCTTCTTCTTCTTTCTTGAAGGAGCGTCTTCATTAATCCATTCTTAATACTCATACTCCGCATCCTCACGCCGCATACATCATACCAGATGTGGGGCTTGGGCTGAACTGGGATGGCTTCTCCGACCATTTGGTTATAATCATTGTTGATTACCATGTTGGACATTTTGACACTGGAAAGCTGACAAAACTGAGGATTCTGGCGAACTGTCTGAGAATTCTGCACTAACAAGTCGCTGACCCGGTGTTCTCACCCACTTCTTTCTCGCTGCGGGAAAGGGATAGGAAAGGTTTAGACTCAGGGTAGGTGTTTAGTCAAGGCTCGTGCAATATGTAAATTAGAATCTTCCAGTTTACTTAAAACAATGTCTTTTATTAATATCTATTTGGTTGGAAAAGGGAATTTGCCCTTCTTTTTCGCAACTACTCTAGATCCTGGATCAGTGGGTTCCGTCACTACGTCTATAAGCCCCTCGTATTCCACCTGTATTTCGACCTCCCAGGTGGACAGCCCGGCGAGGGTCCTATAGGGCACGCGGATCCCACCGACCGAGAGTAAAGAATGCTCCTAACGGGTCTAGCGGGTCATGGGAACTTTCAACGCACGAGCGATGCGAATTATGGTCAAGGCAATACCGGGAAAGTCTCGTCTTTCTGCCTTAACGAAATTTTGGCAGAGTTTCGCTTGAGCGAATGACGTTTTGACTTTCGGTAATGTCCGAGAAGATAATAGGCATGGGTCGGGCGGCAAAAGCCAGATGACGCGATGTCACATTGAACTTCGTTGCATACGCAAAGGCGTGAGTCGAATCGAAGTAAATGCCGGTCAAGATCTTGCCAATTTTTCCTTGTCGGAATTTTTTGACGTAGCTTCGCTTGAGCGAAAGATCTTTTGATTTGTTGGCAAAGACTCGGTCTCGACTCTTACGCATTCCGTGCGGGTCAAGGTCAAAGTCAATGTCGGAGTCAAGATCCTACCAATTTTTCCTTGTCGGAATTTTGGCAGAGTTCCGCTTGAGCGAAAATCTTGGCTTCCGTTATGAACTAAGGCTTGACCTTTACAAGGGTATACAACTGGGCTATATGACATGGACTAGACCAAAAACCAACCAAAAGTCACGGTTTTTTTTTAAACGTGTGACACGGACTGTACATTGGTCGACACTGGCTGCCATGGGGAGGTTGGAATGATTCCGTGCGCGCCCGGGAGCATCGTAAAGGTCGTCTGCGTGGATCGGCACTGGAACCACCCCCGGGTTTGAAGGACGTGTGTGCAAAGTGTACAGATATATCAAAGTGCGCGTAGTGTGCGGTCTCCTAAAAATGTTCCTTTTTGAGTTAAAACAGAGATTTTCATGAAATGTGTTTTAAAGGAATGATTTTCGGGACGGGGAAAATGCAAAGCACGTAAGCACGTAAATTTTCTCGGGAGCCCTGGGCCATGGAGCCGAGTAGCCCCAAGCCGCTAGGACCGCGCATTAACCATAATTTTTCCTGGTGGAATTGCCACTGAGGCCGTCCGGTCAGAACCCAAGGAGGATTGAGCCGTACGACTGCATGGATCAATTTTCCAGGTTCCACTCCTTTGCTATTTTTCGGGTTGTTTCCCGTTCAAAGTATGCACAAATTCCAAGATGCAAATGATGCAATGCAAGGTAAAGAAAGCAAGCACGATTAATGAAATTAGCGACGGGAGTCTAACCCGCTCAAAGGGAAAAGCTTTCTTTTATTTTTTCAAAAAAAAATTTCGAAAAGGGATACTGGTACGTGGGATTGTTAAACTACCGGTTATCCCAAGCCCCGAGTTAGGGAGCGATACAGGAAGGTTAAGTAGTTTCCACCTATATACCTAGTATCGATTTTTGTTTTGAAAATAAAAGCTTTTCTCCTTTGGGATTTCCCCAGCGGAGTCGCCAAACTGTGAATGTGTGCCCCAAATTTTGTGTATTGGAAATTCACGCGAGTTTGAAGACATCCGGTTTAATTTGAAAAACGGAGTCGCCACGCCATTTTGATTACCTCAAAACTTTGAAAAAAAGGTTTTATGGGTTCGGAGGTTAAGTTACCCCTTGGGAAGAACGGATCGTCGTTCACCCAAGGTGCCTTGCCGGAGCAAGTCTCCCAAGATTTCATTAATCGTGCTTGCTTGTGTGCTTTCTTGTGTGCATGTGTTTGAAAATAAGGGGGGGGGGAATGTCCCAAGTTATCTTCCGGACGTACAAACCATTTATTGGTTGTCGCTCGGGATTCCTTGAAATTTTATGTATTCGGGATTATGATCCCGCCCTCATCTTGGACTTGTGATCATTGCATTTTTAAACTCGGGACTGTGAATGATCGAGAGAATGACTCTCTTTATAGTCACAAAATGAGGTTCTTTAGGAAGGAATGTCCTTAGCCCATCAATCCTACACTTTAAGACGGTCGAGCTCATATAGATGCTTCATACTCGTCTTAAGTGATAATAGGAGATATAGGGTTCAAGGTTGTCCCTTTCTAAAGAGATTATGAAACCTTTAATGAAAGGAACGATGTAAAGATAGGATCTTTTACACCGGTCCGTTCCAAGGTTGCTAATGGGGACATGGGGAAATGCATGTAAAAATGACATTTTTAGTGAAAAGATGACATTTTTGGGTTGCAAAGGATGCATTTGATTTAAAGAAGTGATCTTTATTTGCAAAGGATGCATTTGATTTAAAGAAGTGATCTTTATTTGCAAAGAATGCATAAAGACATGATTTTTATGCAAATGATGCATTTTTATGAAGAAATTGGGATTTAATATGCAAAGGATGCATAAAGATTGCATTTTGAAGAGCATAGGATGCTAATTTAGGATAAAGATATGATCTTTAATGCAAAGGATGCTTGAAAATAGGTTTTTATGTGCAAAGGATGCATTTTTATCATAAAAATTGGATTTTTATATGCAAAGGATGCATGAAGGTGGCATTTTTATGTAAAAATAGGGTTTTTAGGTGCAAAGGATGCACCTTTGATTCAAAAGATTACATATTTAATGGCAAGGGATGCCTAATGCATGTAAAAGGGGGAAAGGGGATATAAAGATATGATCTTTAACTATGAATGCCAAGTCCCAAGCAAAGATAATAACAATATATGAAATGCAATGAGTAATTAAATCATATAGAGCAATTAGGATGCAAGTTTAGGGAGTGAGAGGTTACCAATGGTGGCCTCTTCTTCTTTGGGTGGAGCTAGGTGGAAGGACCAACTTCTAGATCTTCAAGGAGGAGGGAGGAGGCTTCTTGGCACCCTTTTGGCTTCCTAACTTCGCAGCATTTGCTTGAGTATAGTGTATTGTGTAATGGTTGATGATATTGTGTGTATGAAATGGGTAGAGGAGGGCTCTATTTATAGGCTTTCTGAAAATAGCTAATGAGGCCGTGCGGCTGGAGGTCCTTGGCTAATGCAGCCGTGCGGCATTATCCCTTGTGACTCAGCATGTTTCTAGAATCATGCAAGGTGGCAAATTCTAGAACATTTCCTAATTAAGAAAAACGTGTTTCTTAATTAGGAAGCTTCCCCTTCATCCCTTAATTGATTTGGAACAGTTTCGGAATATTTCCGGAACACTAGGAAGGTCCGGGAAATTACCGGGAAACTTACCGAAATTGTCGGGAAATTTAACCGGAAGGCATGAGCCAGATTTGGGTACTTACACTAGGTCTGCTGTTTCCTTGGTTGGAAGGAATCCCGTAAGTTGGCGGGGGAGGAACCTGGTTGAAGGTTTGGGGAACTGGTTTCGGGGAATCGTCATCCTCGACTAGAATGAAAGTACCGTCTGACTGGGATAGGCTATATACCTCGCTCATTCGGGGAAAGGCTGTACCACGAAATTCTGCGATCTTCTTTACGCCTCTTTTGAACCTCACAAGCCCGGATGGCTTCTTCCAAAGTCATATACATTACGGTGGCGGGGTCCGTCCCGTCACGATTTCTCGTGAGCTAGACATGTCGGAAATTTGAGGGAACCGAGGGAACCGAAGAACCGTCGCCGGTGAATCGTGATTACGGAGAGGCGCTGACCCGGAAATCGGAACCACTTTTTGCTCGCTGCAGGGAACGAAAGGAAGGGTTCAGGCTTCGAAAGCGGTATTTGGCTCAAGGTTTCGGGCTTGTGCAATATGCAGTTACCGATTAATGTTTACTTAAAACGCGTTTTCTCAGAGTCCTGATTGGTTGGAAAAGAGCGTGTCTTCTTTTTCGCAACTAATCCTAGAGCTCTAATCAGTGGATCTCGTCACTACGCTTATAAGCCCCTCGTTTCCATTTGTAGATCATCTTTCTTGGGATGGACAATCCCGAGCGAGGTCCTATAAGGCAAGCGAGTTCTACCGACTAAAGAAAAAGTGAACTTAAGGCAAGCTGATCACGCAAACTTTCAACGTATGTGACGCACGGGCCACAGTCGAAGTCAACGTCCTCAAGTTAAGGCGGGGATCGTGCCAAAATTTCGACATGACCTCTCCTGACTCGCTTGTGCGAGGGACCTTAGCTTTTGGCATTGGCCAAGTTGTGGCTGGCACGATGCATACGGTGAGGTTTGGTGACACGGTGTCACATTGAACCTTCGGGTATATTTTTCGGCAGAGCTCCGTGTCAAAGTCAAGGCTGAAAAGCTCAAGACTTCGGGTCGGGAATGACCTTCGGTCTAAACCTCTCGAGCTTGAATCGGGGCGGAACCCGGCATAAAAACATACACTTAGGCTTTATGACACGAACTAAGCCAAAAAACCAATCGGGGTCTTGGACGAAGTGTGACACAAAGAGTGCATGGCTTACACGGGCTAGGATGGGCTGTTTGGGACGACCCCGTGCGCCCTCGAAAGGTGTCTGGCAGACCAACTGAGGTGCAATTGAAAAGGCCATCCCGGGTTACGGGTCGTAGTGTGCATTGTACCGAGGCAGCAAGTGCACGTGAAGTGCGGTGTATCGAGGCAGCAAGTGCGAGTAGTGTGCGGTCACTAAAATTCTTTTTCTGAGTAAAACAGAGATTTTTTCAGAATGTGTCTTAAAGAATTTTGATGCGCAGTTCAAAAGATAGCAAGAAAATCAAACATGAATGGGGATGCACAAACATGGTATGATTTTGAAAGGACAACAATGTAATGCCTTTGAAAAAAACCGTTCGAGGTTTAAAGTAACACATGCACACGTAAACGAGGAAGGGTAAATGAAAGTTTGACCCACGGAAGGCTTTTTCGAAAACGACGGTAGTTTTGAAAAAAGTATCCTTATCCCCAGCGGAGTCGCCAACTGAAATTACCCGGATTTCGCGCGGAGGCGAAAGGCGGTTGTCTTTCGCGGAGGGTTGGTGTCTGAGGCCTCGCTTTTTGGGAAGGAAGAGGAGTCTCCACGCGGTTTTTTGTATTTTTAGCCCAAACGTTGAGAAACGGCTTTTGTGAAAATGGTGTCGTTTTTATTGGTAGCAAAAACTTAGGAAAAGACTTTGAAAATGGGGGGTCATTTTTATTGGTAGCAAAAACGAGTAAAAAGCTATTTTGGTACCAGAGATTGTTAGGTTCGGAGGTCACGTTACGTTTCGGGAAGAGTATTACGAGATCACTCGAAACGCCTCGTATGACGAGTCTTTCTACCTTTCTCGAAAACGTGTGTGTGTGTTTGTGTTTGTGTTTGCATTTTGAAATGGGGGCTTGAATGACAAGCTTAATCTTGGTTTGAATGTCAAACGTTGATTAGGTGATCTTGTTTGAAAAGGCGAGCGTTTGAATGACAAACGTCGGTTTTGGAAGTTTTTAGGAAAAGTGGCGCGAATGCTGATTTTATCGGTTTATCTTAAGTGTCAAATGTTGACTTTTAAGAAAAGAGCGTTTGAATGTCAAATGTCGGATTTTGAGTTTGAAGATGAGCGTTTGGATGCCAAACGTCACTTCGCGCGTTTTGAAAGAGAGTTCGAAGGTCGAACTCCGGTTTTGAACCGCGCGTGTCATTGTTAACGATTTTACGGGAAAAAAGTATTAAAAGATTTTGAATGTCAAAAGTCGGATTTTAAGTTTGAAGATGAGCGTTTGGATGCCAAACATCATTTCGCGCATTTTGAAAGAGAGTTCGAAGGTCGAACTCCGGTTTTGAACCGGACATTACATTGTTAACGATTTTTACGGGAAAAAACGTATTAAATGACATGCAATCAACGAATCGGGTTGCGACTCGGACTTTGAAAAGTAAATATTATCACGATCCAAACGGGTCGGACTTTGTAAATGACAGTATTTAAAGTGCGGTATCAACGGAATCAAACGATCCGGAATTGTAAATGACGATCGACGAGCCAAACGACTCGGAATTGTAAATGACGATCGACGAGCCAAACGACTCGGAATTGTAAAGTTGCATGAAAGTAAATGACGTTCGACGGATCAAACGGTTCGAAATTGTAAATGACAGAAATTTAAATGACGATTGACGGATCGATCGATCCGGAATTGTAAATGACATAAAAGTAAACGTAACGGGGTCGGAACGCCGTTTTAACCCGAGATTACTTCTCTTACGGGAAGAGAAGAGGATTGAGGGGGTAAAACGTATCGGACCCTGTTAGACGGAGGCGTCTACATTTCAACGATGTTCGTTCGAAACGGTTATAGGGACTGGCGCGTAAACCGAGGCAAAACGAGAGATTACGGAGAGGGAGTTATACCTATGGCTAGGGTCGACTCCTTTGGCTTGGGGGGTGTATGCGGGATACGAAAAATGGTTTGGGATGGTGTTTCGAGGTGGCGGGGGGCATATTTGATCGAAATACATAGTTTTCACGCAAAACGAGGTAAAACCGGGGTTCGGGGGGAGTGGAACCAGTTTAGGCCGTGGGGTGAGGTGAAAATGGAGTGAAATTTTGTTGTTCTAAATGGATTTGACAGCCCTTCTATTTATAGGTGAAAATTCAGCATTAGTCCGGCCGGACTTAGCTTGAAATCCAGGGGGTTTTGTGAAACTTTGGAAATTGGAGGGACTTGCTGGCAATTTCGAGAGTCTAAAGGAGTCCCAGGGCCCGAGACTGTATACCAGGGGTATTTTAGTCTTTTATCCTTGATTTTTGATTGAAGGGTGACTAGAGGGAGGTGGCATGCGTGCCACGTGTCCCATGACTCACCAGCCTTGTGGGAGTTCGCGCTCGGGTCCCGATTTTGTCCGTTTTTAAAATAACAGTCCGAAAAATGTCCGAAAGGCCCCCGGAAAGTGCGTTTTTTAGGGAAAGCCGTACTTTTATGTGCGATGACGTATGTTAAGTACGTTTCGACGTCGGGATGCATGGGGCAGTCCCGGGACGTCTCGTTGGCTTGGCAACGGGGAGCTTAACGGGTTTCGGTTATCCTGGAGCGGGCCAGTTTAACGGATTCCGGTTAACTTTTAACGGATTTTGACGATCCGGATTTGGGTACTTACAATTCCTTATTTGCAGCTGAGGTCTGATCAACTTTACCTGCAACTTCTGAACAAGAGGACAAAAGTGGATTTGTGGACCAATCAGAATGCACCGGTACAGTACTTCAACAGCTGTATCATAACGGCTACTTTCTTGGTGCTTGGGTATAAGTACCTCCATTCTTCAACATTTGAAGATTTCTTGAGAAATTGAAATTACTGTGAGTTCATAAGAAGATTGAAGCTCTGCCCAGAAATATTCAACCCTTTGAATCTTCATCTTCTTCCTTCAAGAAAATATTTCTAGCCCAGAAATCAAGCCTCCATCACTCAAGAATCATTGTGCTCTATATCATATAGATTCAAAGAGCCTTGATCTTGTTAAACACACACACACCCCTCACTTGCTTAATCACATAGATTATTCATATGAGATACATCGGTTATAGTCTAGGATTTGATCTTCATAGAATAGATTTTAGATCTGAGTTTGAATACTTGTATCTTTGTAATCTCTCTCATACTCAATATAAAATCTAACTCTTAAAAAATCCAAGACTAACCATCTTGGTAGTGGATGTAGAACATTTACGATTAAACCACTCCAAATATTGTGTTCTTCATTTCTGCATTTTTACTTACTGTTCATTACTAATTATTTTGTATTTATCTGTTTGATCTCATTTTTAGTTATCCAAGTTGTGAATTGTGTTTGCAGTTAATCTTGTCAAAACCTCACTTTACTGTTTGTGAAAACCGCACACACAAAACCGCAGCTCTAAACCACACCACTTTACTTAAGAAATTCCGTTGTGCATTTTGCAATACTACTTGCGGTTTTAATACATTGCAAGCGGTTTTGTAAGCAAGAGGTTTCATTTTCAAAAGGAGAGCGAAAAATTTATAATAGCTATTCACCCCCCTCTAGCTTTTTTTCACCCTTGTTGCCACCTTTGGGACCAACAATCCCCATCAATCGGCAACTCGGAAATCATGTCGATATTCTCTAGGGTAATCATCATCTCACCAACCGGGAGGTGGAATAAATGGTTCTCCGGATGCCATCTCTCGATCAAGGCCTCTAACAACCCATAATTGTATTGAATTCTCCCTATGCAATGAATTCCACTAAAGCAACACTCGACTAATCTCGACAAAATCCTCGGCGCTAGTCTATCCGGCAATGTGGCACCACGATGAAATGAGAGCGGACTAGCAACCTGCTGTCTGACCCAAATAAAATGAGCTATGTGGCCCTCATGTGCAGTCAAAACAGAGTTATCGATAGGCCCGAGATCAACGAAGGAATCCATCTGTTTCAACAAAAGAAACCCAATTTCAATATCAAATAAATAAATACATAAACATAGAGACTTTGAAACATCAATAGCAAATACTTCTACTTCTCCAAAATTGAGTCACAAATTGAATTCAAACTCCCAAAATTTCAAATATACCATAATGGAGTTCAAATATACCAACTATTGAGTTCAAATATACCAAAATCGGGGTACCATCACATCAGGATGCATGAGGAGGACATAGAAAAGACTACCTTCCAAGCTGCTGAAGGAGTATATTGCTACACAAAAATGCCCTTTGGGCTAAAGAATGTTGGGGCTACCTATCAAAGGATGGTGAATAAAGTCTTTGCTTCCCAGATTGGCCGAAACATGAAGGTCTACATCGATGACATGGTCATCAAAACCAAGGCTGGTCGTCATGTGGTCGACCTAAGGGAAACGATCGCCAATCTGCGAGCAAATGACATGAAGCTGAACCCGAGCAAGTGTGTTTTTATGTTTTTGGGGTTCATGGTATCTCAGAGGGAAATTGAAGCTAATCCAAAAAAATAAAGGCTTTGGTAGAGATGTAGGAACCAACATGCATCAAGGAGGTGCAGCGACTGAATGGTAGGGTGGCAGTATTGGGTCGCTTCATAGCCAAGTCGGTGGAAAGGTCTCTCCCTTCTTCAAAAATTTGAGGGGGATGAAAAACTTTGAGTGGACGATCGAATTTTCCTCGTCGTTCAAACACCTCAAGGAGTACCTCGCCTCTCCCCCATTGCTGAGTAGCCCGATCCAAGGAGAAAGCTTGTATGTCTATCTCTCAGTTAGAGATTGAGTTGTAGCTGCAGTTTTGGTTAGAGAAGAAAATGGGGTTCAGAAGCCAGTATATTATGTGAGCAAGGCCTTGTCAGACCTGGAAGGAGGATATTTCAATGCTGAGAAGGTGGCCTATGCCTTGGTGGTTGCAGCTAGAAAACTACGAGCATACTTCTCAGCCCACTCCATTGTCGTGCTGACCAACACTCCATTGAGAAAGATACTACATAATCCAGAAAGTTCAGGTCGACTGCTCAACTGGTCCATTGAATTGACAGAATTTGACATTGAGTACCGACCTCGAAAAACTTTGCAAGCTCAGCCTTTGGTGGACTTCTTGGTCGAGCTTACGTTCACCAAGGAAGATGACACAAAGAACACCCCAAGGGAAGGCTCAAAGGGGAAGGAACAGTCAAGCCAGCGGACAGTGAGCTTAATCGATAATTGCTGGAAGGTTTACTCAGATGGGTCATCGACCAAGAACGTCAGTGGAGCTGGGATTGTGTTGATCGAGGCAGAAATCGGAAAGGCCTTTGAGGAAGCTTTGAGGTTCAAATTCCAAGCCTCCAACAACCAGGCCGAGTATGAGGATTTGATTGCAGCAATTGAGTATGCTTAGTGCTTTGGGGTGACAAAAGTCATAGTGTAGCGATGCGTGAATTTTTTAACATCTTGGAGTCGCCACTTATTATTTATTGATGGAAAATAATAAGAAAAATCTTTTTGATATTTTCAAGAGATTCAAGGACTCGGGGGTTAAGTTATGGAATGGGTAGGTCAAGGAGCATCCATTCAACCCAATCCGAAGATTGGTCTTGCTAAAGGGGTGTTATTAATCTAATCAATCTAAGAACAATAAGAAGAAATAAATAAATCCTAATCAATTTATTAATTAGGAATGTCGGATTGTATGCTTCGAGATCCCCTTCAAGAATTGAAGGGACTCTAGGCTAATCCTTTTGATGAGATTACACTACTCTGAAATCAATAGAGGGATTGAGAAGAGAAACAAAATTTAAAGGATGATTACCTTTTGAGAAGAGATTCGGACAGAGTTTCGACTCAATCCTAGAGTCAAATTATCTTGATGCAGACAGAGCTTCGCCTCAATCCTTGATTCGGATCTTGATGTGGACAGAGCTTCGCCTCAGTCCTTGATTCTTTCTTCGATGTTTGTTGATCAACAAGGTTGATAAACAAACTTTAGGTGATTTAGGGTGATTTTGTAGGAATCTTTCAGGGAGAGAAACCCACAAAATGTGTGTGTTATGTATTTTCGATCGGGGATCGGGGACCTCTGAAATACTGAAAGTCATCCAGTATTTATAGGGGTTTAAGAGGTGGATGAATGACTTGGTCACCAAGATTAGGAGACTCAAGTGGATTGGGACTCCTCCCAAGGAAGCTTCCAAAACCCTCCAGTCAGTAGAGACCCGGATTAGATGATATTTATCAAGAAAAGAGGTTGAAACGGAGAAGGAAAGTGATTTTGCACATCCTGCAGAGAGGTTGTCTCGCGCGAGACACGCCTGTTCCACGCGGGACAACTAGTCTGATGACCATTTTGTCCTCTTCAGTTATTCCGTTAGTCAGTTAGGTCCAAAACTAACGAGGTTAGTTAGAAACTTAACGAAACTTGACGAAACTGATATGCTTTCATCAAAACACAAAAGAGATATGAAGAGTTGTGTAATCACGACTTATTGGTTCAGAATGGGGTGTCTACAGAGCCCCTCGTCGACAGGTCTTATGAAAGAAGAAGTGTCGTCGATAGAAAAGACATTATTCTGAAAACTGGGATGGTCGTGCCGCACGGCTGCCCACGTATCTCTATAGGAGAATCAGACCAAAACGTAGTTCGACTCCAAAACACGAAAAGACTGCTTTAGGTATTTTGAAAATCATTTTTTTTTAAATCGAGGAGATTTTATTTTTGAAAAGGCAAATCCATACTGAGGAATCAAATCATGACCCAATTCTGAATATACCTGTCTGTCTGAAGATTCGCCTGTTTTGGCTCCGAACCTGTGGGGAAAGATGTTAGAAAAAAAATCCAGTCCTTTGCATTCAAACAATTTGTCTTTTGAGACTGAAGTGAGATGACGATCCTGGCGATTCGGGACCGATTTTTTGTTGAGGTGACGATCCTGGTGATTCAGGACCGAGCTTTTGTTGAGGCGACGATCCTGGCAATTCAAGACCGAGCTTTTTTTTTGATGGTGAGTACTCGACATACTATCTGTAGATGCTTGACACACCTAATTGGTGACGATCTTGGCGATTCAGGACCGAGCTTTTGTTGAGGTGATGATCCTGGTGATTCAAGATCGGGCTTTTTTGTTGGTGACGATCTTGGCGATTCAAGACCAGGCTTTTTTGTTGGTGATGATCCTGGCGATTCAAGACCGGGATTTTTTTTGTTGGTGAGTACTCGACATACTACCTGTAGATGCTTGACACACCTAATTGGTGACGATCCTGGCGATTCAAGATCGGGCTTTTTTGTTGAGGTGAGTACTCGATATACTACCTGTAGATACTTGACACACCCAATTGGTGACGATCCTAGCAATTCAGGACCGGGCTTTTGTGTTGGACGATCTTGGCGACTCAAGATCGGGCTTTTGTTGAAATATGCTTGACGCATGGCACTTGATGTGATAGATGCTTGACGCGATGGATGCTTGATGCTTTAAGAGATGCTTGACGCACTTAGTTGGATGTATTGGTAAGTGAAATCCAAACACTCAACATGTTTGATCTAATTCTTTGAAAGTAGGCACTTGACGTGCCTTACGCACTTTAATTCCTGCAAGAGGGTTAGTGAAGCATTTTCATAACAACATATATTCACTTAAGCATTTATTTGTTCAAGACGATCAATGTGAACTCGACTCCAAGAATCAGCGGGGAGAATGAGTTCTATTATGTGAGAATTGAAAATGTTTGTGTGATTTAGATTTTGGTTTAGAAGACCAAATCGTGAGGTCCATCTAAAGATCGAATGAGACAATCATCTAATAGGATTCCGTTGAGATAACCCAAGTTCAATGCTAAGGTTCAGGATACTTCAAGAAATTTTTATTGTCGTAGGACTTCTTCATCATCAAGCCCCAAGTTTCTCATGTGATGATCATTGACTAAACAAGGTCTAAACCACTCCAATGGATTTTGCTATGTAGAACTTATGCTGCCTAATCCAAAGCGCGTATTTTCCAAGGCTTTTCTTGACACTAAGCCCCAAGACTTTTTGTATGCTGCAGATGACTTCGTTGTGAGGCTGCGTGAATTGAAAAAGGATCCCCTCCTTTTTTCCTTTGAATTTTTTTTCTTTAGTGACGCATCCTGGTTTTTGCCTAGACCACCCTTTCAGGTTTTCAATCTAGCAGGGATCTCTTTTGCGTCTTTTTTTTTGTGCTCTAACTTTTGCCTAGGCCGCTCTTTACGAGTTTTCAACCTAGCGAGCCACTTTTTTTTTGAAAAGTATGTTTACTCGAAGGGGACTCAGTTGGAAGAATCTCATTAAGGAGAAAGATGAGATCTCAAGTTTAGTTGAGGAGAGATGAACTCTATTTTTGGAAGGTGATCCAAGCATTGACTCTTTGGAAAAGTGTATTCTCTGATGATGAGAGATAGAAGCGAAAAGGAGAAAGCTCCTAATGCAGATTTGATTACTCTGAAGAGTTTAAGTAGAGATTGACTGGGGGAGGAAAGGTTAGGAAGCCCCAGTTTTGATGCTTGGATTCCAAGAGTGTGTATGAGAATGGCTAAGAGGAAGCCCCTAGACTCAACAAATAATGCTATATGGCTCAAAGATCTAGAAAAGTTGTTCTACTTTTAATGGACCTTGCATCATCTAGAAATTTCTTTACGAGTTTGAAAAGAAAGCTAATCATTAGTACGACTTAAGGCTAAACATTTCTCTTTATGGATGGATGTTGAAAGTCTTCTTCATTTGCGCTGCCATTCATGCTTCATGGTAAGAGGATGTTGAGGAATCCTCTTTTCTTCGTAGGTTACTTGACTCTTTTTCTCTGTGGGAGAGTCCTTCTTGCCTTTGTTGAAATTCCATCTTTATTGTGGGGCGATGAAGGTTTAAGAGTTTTTCTTCTTCTCTCTCTCTTTTTTTTTATGCTCTATTTTTGCCTAGGACGATTTGAGGAGTTTCGACGTAGCGAGCTTTTTATTTATTTTTGTACTCTCAAAGCCTTGAATTGAGTAGCCCCACTCTTCTTGGATGAATGTTAATACCAGTGCCTTTGGCTTCCTTCGTTTGTTGACCTTTGACTTTCAACATGAGTAATGTTTAGCCTTAAGCCTTCTAAGGATAGTTTTCATTTCAAATTTGTTTAGAAGTTTCTATTTTTTGTGACGATTTAAGGAATGAGGGTCCACTATTCAGCATGGATCAAATGATACTCACAAAGAAAAACAACTCTTGGGAAAGTGTTTAGGATAAAGAGATAACTTCTATTGATAAAAAAATTCGAAACAGACTTAATAGTTCACTTGACACAAACTAGAGAGGATAGAGATGGAATAGAATGACAGAACGACTCTTCGAGAACATACTAGGAAGTTGACCTAATCTATATTTTTTTTTGTTTTTCAAAGGGAAAAAGGAGAGGACAATCGGAGCCCCAAGGTGGTGATGCTTCAGTTGATCTTGCTCGGCGGCTGCTCTTTTTTTTGAATCCTCCATTTACATAACTGGAAGGTTTTAATTAAAAAGCTGTGGGGAGCCCCATGTCGTACGACAGCGGTCTTCCAGAAAGGGGTGATCTTCCTTTTTTGCCCCTAATCCATTTTGTCTGTCCCTCCGGCTGTTTATCGTCATTATTTATCATTATTTGTCAAATCTTCGGGTGACTCCCACACAGTCAAATCCTCGGGTGACTCCCACACAGTCAAATCCTCGGGTGACTCCCACACAGTCAAATCTTCGGGTGACTCCCACACAGTCAAATCTTCGGGTGACTCCCACACAGTCAAATCTTCGGGTGACTCCCACACAGTCAATCTTTGGGTGACTCCCACACAGTCAAATCCTCGGGTGACTCCCACACAGTCAAATCTTTGGGTGACTCCCACACAGTCAAATCCTCGGGTGACTCCCACACATTCAAATCCTCGGGTGACTCCCACACAGTTGAATCTTTCGAGTGACTACCACACAGTCAAATCCTCTGGTGACTCCCACACAGTCAAATCCTCGGTTGACTCCCAGATAAAAGTCAGTCTTCGGGTGACTCCCAGATAATAGTCAAACTTCGAGTGACTCCCAGATAATAGTCAATCTTCGGGTGACTCCCAAATAATAGTCAATCTTCGGGTGACTCCCAGATAATAGTCAAACTTCGGGTGACTCCCAGATAATAGTCAATCTTTGGGTGAATCCCAGATAATAGGCAATCTTCGGGTGACTCCCAGATAATAGTCAATCTTTGGGTGACTCCCAAATAATAGTCAATCTTCGGGTGACTCCCAGATAACAGTCAAACTTGGGGTGACTCCCCTAAGAACAGTCACTCTTGGGTACAAAGTCCGTGGCCTCTCGTTATCGCCACCTCTCTGTCGAACTACGATTCGGCATAATTCCCTCGTAAGATACGTAGGAATCCCTTTCATAAGGGTCCAGCCGCATGACCATTATGGTCACTTTCCCTCGGACACAAACGTCCATCTCTCCGAACTATGATTTGGCTTGATTCCCTCATGGGATACGTAGGAATCCTTTTCATAAAAGGTCCAACCACTCGACCATCTTGGTCATCTCTTTTTCCCGCCAGACTTTGTCTGGCTCGGGATTCTCATTTTTTTCGACGACCCCACTTCCCGTGGAAGCGACGTCGCTGAGGGGCTATGTGAGTACCCCGACCCGAACTCGTGTTTTTGGGTATGCTTTCCTTGAGTTGCATTTAGTTTTGGGCTCGTTTATTTATTTAAAATGTATTTTGGGCCTCCCTTATGATTTTTGTTTATTTGTTTTTATTTGTTCTTGGGCCTGCCTCCCATCCGCCCAGTCTGTCCTAAAGATGACCGGTGTCGTTCGACACAGGACAGACCTAAGGCGATTAAAGCTCCATGTCGTACGACATAGGAGCTTCTCTTAGCATGCCTATAAATAAAGGGCTTTGCTGATCATTTTAAGGGGGGATTTTGGCAAGTAAGGTTACTCTGCCGAATTTGTGAGAAGAGAGAGAAACACACACTCACCTCCCTCCTCACACACACACACACATCTAAGCCAAGTCCAAGGGTGGTCATTTTGTTGGTGTTTTGAAGGGGTAAACACCATACTATTGGTGCTTTTACCTTGTGGACTACAATAGGTAGACCCTAAACTCCTTTCATTTCTGTTCATATCTTACTTGCTTGTTCATTTGCTTTGCTTGCTTATGCCATTTGATATTATATGATTTATTTGGGATTTTGCATGATAAAGGTGGTGGAGATGTGAATCATCAATATTCACATCTCCTCACTTCAGATCTGGACATTTAGTGTTATTAGTTTGATTAAAGTTTGCATCTTGATTACTTTTGTTTGAGTTAGGAGGTGATGGCTCCCATAATCATGGCCCAATACATGTGATCATTCACATTGGGTCATCAAAGCCATGTGATCCTCCCATAATACTCATTTGTTACTGTTATTTTACTGCTTTCAGTTGATATTGTAGCCTAGTTTCATGATTTGATTAGTGTGGGATCAATCTGCTGAAAGCACTGATACAGGACACCTATGTCATCCGATACAGGACACCTCAAGGAGTCCTGTGTCATATGACATAGAGATCCTAGAAAGATGTTTGGCTTCAGTGACTTCAGATAAGCTCAGATTGATCCTCTTTACAGTTTCAACCTCTGTTTAGTGTCATATTACTGTTTCAAGTTAGTATTGTAGCTCAATATCACTGTTTGGGCAGTCTGGGACCGTTTGGGTGAAATCTGATGATGGAGGCGGTTTATGTCGTCCGATACAGGACACTCTGGGTGTCCTGTGTCATACGACATCCGTATCACCGAAAGTCATTCTTGACTTTATTTACTCCAATCAACCCTAAATTGATCTTAGACCCTAAACCGTGCTTCTCCATAGTTAAGCTAGCCTTTTATTAGCTTTAGATTAGTTTTGGTGGCTTATCTACCCCTTTATAAGAGGCAATCTGACCAGGATGTCCTGTGTTGTTCGACATCCCTCTCCTAAGGAAGTCCTGTGTCGGACGACATCCAAAGTCCCTGGACAGATTGTCTCATCCTTTCCTTGTAATTCAAATTTACCAATTGTAAGGGTGTGGCCCCCTTTTAATGGCTCACAAGTTGTATCCAGTTTCAATATCATTAATGTAACAGATATTGTTTTGTACTTGGAAGGCCCTTGGGGCAAACTTTTGTATACTTTGAGTATTTATTATGATTACTTTTTTACTTATTCTTGGCAGATAAGCAAGTAGGTTGATCAAAAATAAATAATAACATGAGATGCATTGAACAATCAAATTTGAGCTGGCAAAATTTATATCTATATGCACTGTTATTTATTAATTGCACTGTTGCACGAGCCCGAGGTGGATGTGGTATTTGCAATGAGTGAATTGATCACGGTTTGGCATGTTTTGGTCAAGGCATGAATAGGATTGTCTTTGGAAATGTCGAGGGACATTGGTGCAGCAAGGCTGCAGGTTTGACTTGGTCAACCTGAAAAACAGGCCGACGGCCCATATTTCAATTTCACCTTGTTTAAATTGCAGTTCAGTTTCTGCAGATTTAGAAGTCTCACACTTGTTATTGAAGATGAATTTTGTTTTCTCTCAAATGCTTTGAAGTTTCCTTTGTTTTCTATGGCCACATTTCCAAGATTGTCGTCTCAGATGCAAGAGCGATTTTTGGAAAGGTTCAAGACGTGAGTACGGCACCACACGAGACAAAATAAGGAGTTTTTTTTAGGGTTGTTATAGGATGAGGGCGGTTTGGGCTTTGAAGGAGCTTGCGCCGGATTGGGACCTTTTGAGAGTTGCGGCTCATTTCTGGGATGAAAGGAGGCACGTGTACAGCTTCTCATATAATGAGATTATGCCCGCGCTTGAGGATTTTCGGGCTATCCTTGGAGGATCTGAGGTGGAGCAGATTGTTCTTCCTTTGACGGGCGGCCCGACCACCATTGAGAAGTTGATGACCCTGCTTGGCGTTTCGGCTGAAGAAGCATACGAGATGCTGATACCGAATACTAATCATGTTAACATTTCGGGGCTGCCCGATAGGTTTACCGGTGTTGATGGGAGCATTGCTGCATGGGACGCTTTCGCTATGTGCGCGATTGCTACTTTGTTCACATTCACATCCTTGGGGGTGTGCCAACACAGTGTTCTTGACCTAGTGAGGCAGTGCCGAAGCGAAGGGAATATCGTACCCTTGATCTTGGGCTAAACATTCCTTGACATAGGTTGGATGGCGACCGGTAGCCGATACATGTGGGGAGGAAGTCCCACTATGCTTACTATGCGGTTGAGGGAGTGGTTGCAAGTGGTGCCCGAGGTACCAGTGACATGTGATCCTTGGTCTTTCTCTCAGCTACCCTTGGTGATAGGAGGCAGTCAGGCTGACTTGGAGCTTTGGATGGCCAAACTCCGCACACATCATCTACGATGGTGGGTTCCTCACTTGAAGTTGCAGACTTGTCGAACCGTTCAGGAGGGTCTCTTCATTGTCAGAGTTTCGGGGCTGTCCCAGTCTTCTTTCTATATTCCATCATTGGTGTTGCGGCAGTTCGGGCTGGAGCAGGTTCCGTTGACGAGCTTGAGTGATGCCGCTACCTTTGAGCTGGGTTTGCTCTTTATAGATGATCCTTCGACGTCATTGCTTTTCATGCGGTTGTGGCAAGATGCGTCTTTTTATGCCAGGGTTCTCTTTCACCGAAGAGGGGGCACTGTTCTGTCCACTCAGTATTTGAACTGGTACGAGGAGTGTATAGGGGAGGCACAAATGGCTCTTCTGTGGAGGTGAAGTGAGCTATTGGGCCTTGACCGGCGTGACAACTCAACTTTGAGGAGGGCCGAAGCGATGGCTAACCCTCAGGATTATACTGGGGATGATATGGCTGACTATAAGGCCAATGCTAGTCGGATGGCCGATCAGAGCACGGATATAGCAACTCGGAGAGAGGTAGCTCGTGATAGTGCTAGGGAAAGGGTGCGTTGGCGGCCATAGGTTTGACAGAGGCATCGGGAAGGGTCCTAGAGCCAGGTAGAAGGACTACGGGGATATTTCCTGTGAAGGCAAAGAATACCCGCCGTGGAAAAGGGAAAGGGAGGAAAGATGAAGGACCAAGTATGAGTGACTAGGTTGACCTTGCTGTTCGGAATATCCACCCACTATCATTGCAGACGCATTAATTTGATTACGTGTTTTGTTGTTGTTTTTCTTGCGTGTAGCGAGTCAAGAGTAGACCGTGCTTGAACTCATCAAAGATTGTGTAGGAAGCTTTTGCTTAAACACCAAGTCGCCTTCTCTGATTTCTCAGATCTTGACTTTCTTATCAAATGATCGGGCCATTCTGCTTTGGTAGGCACGAGTATGTTCCATGGCTTTCAATCTTCGCTCGTCGAGTAGAGCTAGTTCGTTGTGACGGCTTTGGAGCCATTCGACTTCATTGATTCCGTTTTCAAAGAGGACTCAGAGGGATGGAATTTCCAATTCAACTGGTAACATCGCTTCCATTCCGTATGTGAGTGCGAAAGGAGTCTCCCCTGTGGTGGTTCAGACTGATGTTCTGTATCCCTAAAGAGCTAGATGTAGCTTTTCGGCCCAATCTCGACCTCAGACGGCCATCTTTTTTATTATTCTTGCGAGAGTCCTGTTTGCTACCTCTACTGCACCATTAGTCTGTGGTCTGTATGGATAAAACTTGTGGCATGTAACTATGAACTCGGTCAACAGTTGGTCACAATCTCCTTCAAAGTGGGTCCCATTGTCGGATATGATCTCGTTGGACACCCCGTATCTGCACATGATGTTCTCTTTGATGAACTCGACCACCTTCTTAGAATTCAGTACTTTATATGATCTGGCTTCTATCCATTTGGTGAAGTAGTCGACTGCGACTAATAGGAACTCGTGACCGTTGCTCCTTGGTGGAGTGATTTTGCCGATGACGTCAATTCCCCATGTGGCAAAAGGCCATGTTGTAGTCATGCAGTAGAGCTCGTGAGGAGGAATGTGGTTGAGGTTGGAGAACCGTTGACATTTGTCGTAGCTTCTGACGAACTGGATGCAGTCTGTTTCCATTGATACCCAGTAGTAACCCATACGGAGGACGATCTGTGTCAATGCTCTAGCATTCATGAGCAGACCACAGGTTCTGTTGTGAACTTCGTTCATTAGCTCGCTGGCTTTTTCTTTATTTACACACCAGAGGAGTGGTCCTTGGTGGCGCTTTTTGTATAACATACCCCCCAGGAAGACAAAATGGGATGCCAGGCATTTTAGAGCCATCATGTTTTTGGCTTTGATCCCTTCTTTGTATTTTCCATCTTCATTTGTGAAGGAAGCTTCTCCATTTTGGAGGTACTGGTATATTTGATTGTACCAGGGTTCGTCGATCGGTTCATGTTCAACTTCGATCTCACAGCAATAGGCGGGGTTTCCCGTCTGCCTATTCTGAGGGGTTTTACTAATTTCCCTTCGGGAATTTCAACAAGAGATGCTAGGGTGGCCAGGGCATCTGCGAAGCGATTCCTGTCTCTTGGCAAGTAGTGGAAAGAGATGTCCTTGAACTGAGCAATGAGCTCCTCCATGTACGTATGTTACTTCTGGAGGCCAGAATCTATTATCTTCCATTTGTTGGATACTTGATTGATGATCAATGCTGAGTCTCCGTATACTTCCACTTCTGTGATGTTGCATTCAAGAGCGGCTTCTAGGCCGGCTGCGCAAGCTTCATATTCTGCTGCATTGTTGGTTGCTTCAAAATTATGTTTGATGGCTATGGGAGTGTGCTCGTCTTTAGGATCGACCAGGAGCATTCCAATACCATTTCCCTTCTTGTTGGCTGCCCCATCGAAGAAGAGTTGCCAGCGGTTTGCGCTGTTGAGTGAGAAGATCCCATCATCTGGAAACTGCGGATCAGGACCCTTGAGTTCACTGCTTGGGAAGTCTGCCAGTTGATCTGCCATTACTCAACCCTTTGTTGATTTTATGGTCATGTACTTGATGTCAAATTTAGCCAGGAAGAATGACCACTTGGCTAATCTCATTGATAGAGATGGCTTGTCGAAGAGATATCTGACGAGGTCCATCTTGGAGACGAGGAGCAGTGAATGTGACTGCATGTAGTGTTTCAGTTTCCCGACTACCCATGCCAAGGCGGTACAAGTTTTCTCTAATGCTAAGTAGTTGAGTTCACTTCCCTGAAGCTTTCGGCTTACGAAGTAGATTGCATGCTCAACTCTGGAATCTTTCTATTCTTGCGCCAGTATAGCCCCAATTGACGTGTCTGTCACTGTCAGGTTCAGGAGTAGTGGCTTATCTTCATGTGGCGGGCACAGGATTGGGGGATTCACCAAGTATGTCTTGATTTTCTCGAAGGCAGTCAGGCATTTGGAATCTCATTTGATGTCAGCATTTTTCTTCATTAGCTTAAACATTGGCTCGCAGAGAGATGTCAGCTGGTTGATGAAGCGACTGATATATTGAAGTCTTCCCATGAAACTTTTCACTTCTGTCAGTGTCTGTGGTGGCTTCATGTTGATGATGGCCTTGATTTTCTTGGGATCTGCTTTGTTGCCTCTTTCTATAACCATGTACCCTAGTACTTTGCCTCGCTTGACGCCGAAGGTGCACTTTGCAGGGTTCAATCTCACGGAGTGTTTTCTGAGTCTGTTGAAAACTTTCTCAAATCTGTCATGTGTTGCATGACTGATCCTTTGGAGTGAATGATCATGTCATCGACGTACACTTCGATTTCTTTGTGGATCATGCCATGGAAGAGGGCAGTTGCAGCCCACTGATAAGTAGCCCCAGCGTTCTTTAAACCAAATGGCATGATCGTGTAACAGTATGTCCCCCACGGAGTAGTGAAAGCAGTCTTGTCCTGATCTTCTTCGGATATCTTGATCTAATTGTATCCGGTGAATCCGTCCACAAAGGAATTTACTTCAAAATTTGCCTTGGTGTTGACCAGTATGTCGATGTTGGGCAGTGGGAATTTGTCTTTAGGGCTGGCCTTGTTGAGATCTCGAAAATCCACATAGCATCTGACCTTTCCATTAGCCTTGGTGACCGTTACAATGTTGGAGAGCCAGGTTGGGTACTCAATTACTCTGATGAAGCCGATGCGGAGCATCTTCTCAATTTCTTCTTTCACTTGCAGAGACCATTCTGGCTTGATCTTGCGCAGTTTTTGTTTGACAGGCTTGGATTCTGGATCCAGAGGTATTCTATGCTCCATGATTGAGGGATCGAGTCCTGGCATGTCTTGGTATGACCAGCGAACACGTCAACATATTCTTTGAGGAGATCTGTCAGGGCTTCTTTTTTTGCATCGGCGAAGAAACTGCCCACTTGTGTCTCTTTAGGCTCTTGCACTGACCCCAGGTTCACTTTAGTCATAACCTCTTCGGTAGCTTGGGCCCGATTGTCCCCTTGGTCTACTACACGCTTGAGAACTTCTTTAATGTATTGTTCGTTTAGTGTGTCTGCTTCTTTATCAAGTGAGTCATTATTAACTTCTTTTAAGTTGTTCGTTAACTTATCAGTTGTTAAAGTGGCAATGAGGGGATAATCCGAAATGTCGAATTTTTCATTTAAGACGAACAGGAATACATTGTTGGCTACATTATCATAGTCTTCCGGCGTGAGGCCATCGGACGACTCAGAGTACTGGACTTTGACAATGACAGACTCAGAGGGTTTGAGACTAGGTTTAGGGAGATATGGGTGCAGGCCCAGTTTGTCTTTCATTTCTGTTTGGCTTGCCCTTGGTCCGGTGAAAGTCACCCAATTTTTCAGTGGCATTGCTGGATGCTTGGTGAGGGTTCGAGGTCGAGAGGCTTAGCTTCTACTGTCCCAATCATGGTAATCACATTGTTCTCGGAGCCCAGGTCAACCAGGTTTGGCACCTTCATGACTTCTTCAAAAATAATATGTAGAGCGGGTCCACTGAGAGCATCTTCCACGAATTCTGGTTCTTTTTACTTTGGAGTCACTGTTTCGAATGTGGCCTCAGAGGCTGACCAGAACAATCTGTTTCCCATGAAGAGTGTCTCGAGCTGCTCCTCTATGTCTGGGATCCCTTTGAATGAGTACTCATGCTGAACTGTGGTGGCAATTGGTCCAGGTAGAGCAGTGATGCTGAGGAATGCTCCCCTTATCGGATTAGCTTTGAGTCCTCTGAAATGCTTGAGGTCCTATGTCAGCTTTCCTATCCTTTCTGTAGTCTCTGTACTGACTTTTCTTGTTCTTTTCTCATCTTCATCAGTTCCGCTGTCGGTTCCCTCAGTTCTGCTATCGGTTTCGCTGTCAGTTCACTCAGTTCTGCTGTTGGTTCCGCTGACGAAGTAGCGAGCGAGGTTGAAGCTGTAAGGTCGAAGGTTGGGTGTGCTGTTGTAGGTTCCCCTTTTGCGGGCTGCTACTTTAGTGCTGGCGAGCCTTTTGTTTTCCTTGATGTCAACTGGTGTTGGCACATAACCGAGCCCCTGGACTATAGTGTGGTCCTTGACTTCGATGACTTGGTGTTAGCCTTGTAACCTTTTGCCGAGCCCCAGTCCCGGGATGAAGTTCATGAGTTTCATCATCTTCATGGTAGGAGGGATTTTGTCCCAGAATAGTGGAAGGTCCATACTGCATATTTGGATCTTGAAAGTCTCCAATGTGAATACAGTTAATGCCATATCGTCGTCATGCTTGATTTCTAACACTGGAATTCCGTTGGTGCAGGTCCCTTCGGTGGTGACGCTGTCGCCGTAGACTGCTGTCAGCTCGTTGCCTTGCATAAACTTGATACATTTGTGAAGGGTGGATGCCACGCTATTAATTTGATGCAGCCAGGGTCGTCCCAGGATAGCTGTGATAGTGATAGGAATGTCCAACACTTGAAATTCGGTAGGGATCATCTGTTTGCCAAACCAGATGTTTAAGGTAGCAACCTCGAGAACTGTGCAGGAAGTAGAGTCATAAGCCTTGACAGTGTGGACTGAAGGCTTCAAATCTGTGGGCTTGATGTCAAGCAGGTCCATCATCTTGGCGAGCAAGACATTCATTCTGGAACCTCTGTCTACCAGTACGCGAGGAAGGCAACGCTCATCCAACTGGACTGTGATGTAGAGAGGCTCATTGTGATTAGCCCCAAATTTTGGCAGGTCCAAATTTGTGAAGGTGATGATGTTTCCGTAGTGGATGTTGCCAATCATCCGAATTACATCTTCTGGAGTTGCGTCCACGGGGACCATGGTACGGGCCAAACTTTCCTCTAGCTTGAGCTTGTGAGGGTATGAAGATGTGAGCAGGGACCACAGGGAAATGTTCGCATGGGTCTGCTTGAGCTGAGTGAGGATTGGGTCCTCCTTTTCGGAACTTGTTTCTTCGGGCAGACCGGGTTGCGGTTCTAGCTCTGTTGGCTTTTTGGTGGCCTTGGGCGGTAACACATTGATTTGACCAGATCGGGTCAGAACGTTGACGTCAGGCTTGGTCTCTTTTGAACAGGTTGCTTTGAGTTGATCCATAGTCAGTGGAGGATTTTTCAAAGCACAGGGCCATATGTCCTCTCTCAATTCGTTGACTGTTGATGTCTTCCCAGGGACTTCAGCAGCTTTTCGGATTCTGCCCCAGGATACTAGTTTAGGTGCCTCTGCAGGGAGGGAGCCTATGATATGCCGCAGTTGTTCGAACGTCAGTGCGCAGAAGTGGTTGCTAGGACTGAACTGTGTCTTGTTGACCCTCCAGGGGAGGCTAGAGAGTTCTTGGTTCATGCGAATTGTTTCTCTGATCTCTTCACGATATACTGCGTTTTTCTCCTTCTTGCTGAGCAGGCTCATGGCATTCTGGAGTTGAGATAAGCAGTAGTCATGGTTTGCTAACTTTCCTCCGCTTTTAGCCCAAATCTGCTCTCTTGCAGCTGAGACTTTGTCGAGAGCAAGTGCTTGCGTTTCTTCCCATGTGAGAATAGCCAACGCTTCTTTGAATCTTATGCGGCAGTCTAGATAAACTTCCATCGGGGAGAGTTTTCTCTGCTGCTTTAACTGAGTGGCGGGTATGTCGGAAGGTGAGTACACGGCTTCCCGGACGTCTGCCCATGTGACTGGCTTTTGTCCCAGTTGATCATTTCTGTAAACGAATGATGTAGTCTGTGGAATCTCCCTGAGCAGTTGTTGGAGATGTATTTCCATCTTTCTCTTCTTTTTTAATAGACCTTCCTCCTTCAGTTGGCCTTTTAACTTGAGAATGGAAATGATCTGTTCCCATCCTCCCAGGACCCTTCGGATTCCGATTTTGTTGACTTCATGATCGGCTTGGAAGAGAATAACTTCATCATCTTCGTCATCGCTTTCACAAAGCGCTTGCTTCTCTCGGGGAGATAAGCGCTTGTATTCCTCATGCTCCTGGGCTAGGTATTCCTTGTGCTGTGCCATTCCATCTCCTAGGTCGTTTGGACCGTTGACCGCCCTCCCTTGCCAGAGGGGGTTTATTGAGAAGCGATGGTAGTCCAAGAAGTTGCCGTGGGAAAAACCTTTGATGTCGAATTGGTCTAGAGTAGCCTCTAGTTGTCTGTCCGAAACTGCTTGTGACGCTTTAAGGGCTTGGTCCCTGTGAGTCTTCTGAGCTTTGTTTTCGTCCCAGTGGTGATTTTCTTGTGCAGCTAGTTCCAGGAGGGCTTTTCTTGCGAGAGCTAAGCAGTCTCCGTAGGTACTCACTGTCTGACTGGTGTCTAGAACTGTCATCACATCCAAATCTCCGAACGGCGGAAACACTTGGATTATGTTGACAAAGGAAGTCATGCTTGGACATTCCATGCGGCCTTCTTTGATCTCGGTGACCAAGAAGTTTGCCCATATCTGTTTGATCAAACTGACGGGGGTGTTGAGTTATGCGATGCTGATGGTCTCGTGATCTTGTTCAAGAGCCAAATCTATTAGTGCTAGTAGATTGCTGGCGGGATGTCTGAATCCGTGGTCGTGATGGCTGGGAATAGGGTTGAACTTGAGCATGTTGATGCTAAGGTGATCGTTCCTTTCTTCAGAAGCTTGATCTGTCTCACTGGGAGCACTTTCGTAGATGTTCTCAGGGTTGGTGCTAGAGGCGTTCCCGAGGCTGATCTAGCTTGTAGCAAAATGAGGAATTTCGTCTCCTTTGTCGATGCGTTCGGCCTTGGCGGCTCTCTTGGCTATGAGTTTGACTGACGGCACGGGCCGGTTGCTAGTGGGGCTGATAACTGGAAATGATGATGAGCCTTGAGCTTTCTTGGCAAGGACCTCATTTACCATGATCAGGCAATCGTCGAGGATAACTTTTGCATTGCAGAATCTGACAATAAGGACTGGATCCTTGGTCTCTTCGGGATATCTGGAGAAGATGATGTTGATGAAGTCATCGTCGGTTACATGATCAGAAGGATTCTTTGTCATGTCCACCATTTGCTTCCACTCGCCGGATAACTATCTGTACTGGACATTAAGTTTGACGATTTCCATGGTATTTGAGCCTTCATCGTAGGTGACCTCGTCGGAACTGGTGTCATCCCTGAATCTAAGCATGTGTATAACGATCTTCCTGCGGATCTGTCGCGTCTTCTACTCCGGAGAGTTCTGATTCGTTGTCGTCTGACGGTTCAACCCAGACCAAAGGACGTCTCGTGCCCTGTTGCGAAGCTGGTACCACTAGAAAAACTTCATGAGGGGCTCGGTGGGAAATTTCATGTGTAAAATATCCCAGACGACTGCCATGCATTCTTCACGAGTGTGCCGGTGTCTGTTGACCTTTATTGTGAAGACTTCTTCGTCTGGTGTGTCCAGAGAGTTTGCTAGAAGGATGCTGACGAACCTTCGTTCAGAGATAGGGGGTTTGTGTCCCCGTATCATTTCGGTGTCCAAGGTTTCTTTCCATTATGGATCCAATTCTTGTAAACGGCAGTTGAACTTGATGAATTTGATTGCTTCAGGATCTTCCTGCTCGAGGGCGTTGACGTAGTTAGCACCTCCAAACTCTGAGGGATTCTGATGAGATTTGCCCCGATTGTCCCTTTGTCGGTTTGCAGGAGGTAGCCCCGATGCATGGCTGCGGGCACGCTTAGTTGGCATTTCAGCTTCGTTGCCTATGAGGAAATTGCCTCCTATGATGACCTCGAGATCTCCTTGTCGGTTTATGAACTTGACACACTGATGGAGAGTGTAGGCTATTGCTTTCATGTGGTGTAGCTATGGGCGTCCCAGCAGATCTGTAAATTCGGACGGAATGTCCGTCACGTGGAACTTTACTGGCACCATTTGGGTTTCAAACCAGAGCTCCAGAGTCACCGTTCCCAGGATGGGACGAGACAT
The DNA here is from genome assembly GCA_022495995.1 of Adenophora triphylla var. japonica. NCBI lineage: Eukaryota > Viridiplantae > Streptophyta > Magnoliopsida > Asterales > Campanulaceae > Adenophora > Adenophora triphylla. The sequence continues at coordinate 225,003 of JAFEMH010001680.1, forward strand.
TCTGTCGTATGCTTTGATAGTTCGGGCAGATGGGGTCATATGGCCTTCATCGATGCGTAAGTATAAGTACCCAAATCTGGCTCATGCCTTCCAATTAAAGTTTCCTAGCAGTTCCCAAAACTTTCATAAAGTTTAGGGGCAATTCGAGAACATTTCAATACTTTCCAAGCAAGGAAGGACCTATTAGGAATAAGAATTTTGTACAGGACTTCGCTGGAAAGAGCCTTCTAGTCTGCCACCTTGCATGTTTCTAGAAACATGCTGACGCGACGGAAGAAGACGTAGACGACTTCATTAGCCGCAAGATCACGTTGGGCGGCTTCATTAGAAGCACACCAGACGCCTATAAATAGAGGACTCCTCTATTCATTTTGATAAGACAATTTTTAGCACTGTTACTCTGCAAAAATAGACACTTGACTTACACTCCCAAAAAATACACAAATCCCTCCTCTCTCATACACTAATCCTACCTTAATCTATTTCTAAATATATATTTCCTAGGAAAACTCCCTTGGAAGATAGAGAAAAACCAATATTGGTAATCTCTCCTTCTTTTACCTTTGATACATTCCTATATACTTTTATTTCCATTGTTACCTCTTGTTTATCTTTATTTATGCCATAAAGCTTTGATCTTTGCAATGTAGTTCCCATATTTCCCAATCCCCTACACAAATGATTCAAATGGAGATCCTCTCCCTAGGATGAACAAGATTCCACAAATGGATTGTTCTAGGGATGATCTACCATATGATGATGTGATTCCCCTTTATATTTATGCATAAAAATGCAATCTTTATCTATTATGTGTCATCCCCTTCCCATTGATCTATCTTTCCAAGGATTTTTCACCTTATGAGGTATTAAGGACATAGGAAAAGCCATGAAGATCATCCTTTTTACATTATGTCTTTATTTTAATGATATCCCTTGTATTGTTCATATTAAAAATGCAATCTTTACATTAACGCTATTTCCCCTATGTCCCTAAAGATGGATTCTTTCTCCAAGGATTGTCTAAAATCCTTCTAAAGCACAAAAGACATAGGATGAGCTTAAAGATCCAATCTTTATATCCCATTTCCCTAGTCCCGTGGTTCTTGATGCATTCCACGGTGAGGATTGGTGTAAAGACTCCATCTTTACATCAATCCCATTATAAAAATGCCACAATCCTTCTCCCTTCAGAAATCAATGAGTCTTAGTCTCGAAATCTCCGATAATCACTTGAGATAAACATAAAATGTCCCTACGAATCATCATTATCTCAAGATGTAGGATCGATGGACAAAGATTCATTCTTTTCTAAAGAGTCTCATTCTTGGACTCTAAGACAGCCCTTTTTTTATCACATGTGGCTAAAATCTCCAAGGAAAGTTAGGTTAAGACATACCAAGGCTCCTACGTCTATGTTGGTTGATTAATCTAACGGGAGTGCAGATAAGTCCCGTAATGAAGATCGTAAGTTCAAAGTGAGCACGGGATCAAAGTCCCGAAGACAACAAAGTCCAAGGTATCCCGAACTAAAACCTTCTAAAATGGTTCTTACGTTCGGATAATAAACTTGGCACATTTTTCTCTCTTCAAATCACACATGCACATAAGCACACAAACAAGCACAAATTTTGGACCTAGGAAGACTTGCTTTTCCAAGGCTCCTTGGGTGAACGCCAAACATTCTTCCCAAGGAGTAACTTAACCTCCGAACCCTTTTCCTTTTTTTCAAAGTTTTGAGGATAAATCAAAATGGCGTGGCGACTTCGTTTTTCATAAAACTGGTGTCTTCAAACTGAGGTGATTTCGACCCTTTTTCCGTGAGGGGCACACATTCACAGTTTGGCGACTCCATTGGGGACATGTAAATGTTCTCCAAACTTCTTTTCTCATAAGAAGCGTTGGAAACATTTACGAGGGTTAGCCTTCCGTCTTGGGTCCGATCTTTTTGCTTATGTAATTCTCTTATTTGCATGCATCTTTTGTGTTATTTTTGGCTTGTGCATACTCTGAATAATAAACAGGTGCGACTCTGAAGCTGAAAGTTGCCAAAAATCCCTGGAAAAATAGTCTGGAAAGGCAGCAAATTGGAACCTGGAAAACTGTTGAATCCAGCCGGACGGCCTGATATGCCCTGATCTGAGTCGGGTGGCTTCATTCACAGTTCCACCAGGATAGTTTTATCTGAGGTTAATCTAGAAACCGTGGCGATTTGGGGCTATTCAGTCCTGAATCTGGCCTGGTTCCCGAAAATTTACGTGCTTATGTGACGCATTTTCCCCGTCCCCAAAACATTCTTTTAAAACACATGATGAAAAATCTCTATTTTAACTCAAAAAAGAATTTTTAGGAGACCGCACACTACGCGCACTATATATATCCTATACACTTTTGCACGCACGTCCTTTAACCCGGGATGGTTGTTCAGCTACAGTCACAGACAGTGTTAGGATGCTCCCGGGCGTGAACAGAATCATCCAAAACTCCCCTTGGCAGCCTGTGTCGACCACTGCACTAGTTCGGGTCACAATTTTAAAACCGTGACTTTTTGGTTGGTTTTTGGTTTAGACCGTGTCATACAGCCTCATCGTATACCCCCGTAAAAGTCAAACCCGAGCCCATGCTAAAAGTCAAGATTCCTCACGCAAGCGAAGCCATGCCGAAATTTCGTTAGGCAAAATTGACAAAATCTTGACCTCGGCATTGACCTTGACTTTGACATGCACGGGGTATATAAAATTCAAACCCGAGCCCATGTTAGAGTCAAGATTCCTCGCGCAAGCGAAGCCAAGCCGAAATTTCGTTAGGGAAAATTGGAAAAATCTTGACCCCGGTATTGACTTTGACTTGCATAAAGTATGCAACAACGCTAAATGTGACACCGTGTCATTCGAATTTTAAAGTCCGACCTATGCCTATTATCTTCCTTGGACAATGCCGAAGTCAAACGTCTCTCGCGCAAGCGAAACTCTGCCAAAATTTTGTTAAGGCTAAAAACTTGACTTTGACGGCGTTGACATTGACTATAATCTGCATCGCTCGTGCGTTAAAATTCCTATGATCCGCTAGACCCTAGGACCGTTCTTCTCTTTCGGTTGATGGGATCCGCGTACCCTATAGGACCCTCACCCGGGGCTGTCCACCCTGGGATGTCGAAATACAGGTGCAAAATGAGACGTAGTGATGGAGCCTACTGATCCAGGATCTAGAGTAGTTGCGAAAAGAAGGGCAACCTTTTCCAACCAAATAGGCTAATTAAAAGACACTTTTTAAGTAAACTTGAACAACTAATGGAATCACAATTGCATGGTCCCATTTATGGAATCTCTAATCCCGACCTTTCATGGTTCGATCTCTAATCGAGACACTCACGATCCGATCTCCAATCTTTAATCCCGACCTTTCATGGTCAAATCTTCAATCGAGACGCTCCCGGTTCGATCTCCGATCTCCAATCCTGACCTTTCACGGTCAAATCTCTAATCGCGACCTTTCGTGGTCCGATCTCAAATCTTTGATCCTGACCTTTCACGATCAAATCTCTAATCGAGACCCTCACGGTCCGATCTCCAATCTTTAATCCCGACCTTCTACGGTCAAATCGCTAATCGCGACCTTTCATGGTCTGATCTCCAATCTTTAACCCTGACATTTCACTGTCAAATCTTCAATTGAGACTCTCCCGGTCCGATCCCCAATCTTTAATTCTGACCTCTCACGGTCAAATCTCCAATCGCGACCTTCACGGTCCGATCTCCGAGCTTCGACCTCGACCTCTCACGGTCAAATCTCCAATCGCGACCTTCACGGTCCAACCTTCGATATCGACCTTTCATGGTCAAATAGGCAATCCCGACCTTCCATGGTCAAATCTTTAATCTTGACCTTTCACGGTCAAATCTTCAATCAAAACCCTCACGGTCCAATTTTCAATCTTGACCTTTCAAGTTCTAATCTTTTTCGATCAATTAGGATTAAGAGAAAATGTGTTTTAAGTAAAACTTAAGCAGTACATGCATGTTACTTGAGCCTTCAGTTTAAACACCTACCTCCGAGTCTAAACCTTACCTACCTCCGAGTTTAAACCTCACCTACCCCAAGTATAAACCTTGCCTACCCCCAAGTCTAAACCTTCCCTATCTCTTTTCCGCAGTGAGAAAGAAGTGGGTGAGAATACCGGGTCAGCGGCTTTTCAGTGCAGAAAACCTCAAGCTCAGACAGTTAATCAGAATCATCAGTTTCGTCTACTCAGCGATTTAGAATGGCAGATATGAAAGAAAATAGTGATGGTACGGGTAATCCAATGACTAGAGAGGAAGAGTTAGCCCTCGCCTTGGAAAATGGCCGGAAGATTCATGAAGAGCAACAAGCCATCCTCATCGATTCTCTCTTCCGCCACGTGGTTCAGTTAACAGTTGAGACAAATGGTTCTTTGGCCATGGTCGAAGATGAAACTCCCAAAGCAGTGACTTTAACCCCTCCATCCTATAACCAATACCCTCCATCCTACAACCAATACCCTCCATCCTATAACCAATACCCTCCATCCTACAACCAATACCCTCCTCCTTCGTCATATGATACCCCATCAAGGACTACCGCCCTCCAGTTCCTCCTAGTATCTCAGGCCATCAGGGCTCCATCGCCCTCAGCTCCTCAGAATGGATTGGGCTTCATCCCTCATCAATGGCTAAATGCTATAGCCACACCTGTTTCTCAGTTTCAGCAGTACCTGCCAGTTTATGCTCTAGCTTCATATAATCAGTTTGAGCCATGTGGCTATGTTCTGAAGCCCCTATACCCACCCGAATACGTAGTGAGTTGCTAAAAGAAAATCCGGATGCCTCAAGTTTTCCATTGCCGCCTACCAGACTTAGTGAATTCACCTGTTAGTTTCACCGGCCTCCTACTGTGGTTCCCTCTACTGATAAAAGGCTTGTTGCGAGTTCCAGTAACTCGAAAATTCCCGTTGACCCCCATGTGGCAATATTGATGGATCAAGTGAAACAAATGCAAGAAAAGCTTGATCTCATGATGAGTACCAGTACTCCCTCGACCCAAGATGTCGAACCAAGCAAAGAAGTGATTCTGCCACGCAAAGTTCAGATGCCCGAAGTGAGAGAACCTGATAGGACAACTTGCCCCGAAACTCGCTTGGTCAATACCAGCTCTAAGCTCGAGAAAAGCCTGGAGACACAACCAGCCTCAAACATAACCCAGTACTATCAGTACCAAGCAGCAACTGCACCCAACTCAGCATCGATTCCTCACAAAGGAAAGAATGCCACAGCCCCCTTAAATAGATCCAACCATGGAACCAACTGAACAATGGAAATCTGAGTCTTGGGAACAACAATGCCTCCCCAAAACACCGCTCCCTTCATTATGACAATGTGGGGATGCCTTTGAGCGAGATGCTAGAAGAACTAGTGAAAGAAAAATTGATAAAGCCACTGGAGAATTGGAAGCCCAGGAACCCTAACGTTCGGTTAGATGAGTCTAAGCATTGTCCTTTCCACCAGTACCACGGACATGACACTGATGATTGCTACTATTTGAGGCATGAGATCCAGAAGCTAATAGAAGATGGGACACTTGAATGCCCACGTATATCTAACAATCTTTCCCCAAACAATGCTAACACGAATGTCCTGGAGTGGGAAGCAAGGCCAGTCAACTCAGACCCAACTCCTTTGCCAACGGCACACATCCGTTATGACAAGTGTCTGACTTTGAAGAAAGAAGTCCAAGGGCTAACTGACGAAGGAAAGCTCAAGTACCCTAGCAGTCCAACCAGCGAAGAGTAGCTAGGCTAGGGGCTACCTATCCTTAAACAAAATTAAAAGATAAAACAGTCTCTCAGTCAACCTTCGTAGGTTCTAGTACTTTCCTCTTTCAATCAAGTCCTCCTCGGACATTGTAGTTAATCTTAAATCTTCTATAAAAGAGTCTTTTTTATTTTCTTGCTAGACTTAAGACATTATTTGCACACCTACATTACATTTAATGAAATGGTTTTATTTTATATGATCACTTGCATTGCTCAACAAATAATCTCTCGAAATAATTAACATTCTGATTAATCGGTGTGAGAAAGTCAACTAATGCTCTCCCCATAAACTTTCGTTGCCTCACAAAGGCCTCCATCACATATACTTTCCAAATCATGTCCTCACCATCACCTTGACCAAGTCAACGACGGCGGCAACATCAAGGAACAACAAAAGGTCACTCAGCATCGAAAGATTGACCCCATATCAACAAAAATCTAGGAGCTTGCCTTTGCCCTCATGTGCCTAAAAAAAACCCAAGCAAGAGCTTCAAAAAAATGATGAGGCCAAGGATCCAGCATCGCCAATCAAAAGCTTGACGGACGGGCAAAATCAAAGCTCAAAGAACGAAAATTGTCGACAAAATTGAAGCGGTTAAAGCAAAGGCAGAAGCATTTCTTAAACCCTTAGGCTATATGCAAATTATTTCTCCTACAATGAAAGACGAAGATTAAAAAGCAATGAAAACATTGAAGCAGCCATCCAAAACGACTTGCCAAGGAATCATCTCAAGGCCCGTGCCTCATCATCCAACCTTCTCATCCGAGCCTTCTCACCAAAAGAACCACAAATATTCATCCCCTTTTCCAAAGCCAAACACAGTTCGGCCGAACTATGGCGACCTGAGCTCCTCACAATGAGGGGAACGTAGGCAACTAGAAAATGGTTCGGTCATAAACACATTCAAATCCCATAAACCTGGTCTCTGACCTCCTCTATACACAGACCTTTCTTTCACACATAGCCAACTTTTCTCCGCGACACTGGTTGACTTTCTCCTCATGATTAGTCAAAATGTTTATTCATATCGAGATTAGTGGTTGAATAACCCGAATATTAATAAAGGGTTTTAAGAAATATTGTGATCATTGTAAATAAAACAAGTTTACAGATGTCTTGACAAGTCTTCTTTTTCTACATTATAGGAAAAATAGTGCTAAACACTGATTTTCTGTCAATAGCGGCTTCCATACACTTTTACAAACCTTTCTACGCTTATACTCTCTCAAAAGAGTCAAACCCAAAGCGAGTTTTTGTGCCTACGTCGAATGAGGCCATCAAAATAACACAAAATCGAGATCTATTCCCACCTTTCGAAAAATATGCCCCTGCATGTATAAATTTCTAAAATTCTTTTCTTTCACATCTTCTTGCGGTTGACTGATTGACTAAAGAAAATAAGAAAGTAAGTATGAAAGGATAGGTTTTCCCTCTTCTGCTACAATTTGCATTAGGGCTGCATTAAAACTCTCCAAGGTTGGGGCTTCATCAAGCCATTTCTTTAGATTGGGGTTTCTCTAGTCATTTTTGGGTTCGCATCGGGTTCCTCACTATGTCACAAGATGGATTCAGTCTTGGTCAGATTAACCTCAGGATCACTTTTGCAGTACCAATCAGATTGGGACTTTTGCTAGGTCATAAGATTGGGGCTTCACCAAGTCACTTCTTCAAAATCTAGACTTCGCCTACTCAGTTCATCAAACCGGGGCTTTGCCAAGCAAAGGGAAGTTTTGTTTATTGAAAGCCTGCCACTAGCAAATTATTTGGTGTCAGGATCGAGGTTTAATCATGACTTTAAGTCCAACATTGGAAGTCGAGTCCACAGACCCCTTTGCACCCACCAGAATGAGAATCTTTTTTGGAATCCATGATGGGTTTCACTCTTCATAACAAAATGCTTCAACGGATTGTGGCTGCATTAAGTGCATTTTGAGATATGTCATGGTCAACCAACCAGTTTGGTTTTATAATCAATTCATCCAGGCCTTCCCCATGAATACTTTGTCAAGTCGGGGGCTTCACAAGTCATTTGGAGAAAGTTTCGTTCATGTATTCCTTGAGGTCGTTTCAAAAATGACTCTCTCTTTGGAGAATCAGTCAGTTTGGTGCTTCATTGTTATCTTGGATCAACCATCAGTCGAAGCTCTACCAAGTCATCTCTTCAAGCCGAGGCTTTGCCAATGAAGGGATCTTTCCTCGCTTTAACAGAACCTGGGGCTTCACCAAGTTTTCCCTCAGACCAGGGGCTTCGCTAAGTCACATCCATCCTCAGAAGAGAGGTTTGGTCACTTTGACAATTGCTTTAGTCTTTGGTTCTAAAAGCCTGTCATCATCAGCTTCAAGTGCCAGAGTTTGAGAAAGGAACTTTAATCAAGACCCGAGATTTAAACCTGATCTCAGCCCAAGAGGGAATTCTGGTCCACATGATACCTTTTTGGTAACATTAACAACACCTCGGTAACAACAGCAGTTCAATCCGCACCCAAGGGATACAATCCCACCTGCTTGAAACCTGTCTCAAACAGTTCCCAAACACATACAACCAAACACATCCCCAACCTATTTTTACATACATAAAATCCCTCTCAGATTGCCTTTCCGCAAAAGAGTCAGCCTCTGGCTCATGTGTGCATAAAGAGAAATAACCTTAATTGTTTGCAAATCAAAATAGGAAATACTTTTTTAGGCTCGCGCATGCCCCGAAAGCAAAATAAAAAAAAACAATAATGAAAAACAAAAAAATCATCATTCTAAGTGATTTTACGAATTGTTTGTCACCCCTTTAGCCTTGCTAACATATTAATGGTCATACCATCTCATGCCTCCATGCATCGTCATAAATGTCATACATATCTTTGTTTGTCTCTTCACTAACGAATGCAGGATTTCAAATGCGAAAGACCATTTTCCATCGCTATTGAGACCTATCCTCAACAAGGAAGATATTCACCAAAGCCCAAAGTCAGTGGTTTCAACAAAATTGCGTGACCGACTTGCAAGACCTCTGTCTTTCGGTGCCTCAAGTCCGTATCGCCTCGACTTAAGACGACTCAAGTCTTTATCATCTTGGCCTACGACATTCTGTTGATAAACCAAACTCAAGAAATCAAATCCCCCCTTCGGCAAGAGATCATTCCAGAAAAACATGTGAAGACAGCTTCCAGTTCCTGCAATTCGGTCAGAGACACCAAGTCCTCAAATGCATATTGGTCAGAGACACCAAGTCCTCGAATGCAAATTGGTGTCAGAGACACCAAGTTCTCGAATGCAAATTGGTCAGAGACACCAAGTCCTCAAATGTAAATTGGTCGGAGACACCAAGTTCTCAAATGTAACCCGGTCAGAGGCACCTCACGCCCCCAAATGTTTCAACATCCCGGTCAGAGGCACCAAGTTCTCAAATGATGCATCAAACTCTCAACACCATCAACTTCCACACAACCCCCGTGACTTGCTCTCCTACAGGTAAGCACAGCAAAGGTACGTTAGTCCTTCAACTTGTCTCAGAAATATGCAAAATGTTGCACAAATTGCAAAGTAAAGTAATCACAAAGACTTTTTCTAACATTATTTGCATAGAACACATGTTTTCATCATATGGAACATATAATCGAGCACATGCTCTCCCAAAGCAAGAATAAGCACAAAACATCTCAGTTTTCCCAAAATCTTTTCATACAAGTTTAATCTTTCAAACGGGCATGCATGAATAATTTTCATTGTCCAAAGTATCATTCTCCCATCTATAGTCAGAAATTAATCGAGTTTTAACACATGCAAGAACTTCGTCCCACTTTTGACATTATTTTACCTACTTTATTTTCAAAAAAAAAAGAGTCATACTCATATTCCTTCAAGCGAGTTGCACATTCATGATTACCCATAAATTTAGCCCCCTCTATCTTCTTGATAGCGACGTAAGCTTTAGTTTTCGAGCTTTAGCTCCCTCTATCTCCTGATAGCGACGTAAGCTTTAGTTTTCCAGCTTTAGCTCTCTCTATCTCCTTGATAGCGACGTAAGCTTTAGCTCCCTCTATCTCCTTGATAGCGACGTAAGCTTTAGCTCCCTCTATCTCCTTGATAGCGACGTAAGCTTTAGTTTTCCAGCTTTAGCTCCCTCTATCTCCTTGATAGCGACGTAAGCTTTATTTTTCTAGCTTTAGCTCCCTCTATCTCCTTGATAGCGGCGTAAGCTTTAGTTTTCCAGCTTTAGCTCCCTCTATCTCCTTCGAAAGATATAGCGCCGTAAGCTTTAGTTTCCAGCTTATCTCCCTCTATCTCCTTCGAAAGAGATAGTGTCACAATCTTTAGTATCCAGCTTTAACTCCCTCTATCTCCTTCGAAAGAGATAGCATCGTAAGCTTTAGTATCCAGCTTTAGCTCCATCTATCAAGTTCGAAAGAGAAAGTGCCGTAAGCTTTAGTTTCTTAGGTGACTCCTCCATTAACCGTCAAAACTCCAAGGATCCTAGACCTGTTGCTTAAATGTCTAGCGGTGATCCTGAACTACGATCATGGCTTGATTCCTCCGGGATACGTAGCTAGCTTTTCAAAAGGTCCACCCATCCGACCACATTGGTCACCCCCTTCCTTTACCATCTCCTTAGTGGTGCGCAAACCTATTAAAAGGTCAAGCCATTCGACCTCTTAGGTCACCTCCTCTCCTTCTTCATAGCAAGAGACCAGTTTCTCTTTGCCATTCCCCATCGTATTCCAAACTATGATCATGGCTTGATTCCCCCGGGATACGTAGGTAGCCTACTTTAGGTTCAGCCAACCCGTCACCCATGACATCCTTTCCCCAGCAGATCCAGAACTACGATTTGGCTTGATTCCTCTTCAGAATATGTAGGTAGACTTCCAAAAAGGTTCAGTCACTTGACTTCCTTGGTCACCCAATCCCAATCCATCTTGGCATTCACCAGATTGGATTCTAACTTTTATCGACAACCCCACTTGCTTCGCAAGTACCGTTGTCGAGGGGATTCTGTAAGTACCCAAATTTGGCTCATGCCTTCCAATTAAAGTTTCCTAGCAGTTCCCCAAACTTTCATAAAGTTTAGGGGCAATTCGGGAACTTTTCAATACTTTTCGAGCAAGGAAGGACCTATTAGGAATAAGAATTTTGGACAGGACCTCGCTGGAAAGAGCCTTCTAGTCTGCCACCTTGCATGTTTCTAGAAACATGCTGACGCGATGGAAGAAGACGTCGGACGGCTTCATTAGCCGCAAGATCACGCTGGGCGGCTTCATTAGAAGCACACCAGATGCCTATAAATAGAGGCCTCCTCTATTCATTTTGATAAGACAATTTTGAGCACTGTTACTCTGCAGAAATAAACACTCGACTTACAGTCCCAAAAAACACACAAATCCCTCCTCTCTCATACACTAATCCTACCTTAATCTATTCCTAAATAGATATTGCCTAGGAAAACTCCCTTGGAAGATAGAGAAAAACCAATATTGGTAATCTCTCCTTCCTTTACCTTTGATACATTCCTATATACTTTTATTTCCATTGTTACCTCTTGTTTATCTTTATTTATGTCATAAAGCTTTGATCTTTGCAATGTAGTTCCCATATTTCCCACTCCACTACACAAATGATTCAAATGGAGATCCTCTCCCTAGGATGAACAAGATTCCACAAGTGGCTTATTCTAGAGATGATCTACCATATGATGATGTGATTCCCCTTTTATTTTTGTATAAAAATGCAATCTTTATCTATTATATTTCATCCCCTTCCCATTGATCTAGCTTTCCAAGGATTGTCCACCTTATGAGGTATTAAGGACATAGGAAAATCCATGAAGATCATCCTTTTTACATTGTCTTTATTTTAATGATATTCCTTGTATTGTTCATATTAAAAATGAAATCTTTACATTAACGCTATTTCCCCTATGTCCCTAAAGATGGATTCTTTCTCCAAGGATTGTCTAAAAGCCTTCTAAGGCACAAAAGACATAGGATGAGCTTAAAGACCCAATCTTTACATCCCATTCCCCTAGTCCCGTGGTTCTTGATGCATTCCATGGTGAGGATTGGTGTAAAGACTCCATCTTTACATCAATCCCATTATAAAAATGCCACAATCCTTGTCCCTTTAGAAATCAATGAGTCTTATTCCCGAAATCTCCGATAATCACTTGAGACAAATATAAAATGTCCCTACGAATCATCATTGTCTCAAGATGTAGGATCGATGGACAAAGATTCATTCTTTTCTAAAGAGTCTCATTCTTGGACTTAAAGACAACCCTTTTTTTATCACATGTGACTAAAATCTCCAAGGAAAGTTAGGTTAAGACATACCAAGGCTCCTATGCCTATGTTGTTTGATTAATCTAATGGGGGGTAGATAAGTCCCATAATGATGATCTTAAGTTCAAAGTGAGCACGGGATCAAAGTCCCGAAAATACCAAAGTCCAAGGTATCCCGAACTAAAACCTTCTAAAATGGTTCTTACGTTCGGATAATAAACTTGGCACATTTTTCTCTCTTCAAATAACACATGCACACAAGAAGACAAACAAGCACAAATTTTGGACCTAGGAAGACTTGCTTTTGCAAGGCTCCTTGGGTGAATGCCAAACGTTCTTCCCAAGGAGTAACTTAACCTCCGAACCCTTTTCTTTTTTTTTTAAGTTTTGAGGATAAATCAAAATGGCATGACGACTCCGTTTTTCATAAAACAAGTGTCTTCAAACTGAGGTGAACTCGATCCTTTTTATGCGAGGGGCACACATTCACAGTAAGGCTTGCATCATGCTGAGGGGAAGGACGTTGACTGCTGATCCGTTGTCTACAAGGACTCCATGGAGGGAGATAGTGTTGAGCCGAACAATGATGTGCAGAGCTTCGTTGTGTCCCGAGGCCATTTTTGGTAAGTCTTCGTCACAGAAGGTGAGCATGTTGTCGTACAGTCTGGAATCGTAGATCTGATCTCTTTCTGGAGAGGGAGAGTCATCGAGCCATCCATTTCCTGTCTTCCTCTTGAGAGGCAAAGGTTTTGGTGATGCCTCGGGATTGTGTTGAGGTTGCTTGTGGCGGTGGCCTTTTTGTCAGCACGTTGATTGAGTGTGAGTGCCAAGTTGACTTTGACTTTCCTTTGCTGGCCCGTGCTCTGAAGTTGGGCAAGTTGAACCTTGGCTGATCATGCGGGGGATTAGGCTTCTGGCTGGCAGTAAGGTTGCCAAGATTTGAGGTTTTATTGTGTCCTAAGGTCTGAGCTTTGGTGTCAGTAGGATATTTCGACTTTCCCACTCCTTTCTATTCTGAATCAGTGCTGCTTGAAGGAAGGGAAGACTTGCTAGAGTAGAGCACGTAGTAGTCGAACTTCCCAGATGGCTCTCCTAGTGTACCCACACTGGTGTCTCCGACTTCGTATCTTTCTTTCAATTTCTGCTGAGAAGACTGTTTCTTCTGGTTTCTGGGAGAATCGCCCCTGATCATGTCCTGGAACTCGTATTCGAGGCATTCGGAGCAGTCACATATATCGTACCAGATGTGGACATCTGATGAGGGCTTAGCTGGAAGAGGCGGAGGAACTGGCTCTGCGGCAATCTTCTTTGGCACCCATTCGATGGAGTTTACACTATTGTTGTTCGGAAAAGGGTTTTCGACTGTATTAGGTCCATGGGGACGCTTCAATTTTCCTTCTTCTATCAGATTCTGGATCACATACCGTAACCCCATGCAATTGTCAGTTGTGTGCCCATTGTATTGGTGGAAGGTGCAGTACTTGCTTTTATCGGCATTGGCTGCAGGATTCTTCGGTTTGTAATTTTCAACAGGCTTGAGGAGGCCTTCTTTGATCAGTCCTTCTAGCATTTTACTCAAAGGCATGTCCAGCTTGTCGAAGCGTATGGAAGGCTGCTTCTTTGGGGAGTCGTTCCTTTGCACGGATGGGTTTCTGTTGCTTGACTGCTGTCCCTGATGGATGTAGTTGACAGAAGTATCTTTCCCTTTATTGGGGGCAGGTGCAGGATTGAATGTAGTTGTTGATCTGTCTGGTGCAGGATTGAATGTAGTTGTTGATCTGTATCTGTAAGACGGCACTGTAGCCAGCTTTTCTTTTAGATCCTTCTCGAACTGTGAACCTGCATTGACCATGTCTCAGAGATCCGGGAAGAAGTGATGGCTGATGAGTGTTCTGATGGACGGCCTCAAGCAGGACTTGAAGATCCGCATTTGTTCGTCTTTAGAGAGTGGCTCCATGATTTCGGAGAGTTTCCAACTCCACCTTTTGTAGAATTCTCCAATGCTTTGGTCTGTTTTCTGCTCGGTGGTGATTAAGTCTTCACGACTTGTCTCCCACTCTAGGTTGGATCCGTACCGCTCCAGAAAGATGTTGCTGATCTGATCCCAGGTATGGCGATCTGCGGGCTTGACCGTTAGGAACCACCGTAATGCTGAACTCTTGAGAGTGTGCTGGAAATGGTCGGCCATTTCTTGGAGGGTTTCTCCTTTTGCTCTCATGCCGAGAATATAGGTGTCAACATGCATCTATGGGCATTCGGTCCCGTCGAATCTGTCCATTTCTGGCATTCTGAACTTGGCAGGGAGAGGTGTGACCATTCCCGGATCTGTGGATCTGAGCGTTTCTTGCTTTGAGATGCCAATGCTGGCTTTCAGGTCTTTCATTTGTTCGACCATCCAGGCCAGGGCTGGGTCCAGTGGTGGATTTTGAGGCTCGGGTCCGGGTGCTGCTATATGAGAGGCAGTAATTGAAGGTGGGAGGCTTGATATATGTGGATATATGGGGGCCTTTTCTGGGTTGCATCGGGGTTTCGTCCCGGTGTTTTGAGGTTCGTGTATAGGCAACGGGTTGAACCCGGGAGGATACTGGAGGATATTGATATCTGTTTGAGATGGCCCAGCGTTGTGCTGGTTGTATTGAGTGATGGGGGTAGAACTGGCTTGGCCGTATATGATGGGGGTGCCTTGAGAGGTGGCAATATGAAGCCTCGGTCGACTGTTTCCTTGATTTGAAGGATTCCTGTAGTTTGGCGGGGGAGGAACCTGGTTTAAGGTTTGAGGAGCTGATCGGGGAGGATCGTCGTCCTCGATTAGAACGAAAGTACCGTCTGGTTGGGGGATAGCTGCTATACCCCGTTCATTCAGAAGTTGTACCACGAAATTCTGCTGATTCTCTTTCTATTTCTTGTGAACCTCACAGGCCCGGATGGCTTATTCCAGTGTCATATCTGTTATCGGTGGTAGGTTTCCATTCCCGTCACGATTTCTCGGTGATTCTGACATGTCGAATAGTCTAGCTGAAGTAACTTAGGGAACCAAAGAACTGTCTGATGCAGTCGTAACTATAATCTGGCGAGGCGCTGACCCAGAATTCTGAACCACTCTCTGTTCGTTACAGGGAACGAAAGGCAGAGCTTAGGTTTCGGTATGGGTATTTGGCTCAGGGTTTTTGGGTTTGTGCAATGTACAGTTACCGCTTAATGTTTACTTAAAACGCGTTTTCTCAAAGTCCTAATTGGTTGGAAAATATTGCTCTTCTTTTTCGCAACTAACCTAGGGCTTGAATCAGTGGATCTCGGCACTACGTTTATAAGCCCCTCATTTTTCACCTGTAAATCGTCTTCCCGGGACGGACAATCCCGAGCGAGGGTCCTATAAGGCAAGCGAGTTCCACCGACAAAGGGAAAAGTGAACTTAAGGCTAGCTGGTCATGTAAACGTTCAACGTATGTGACATGCGGGTCACTGTCGAAGTCAACATCCTTAAGTTAAGGCAGAAATCGTGCCGAAATTTCGGCATGACCTCTCTTGACTCGCTAGCGCGAGGGACCTTAACTTTTGGCGTTGGCCAAGTTGTAGCTGGCATGGTGCATACGTTGAGGGTTTGATGATACGGTGTCACATTGAACCTTCAGGTATGTTTTTAGCGCGGCTCTTCGTCAAAGTCAAGGCTGAAAAGCTAAGACTTCAGGTCAAGAACAACCTTTGATCTCAACTTTTAAGTTTGACTTGTAAGGGAGATCGGCGTAAAAGCATACACTTAGGCTTTATGACACGAACTAAGCCAAAAACAAACCAAGGTCTTGGACGAAGTGTGACACAAAGAGTGCATGGATTACATGGGCTAGGAGGGGCTATTTTGGATGACCCCGTGCGCGCTCGAAGGGCGTAGGAAGGCCAATCAAGCTGCAGCTGAATGGTCACCCCGGGTTGAGGGTTGTAGTGTGCAGTGTACCGAGGCAGCAAGTGCGCGTAGCGTGCGGTGTACCGAGGCAGCAGTGCAAGTAGTGTGCGGTCACTAAATTCTTTTTTCTGAGTAAAATAGAAATTTTCAGAATAAGTCTTAAAGAATTTATACGCAGTTCAAAATATGGCACAGAAATCAAATATGAACGGAAATGCACGAACATGTTATGATTTTGAAAGAGATGAAAATGCAACATCTTTTTTTGAAAACAGTTCGATGTTTTGAAAATACACACGTACACCAAAATGAGGAAGGTAAACGAAAGTTTGACCCACTGAATGTTTTTAAAACGAAGGAGTTTTGAAAAAACATGTTAAGTCCCCAGGGAGTCGCCAACTGAAATTACCTGGATCGCGCACGGAAACGCGGCGAGCGACTTTTGCAACTTGGGACCTCGCTGGAAAATAGAGGAGTCGCCATGCCGTTTTGTATTATGAGCCTAAACTTTGAAAAAGGCTGGTTTGAAAAATGAGGTCGTTTTGATTGGTAGCCAAAACTTAGGAAAGACTTTTGAAAAGGGGGTCGTTTTGATTGGTAGCCAAAACTTAGGAAAAGGCTTGGAAAAATGGATCGTTTTGATTGGTAGCCAAAACTTTAAAAAGACTTTTTTGACCAGAGATTGTTAGGTTCGGAGGTCACGTTACGTTTCGGGAAGAGTATATTGAGATCACCCGAAATGCCTCGTATGACAAGTCTTTCTACCTTTCTCGAAAAGTGTGCATGTATGTGTGTGTGTTTGTGTTGCTTTTGAAAAGGAGCTTGAATGACAAGCCTTAATCTTGGTTTGAATGACAAACGTTTATTGTGGTAAAAAACAAGCGTTTGAATGACAAACGTTGGTTTTGAGTTTGAAAAGGAGTTCGAATGACGAACTGGAATCTTTAGTTTGAATGACAAATGTTGATTTTGGTAAAAGAGCGTTTGAATGTCAAACGTCGATTTTGAGTCGGAAATGAGCGTTTGAATGTCAAACGTCGATTTTGAGTTGGATATATGCATTTGAATGTCAAACGTCGGTTTTGAGTCGGAAATGAGCGTTTGAATGTCAAACGTCGGTTTTAAGTTTGAAATTAGCGTTTGAATGTCAAACGTCGATTTTGAGTTGGAAATAAGCGTTTGAATGTCAAACGTCGATTTTAAGTTGGAAATGAGCGTTTGAATGTCAAACGTCGGTTTTAAGTTTGAAATGAGCATTTGAATGTCAAACGTCGATTTTGAGGGACTTCGGTTTCGAACCGAGTATTACGATGTTACCCATTTTATGAAAATGATGGCAAGTAAGATGCGATCAACGAGTCATTTTGTGACTCGGACGTTTGTAATTAAAATACTATCAACAAACCAAACGGCTTGGACTTGTAAATAACATTATTGAAATGCGGTATCAACGGAATCGAACGATCCAGATGATAAAAATGCGATCGACGAGCCAAACGACTCGGATTTGTAAAGGTGCGTAAAGTAAATGACAATATCGACGGATCAAACGATCCGGACTTGTAAATGACAATCACGAACCAAACGGTTCGGACGGTAAAAATGCGAATCAACGGATTGAACGATCCGGACGGTAAATGACAGAAAAATAAAAACGGGACTTGAACGCCGTTTTAACCCGAAATTACTTCTCTTACGGAAGAAAAGATGATTAGGGACTAAAACGTATCAAGTCCCATAGACGGCGTTACGTCTACATTTTGAGAGTTTCGATCGGATCGAAAATAGCATTTGACGCGTAAATCGAGCAGAAATGAAGTTTAGAGAGAGAGAGAGAGAGTGTTACCAATGGCTAGGTATTGACTCTTTGGCTCGAAAAGGCGTATACGGGATACGATTTAGT
This sequence comes from Adenophora triphylla var. japonica, assembly GCA_022495995.1. NCBI lineage: Eukaryota > Viridiplantae > Streptophyta > Magnoliopsida > Asterales > Campanulaceae > Adenophora > Adenophora triphylla. The sequence continues at coordinate 242,904 of JAFEMH010001680.1, forward strand.
GTTTGGGAGGTGTTTCGGAAGTGTTTGGCTCGTGTTTGGTCAGAAAATGTGGTTTTCACGCAAATCGAGGCATTTTCGGGGCTCGGGAGGGGGTGTAGGCTGCTGGAACCGTGAGGATTTGAGGAGGGGTAATATTTTTTTGACAATTTTACAGAATGACAGCCTCTGTATTTATAGGAGGTGAAATTGCAATATAGGCCGAATGGCCTTTCATTCAATTTGGGGGGTTTTTGGGTATTTTGGAAATTGCAGGGGCTTGATGAGGATTCTGGCTTTTCATGAAGAACAGGCCAGACGGCCTATGTTTCAATTTCAGGGGTATTTTGGTCTTTTCACCCTTGAATTTGATTGATGAAGATGAGGGAGGCGGTGCATGTGTGCCACGTGTCCCTGTGAGTCACCAAGGTAGGGTTTTTTCCCCGTTAATCCCGGTTTTGACTGTTTTCTAAATAACTGTTCGAGAAAGTGTCCAGAACAGCCCCGGAAAGTCTCGAAAATTGCGTTTTTCGAGGAAAGTGGTACTTTTATGTGTGATAACGTGTGTTGAGTACACTTTGGAGTCGGGATGCACGGGGCAGTCCTGGGAAGTCTTGTTGACTCGGAAAGGGGGAGTTAACGGACTCCGATTAACTTGGAAAGGGCCAGTTAACGGATTCCGGTTAATTTTTAACGAATTGTAACGATCCGGATTTGGGTACTTACAATCTCCTACTTGATCTAGTTCGACAAAGAACAGAAATATGAATCGAAGCAAATTGCTCAATAGTCAACTAGTATTAAATTAAAAGTCTACCAAAAGCGGGCTAGAACTTGTACAAATAAAGTTACGAGTTAAATGCCTCCCAAACTGGGCCAAGGCATTGACATTAAAAAAACAACGTAAACAAAAGATTTTATGGAGCTTGTTCATTACAAAATCAGAGTAAAGATAACAAAGGATTAACAGTCTTGATCGTCATTGGCTTGGTCCTGTTGCTGCTGCTCTTGCTACTCAGCCTGATCGAAGACATGATCTTGGGTGACTTCATTATCTTCTTCCATCTCATTAGCTTCCTTGAGCTCCTTAAGGATAACGTTGAAGTTCCTTTCTTCAATAGGAGGTACGGCCCAAGGTTCAAGTTCGTCTTCCAAGTCCTGCTGAGCAAAGACGGCTAAGTCATTATCATTAAAGGGCACAAGTGAATGACCGTTGAGAGCTTGCTCGTCGTATTGCTCTTCGGAAGCCTGATAGATATGGTTTTACCCATCCAAAAGATATGTTTCCAAGCTTATTTAATGCTCAAAACCTTGGGAATTTAATGTGTTTTGTTAAGTGTTTTGAAAGTATAGGGGTTGAAGTGCAATTAGGCAGAAAATGGAGGATATAAGCTTCTTTTGGAAGCTCAGGGAGGGACCAAATTGCAAATATGGAAAATTAAGGAGTAAATTGGAATTATAAAGTTCAAGGGCTAAAGTGCAATTTACTGGAAATTATGGACCAAAGTACAAAAGAGGGAAGTTCATGGCTAAACTGCAACTAATCGGAAGTAGAAGGGTTGAGGCTGAAACTAGGGTTGGCCGGCAAAGGGCAAGGTCGTGGCGGAGAAAATGGGGCTAAGGCATGAGCCACGAGCAGCTGACCTAGAAAAACAAGGTCATGGCCGAGGAAATGGGGCTAAAGGTTGAGCGGCCGCGCCCAATGGCCGAGCGACCGCGCAGCACACGGCCCAGCAACCGCACCCATGGCCTGGCCGTGGATCAGTGACGGATTTCTATGACGGAAGTGGTCTGTCACAGAATTAAAAGCAACTTTTCAATAGAATCAGCAACAGATTTGTGACGTATTTCAGCAGAATCCTAATTTGACAAGGAAATTGACCTATTTTGGCTGTAAATCAGGAATCCTTCCTCCCTCCTCCTATATAAAGGACCCTAGATTAGGTTTTTGGACTATCTCTATATCTTTTCTTCCCTCTTATCATATATTACTTAGTTTAGGTTTTTTTTACAAGGATTGAAGATTCAAATTCAAGGTTGTATTTATTTATTTTAATGGCCCTTCAAGGCTAAGTTATTTGATTCGTGGATTGAGGTAAGTAACAATTGGATCTTTATTCTAGGGTTTTAATTCTTCCTATCTCTCTCTCGTTCTTGTTCTCTCAAAATTCTTCAAGATCATTTATAGGCTTCAATTGTATGTTAAGATACTGCTGGCCTATGAATCTATTTGGGTATAAATTGTTTCAGCAACATGGATGATTTATACATTAACCATTGTTGAGAAGGTTAAATTTAATTGAGGACGTAACTGAAATCAATAAATCTAGGTTCTTATGTTCTTGTGATTTAACTTGAATCTCTTGAATGTTTATATTGACTTAACGGAATATATAAACGAGATAGAGATATTAGGGTTTTAATGTTCTTATCGACGTAACTGAAGATATTAACATCTTAACTCTATATTTTTGTGAAAGAACCCAAGAATGAGATTGGATTCTTTTTACATGATTTAAATAGCATAAAGTGATAATTGTTACGATCCCCAATCTATGAATCCCTTGTTCTCTTGATTTCTTTAATTGTTTTATTTTGCTTTCTTAGGATTAATAATTCAAACAATCAAACCCCTTCTTTTGGTTACTTTAATACATTAATAAAATATACTTGTTCCACTTTAGTCTCTATGGATTCGACCCTTGCTTTTTGCATATTACTACATTGGTAACTAGTACACTTGTTAAGTATTTATAATAAGAGAAAGATTTTATCCATCAAGTTTTTTGCGCCGTTACTGGGGACTTATGTAGCGAACAAGTTAATTTTTTTAGTGTATGCTTGGTTGGAGTTCTTTGATTCCTACCTTGGAGCCATTAAACGACGACATTGATAAATTAGGTCAGCGTTTAAAAGAACTTGAATTAAAAGAGGGCAATCCCCTCAAAAGTGACCTAAATCCTTCTACCACCGGGGTAGAAGAGGAAAAAGCCGCGATGGCGATCCCATCGACTCAAACTATGCAGGACTTTTGTCATCCTAAAGTTGATGCCTCCATATCTTGTATTGTGCTAACAGAGGAGGCAAAAAACTTTGAAGTCAATGGTCAATATTTTAACATGTTGCCCATTTATCAAGGCCTACCGGCCGAAGACCCTTTGACTTTCTTGGGTGAGTATATGATGATAGTATCTCACTTTTTGGGAAAAATAGGTGTAACCGATGAGCAAATAAGATTAAAGTTCTTCCCCTACACTCTGAAAGGGGCGGCCAAGACATGGTTTATGATGTTAACACCTAGAAGTATAAGCACGTGGGATCAAATGCATGATAAGTTTTTACAAAAGTATTATCCCCATCCCACGTTAGCTAATATGAGGCAAAAGATTATTAGATTCGCCCAAGAAGTAGGTGAGCCTTTTCATGAGGCTTGGGACCGATTTAAAATGATATTAGTGGAATGTCCCCATCACAATTTTCCCTTGCCATTGTTAAATCAAACTTTTTATGACGGCTTGAATCATGTTAATCAAGCCATCGACGATAATGCGGCGGGAGGGCACACTAGGAGCCAAAACTCCCCAAGAGACTCATGATTTATTTGAGATGTTGGGTTCTAATTCCCAACAAAAGAGTACAAGGGGTAAGGATAGGGGAGTACAAGAGTTAGAGGGTAATGATAATTTGGTTAAACAAATATCTCAATCAATTGTTATGTTTAATGCTAAAGGCACCTCTCTTGGTGCTAATATTGTGCAAGATGCTTGTTCTATTTGTGTTCTTCATACTCATGCTACTAATTTTTGTCCTAGTGGTGCACAGTTTATTTCTAATGATGAGCAGGTATATGCACTCAATGGATACAACCCATGGCGTCCACAAAATAATCCATATAGCAACACCTACAATTCGGGGTGGAGGAATCATCCTAAATTCTCATGGGGAGGTAATCAACAACAAAATAAGTCTCTCCATCCTCAACCTCCACCGGGACCGTATGAGCAAAAGAAGGAACCGTGGGAAATGGTCACGGAGCAATTGAGAGCTGAGAATAATCAGTTGAGGGCCGAGTGTCGACAAGCGACTCAAAACCATGAGGCTACCATTAAAAAGCTTGAAACTTTAATAGGGCAAATTGCTGAAGCCCTTCAAAGTCACAAGCCCGGAACATTTTTGAGCCAAGGACATCAAGCAATGGCCATATCCACACTACAAAATGGCAAAGTGATAAGTCAAGAGGTTAGTTATCCTTCATATTCTTCTTCTCCTCCTCCTAATTCTAAAGAAGATGCTGAAAAGAGTACATGTGGATTGGGGGGAAAATCCAAAGACACTTATATACCCCCAAGCCATATGTACCATCGGTGCCCATTCCTGGTCGATTGATGAGACATAGGTTAGAGCATCCAATGAAAGAATTGATGGAGATGTTCTCTAAAGTTAGCATAAACCTCCCATTACTTAACGTGATTAAAAACATTCCGTCCTATGCAAATATTTTCAAAGAATTAAACTCTAAAAAACATAGGTATTGAAAGAATGAGATGTTGATCATGGGAGAGAGTGCTAGTGCCATAGTCCGACAAGACCTCCCACCTAAACTAAAAGACCCCGAAAGCTTCACAATTTCTATTACTATGGGGGATTCTAGTGAGGTTAAGGCGATGTTAGACGTTGGTGCTAACATTAATTTATTACCATACTCCACATATTTGAAATTGGGCTTGTCCGAGTTGAAGCCCACCACAATGACCATCTATTTAGCGGACCGTTCTATTAGGAAACCAATGGGCATTGTAGAGGATGTATTAGTTCAAGTGGGGACCTTGATAGTCCCCGTTGACTTTGTGGTTATGGATATGGTTAAAGAAGGAAGTACGTATAGAGACCCTCCTATTTTGCTAGGATGTCCCTTCATGGCCACAACTAACACAATAATAAATGTGGGGAATGGGAAATTGTCCATGATGATAGCGGATGAGAGGATAGAAATCTCGATTAATGATGTGAGAAAGCACCGCATGAACGATGATGGGGAAGATTGTGAGTCTTTAGATGACATAGAGGAGGATAAGTGTGCCGAATTAGATATGAGTGACGGTGATAATTCTAGATATAAAGCGGACGTCTATGATAGGGCTAGTAACAACAAGGCCGACAAACACCCTTTGTGTGACGGACCGTATCACCCCCTAGACTGACCCCATAAGGAGTCAGTGTAAAAATTAAAATCATTTTTTCTCTAAAAGCTGAAAGTAATAATTCATGTGCTCAAATTGAGGAATGCTATTGTCTTGATATATCTGATTCTTTTATTACTAATATTGATGATCAAGATAGCTCCTCTTATGATTGTGTTGAGAAAGATGAGGTGCTTGATGTCCGTAAGACCAAGGCACCAAATGAGTTTGGGGGAGAGGCCCTCATAAAAAAGAAGAAAAAGAAAAAGAATGCCAAGAAGAAGGCCACTAAAATCCCTTGGGCTCCACTCGAGCTAATAAAAAATGGTACATACATGTGGAAAGTTGTGGGAATTTGTGCCCGTGGAAGGTGCAAGGAGGGCCAAGGGAAAAAAAGCTAAGGCCAAATGAGAAAGTGGCCACCTCAAATCCCATGTAAATGGGAGCAACGGTCGGGCTAACGACCTTAACCAAATGCGCTTATTGGGAGGCAACCCAAGTAGGTATGTTTTATTTGCTTTATTTATTTGTTTTTTTGTGTCATATCATCCTTTGAACCCAAGACATATTTCAGTTCTTTTTGCTATGAGGACATAGCATATTTTGAGTTTGGGGTAGATATCTCTCCGAGTTTGTGGGTATAGGGAAGTGTATATAGTGTCACCCTCCAAAAAAATAGAAAAATTTTAAATTTTTGTTCTTTTCATATTTTGGGATGTTGGCTAAAGTCGATAATGATTTGAGAGTGCTTTAATTTTAAAATCTTGAGTGTTATTGTCAATATGGGATTATAATTACATTGAAACATGTAAAGTATGATTACTCCACATTTCACTTCCATGCTATTTTTCTTGATCATTGTTACCAATTTAGGAGACATTTATAGGATCACTTTGGCATTCTCGAGATCTCTAGATCATGTTTGCATGACTGTCAATAACACATCAATTAGGCTATTCGGGAAGTGATATTTGACTATTTTCTTTGAACCCAATTTGTGAGCCTTTTGACTTTCTCGTCACTTATAAAAATTTCCGCTAGAACCCCCTTTTGAGCTTAAAAAAGAATGGAATCTCTCACAAAGTGAGAGGTTATTTTAGACTACCATTTACCTTCTTTTGGTACCTACATTATCCTACCCTTTTAACTTATACACTATTTTCTCACCTTTTCAAGAAAGTAAAACTAGGGAACGAATAGAAATTGTGGGTGATGTGTGAAAAATCAAGGGTGAAAAGTGGTCAAGAAAAGGGTTATGAATGTATTGAAAGGAGGGGCTTGAGCAACATATTGAATGCATATTCTTCGTAATAAATATGTGCAAAGAAAAGAAAAAAAATAAAGAAAAAAATGAAAATAAAAGTTGAAAAAAGCCTTGCCCTCTCTAATGTTGAAGTGGAAAGTGACCGAAGAAAAAAAAGGTGATCAACCCCAAGTGTGAAGTGTGCAAAATTATAAGTTTGGGGGTTGAATTAATGGGTTGGCATGGAGCGGAGTGATAAATTTCAAAGTGAGGATGTATGATGAAGACTTTCTAGTTTCACCTGCTTGACTTCGTATGTCCTTATCTTCATTTGGAACCGTGAACCAAGCCAGCGATTTTCGCAATACATTACAATCCATAAAGCCATATTTGATCCCTAAAGAGTAGCCGGGTTGACAGTTTTGTTTAAACATGCATATGAGTGTCCTTGTGCAGAAATTTATCTTGTTATCATTGATTTAGAGCATGACACAAGTGACCATATAAAATATCTTATTTTGGTAAACAATGATCTCCCATATTTCATTCATCTTTCATTATGTGGTGGAGAATTGTAAGTTAGATGCATCCATGTAAATATAATCTCATGTTCATGATAATGCTTGTAAATTATGTGTGTTGTGAAGAATCTGAGACTTGTTGTGATAACAACTTATTATATGAATTGAACAATCCAAAAATATTTATTTTGTTTTAATTAGTTAGTTAATTTTTATTTTGTTTTAGTTTTGTTTTACTCGAGGATGAGCAAAAGATAAGTTTGGGGGAATTTGATGGATGTTGTTTTACCAATCCAAAAGATATGTTTCCAAGCTTATTTAATGCTCAAAACCTTGGAAATTTAATATGTTTTGTTAAGTGTTTTGAAAGTACAGGGGTTGAAGTGCAATTAGACAGAAAATGGAGAATATAAGCTTGTTTTAGAAGTTCAGAGACCAAATTGCAAATATGGAAAATTAAGAAGTAAACTGGAATTATAAAGTTCAAGGGCTAAAGTGCAATTTACTGGAAATTATAGACCTAAGTACAAAAGAGGGAAGTTCATGGGCTAAACTGCGACTAATCTGAAGTAGAAGGGTTGAGGCTGAAACTAGGGCTGGCCGGCCAAGGGCAAGGCCGTGGTCGAGAAAATGGGGCCAAGGCCTGAGCCACGAGTGGCTGGCTGAGAAAAACAAGGCCATGGCCGAGGAAATGGGGCCAAAGGCCGAGCGGCCGCGCCCAATGGCCGAGCGACCGCGCCATTTGGGCAGAAAGTCAGGGCGACCGCACAGCACACGGCCGAGCAACCGCACCCATGGCCTGGCCGTGGATCAGTGACGGATTTCTGTGACGAAAGTGGTCCATCACATAATTAAAAGCAGTTTTTCAACATAATCAGTAACAGATTTGTGACGGATTTCAGCAGAATCCTAATTTAACTAGGAAATTGACCTATTTTGGCTGTAAATCAGGAATCCTTCCTCCTTCCTCCTATATAAAGGACCCTAGATTAGGTTTTTGGAAGATCTATCTATCTTTTCTTTCCCCTTATCATATATTACATAGTTTAGATTTTTTTACAAGGATTGAAGATTCAAATTCAAGGTTGTATTTATTTATTTTAATGGCCCTTCAAGGCTAAGTTATTTGATTCGTAGATTGAGGTAAGTAACAATTGAATCTTTATGCTAGGGTTTTAATTCTTACTATCTCTCTCTCGTTCTTGTTCTCTCAACATTCTTCAAAATCATTCATAGGCTTCAATTGTATGTTAAGATACTATTGGCCTATGAATCTATTTGGGTATAAATCGTTTTAGTAACATGGATGATTTATACATTGACCATTGTTGAGAAGGTTAGATTTAATTGAGGACGTAACTGAAATCAATGAATCTAGGTTCTTATGTTCTCGTGATTTAACTTGAATCTCTTGAATGTTTATATTGACTTAACGGAATATATAAACGAGATAGAGATATTAGAGTTTTAATGTTCTTATCGACTTAACTGAAGATATTAACATCTTAACTCTATATTTTTGTGAACGAACCAAAGAATAAGATTGAATTCTTTTTACATGATTTAAATAGTATAAAGTGATAATTGTTACGATTCCCAACCCATTAATCCCTTGTTCTATTGATTTCTTTAATTGATTTATTTTGCTTTCTTAGGATTAATGATTCAAACAATCAAACTCCTTCTTTTGGTTACTTTAATACATTAATAAAATATACTTGTTCCACTTTAGTCCCTGTAGATTCGACCCTTTGTGCATATTACTACATTGGTAACTAGTACACTTGCTAGGTATTTATAATATGAGGGAGATTTTCTCCATCAAAGCCCACTTGGCTAGCTTGTCAATGGGCAGGTCGACAGAAGGATCCACTAAAGCACGACGGGCCATGTGCTGGCGCCCGACATCATAAAAGGCTTTGGCTCGAGATACTATGATATCATAGCACTCATCACTCTTCTTGAAAGCCTCGACCGCAGCCTCCTCAGCAGCTTTCACCCTAGCCTGGGCCTCCTCCTCCCACTTAAGCCGAGCCGCTCTTTGGTCTTCATCCATCTTTACCACTCGAGCATTACGCTCTTGGACAAGTGCGGTGAGCTTACCCAGGTCGCTCTACAGCTTGTTCTTCACAAGTTTAGCAGTAACGGCCTCTCCCTTCAACGAATTTAGCTGCTCTTGAAGAGGGGCGAGCTCCGCCCTAGCAGCCTTGAGGCCAACCAGCACCCCATCTCTCTCCTTCTCCAAAGCCACTCTGCAGTTGCTTTTGGCTTGCTCGATCAGAGCAAGAGACTACACAAATAAAAAAAGAAGAGTCAGCTCAACAAATAGTCAAAAAAAAATTGATCAAAAAGTATGACGATCAAATAGAAAGGTAAAAGGTTTGGAAAGCTTAAGGGTTACCTCGGAGTGTAGTAGGCCGGACCTATCACTAAATTCTTCAGGGGTAAGCCCCTCCTCGGCAAAACGAGCCAACAGATCCCTGTCTGCTGCCCTCCTCACAATAACCTACCCCAATCCCAGCTTGGGTTAGTGGCGGTTTAAACTATTAACTCCAATAGGGGGGGCGGAACTTGACTCAGCCTCTCCACCAAGGCTTGCGCGTCATTGGCATTTCTGGATTGGGGAGCCAGAGGAGGAGGTTGGCTGGAAGTAGAGACCGCAGTTTGGGAGGTGCCAGCTCCGTCATGGCCTTGGTCGACCCGCGACCTTTTCCTTAGATGGGTGAGGGGAAGAGTATCCTCCTCATCTTCTGGATCGACGTAGAGCAACAAATCAACAAAATTCTAGGGGTCTGCCCCAGCTGGTTCGTGAGAAGGCTCAGAGTCCGACGCTTGCCCGGTCGACGTGTCGACCTCTCCCTCAGCCCCTACTACTTGGACTTCAGGGTCGTACTCAATGGGCTCCAATGGCTCGGACCCGTCAATGGGGCCATCCCCACACCTGCCTTGGGGAGCAGCTCATTCCTATCCTCACCTTCCTTCTCCCTACTCGCACGGGCATTAGCCGCTCCATGGGCCTTCCTACTTTCCCTCCTGTCATTCACGCTGACGATACGATTCATGTTAGCTTTCTGGTCGGGGGTAAGAACTGCACAGTCAAAGACGAGCAAACAGTTAGTAAAAGAAGTATGCAAGCAAAAAATTACGAGTAAAGGAAAAAAGCGAGTAAACACTTAACCGCCACAGTGAGGGATATGTCTGCAATGGTTGGCCGTCTTCTTACAGAAGTGACACTGAGACTCAAATCTCTCCCATTCGTGGATAACCCAGTCGGGATACCTAAGACTTTGAATTATGGGCACCAGGGGAGCCATCTCTCCATCACCTCCCAGCATCATGCCGACCTGAATGAAATAGTCTTTGTCCGACCCTAAGGTGGACCAGCTGATAGTACTCCTCCGAGCTACCAACACTAACCTTCTCTACAAGTCCTCACTCCAGTCAGGGACCCAATAGTCCTCCTCCTTTATTGGACGTGCATCCATTTCGGGCAACGGGAATCCCCAACCCTTTCTACTCTCGACCAAGATTAAGTAGGAGTTCCACCCAGATACTTTGTCGGGCAAGTTAACAAACAACTTAGGGGCCTTAGCCTTGGCCGAAATGCTAATCCCTAAAGTCTTATCATTTACCACTACCTTAAAGAACCTCCTAAACACATTCATACACAGTTCGTACACAACGAACTGGCAGACCATGGCAAAACACACAAGTGCCCGGACAATGTTGGCTCCTAGCTGCATAGGGACAGCGGCCAAGCGCTCCAAGAATTCACAAACAAATTGGTCGAGGGGGAGGCGTAGCCCGGCCTTGAATTGACCATAGTAGAAAGCTACCTTAGATTTATTCAGGGCCTAATGCATCCAAGACTAGGCCTTCCTTTGCTTCTCCGTGTAGTGGGTCAGACGGGAATCCTCCCTGGAGACCTCAAAAAAAATCATGAAGGATCTTAATCCTTGAGTCAGCATTCTTCTTGCCAACTGCTGGCCTGGGGGCCACATATCCCCTCTCATTACGGCCTGGAACGACCGTCGAGCAGAAGGCATCCACAATGTTTCCAGAGGAGGAGCTCGACATATCAGAATTCGGTGATCCTTGTGCAGCCATATCTACAGAAGACACAGAAACAGGGGAATCAGTCCTAGTCGACGTATGTTCTGAGCTACCTATGGGCGCCTTAGATTCTCCTGGAAATTATAATCTTTCTCTAGGAAAGGGGGGTTTATTGGTTTTGATATAAAAGATAACTAGTCAGTAACCCGTCGGTACCCGACGGTGAATAATTTTTTTTTGATTAAGTAAATAATTATTTATGTGTTTTAATTTATTTTTAAGTAACAATATAAATCAAAATTGATAATCAATGTAGCGGATATTAGGAGTATAATTAATACAGAAAAAAGATGTTGACACATGATGTAACGTGGAAAGCCCTTGAGACAACTATCTCGCCGGCACAAAACCACGGGAGGTTAGGTCCCTGCCTAACCAAAAAACATTATTAAGATTTTAGTGTTACAACTTTGGAAGATGAAGAGATATGGTTACAATAGCGTGAGTTTAATAGTGTGTGCCTAAGTGTCAACATAATCTCTTCCATCTCCTATATATTTAAAGAAAAACAAAATAAAAACAAAGAAAATAATAAGAAATTGCAATACTTTTGTTTAACCACAAATTGTGCGACATAAAATCTCAGAGTCTGTCGAAAACTTCCTTGTAGACTACATTCAGCGTCTTGTCATATGTTTGAGCATCTGAATCACAAATAATAACTTTAAGTCCTCTCTTGCTGGTTACTCTGGAAAATGCTACATAAAGTTGTCCGTGACTGAAAACAGGATGTGAAAGATATAGTCCTACATGGGAAAGAGATTGTCCCTGACTCTTGTTGATTGTCATAGCAAAAGAAACGACAAGTGGAAATTGCCTTCTTTGGAATCTAACCGAAATTTTGTCACATCTGAAGGAGACATTATCATTCTAGGAATAAGCATCTTCATACCAGCATTCTTTCCCGAAAGCATCTTGGCTTCGACTACGTGCTTACCTACATATATGTAACAAAATTAAGTATTAAATTATATGTATATAAAAAATAAAAAATTACTGTATTTACCTAATTGAGTGACAATCATTCTGGTGCTGTTATACAATTCAGCAGCTTGATCAAGATTTCTCAAAAGCATTACTATGCACCCAACCTTCAGCTTAATAATGTGATTTGCCAATCCAGAACACTTGATAGTGTTTAGAAATTCAGGTGAGAATATATCTTCAGCACCATTTTCATCATCCTCATCCTTACAAATGGCATCAGAACTCATATATTCAACTTCGTCTCCCGAAAAGAGTGACATGACATAATCATTTATGTTATCGACAATCTCATTTGTTGGAGCAAGCACAGCTCTAGTCTGGAAGAATCCTTCGACATCCTTATTTTGCAATAAGTCAGGATATATAGATTCGACTATTTTTGCAATAGGATCTGAAACCTCTCGAATTAATATATCATCAGGAAGGTTAATTTCAATTTTCCCATCATTATCTCCACCGGCAATACCATCTCCGACACTCAAGAGCCACTGAGCGAAATCTCTTATCTCTTCGAAATTATGAGAAGTAGAATCACCCTACATTAAGTTAAATATATACAAATTACTTAAATTGAAATAAAAATATTTAAGTAGATGAATAAAGGCTATTTACGAATTACCTGCAATCTCATATTATGTGTCAATCTGAGAACCTCACATTCATTCCATATTTTGGATGAATAGAGTGCAGCATGCACAATATCATGCCTACTCCCTTTAGGAACAACAGGTAAAATCTGTCTGAAGTCACCACCGAATACAATAACTAAACCACCAAATGGTTTATTGGAATATCTCCCCTCGGGTGTACGAATAATATCTCGGAGGCTACGATCGAGAGCCTCAAAACAATGTTTATGAGCCATTGGAGCTTCGTCCCATATAATTAGTTTGGTTTTCTGTAGAAGTGCTGCCTCATCCGTACCCGATTTTAGTTTACTGCAAGTTGAGCTCTCGTTTACCTGTATCGGGATACCGAACCTAGAATGCGCGATCCTACCTTTCGGAAGGAGCAATGAAGCTATGCCACTGGAAGCAACAGGAAGAACAATATCTCTCCTGCTCCTTAATGCAGAACACAGTGTTTTCCATAAGAAGGTCTTTCCCGTACCACCATAACCATAGAGGAAAAACACACCACCATTTCCTCGATCAACAGCCGACATAATCTTATCATAAACACTCTTTTGCTCGGCTGTTAACTGAGGATGTAATCTGAAGTGCTCAGCTTTCATCTCATCAATGTCATAAGATGTCTCATCTAGAATGAGCTTATTTATCGCATCACCAATGACATTGCCCACCGGTTTAGGCATGTCTTTAAATTTATGGAGACTGTTGCAATTCTCGATCAGTAACTTCTCAATTTCCGCCAAAGCAAGATTCTGGACCTGTTCATTAATTAATTTCAAACCTGAAATTATAAAAAACAAAATAAATATATTAATATAGATAAATATATAGAATCATATTGTATAACTGTAAAGTAGAAATAAAATCATAATTGATATTTATTGTAAAACAAATATGTAAACATGGAACGGAATACCCGAATTATCGTGCATCCTCCGATACTTGTACTCTATATCATCAGATAATAAGTGCCAAGTCTTCTCCCATACCTCTCCCGGATTCGACATACTATTAGATAGTAGCAACATAGAAAATAGTCTTCTCAGACTATCGGGCAACCTCCAATGACTCGCTTCTATAATTCCATCAACATATTCCTTGTCATCATCTAATAATCCCAGAGCGTAACATGCAGATTTGAAATCGGGAACAACGCGATTTACAGTTCTCAAATCCTTGAATTCCATGGGACCCGCTACATGATTCAACATTATCCTGAGGTAATACAATTCTCCGCAATTCATTGGAACATGATAAATACGCCCCACTGCAAAACGTTTATCTTTCATCGGACGCCATTCACGTTTAGTTCTATCCCATACGAAATGATGAGGAAATTCATAGTATTTATATTTTCGAGCCTCTGAATGAATACTGTTATACTCCATCCACTTCATAAATTGAGATTCTTTAACTGTCGCTTTATCCAAAACATCAGGAAGAAAGTCTCCGTCCTTGAAGGGGATACTATGGTCATCCTCCAAGTGAAAAGTCAATCGCTCAACAGGAGGGGTCCGATAATGTATGTCGAATCCGAAAATCCTCCACATAGCTTCACACGCAGAGACATATCGACAATCAATTTGCCTTTTCACCTCATCTTTTTTGATTGCAAGGCATATCCTGTCGGTTCCCTTGTTTATATACTTGATTGCCTTGCTCTGATTGCAGTACTCGACATTTATGTGAGCTTCGTACTTTAGCAAAAGATATGGATTGATTGGGACAACTGAACGATTGTCGAGAGCAACTCCACCCTTATCAATTATGAAACCCGTGTCTCTTCGCCTATATACATGATACCCATTCTCGTCTACACGAGTGCGATCATTGAATGATTTAGGGAATTTCTTTAAGCACCTGTTGTGATCCATACACGGAGATTTAGGATTAGCAGCACCACATGGTCCATGCAACATATATTCAGCAACTGCCTCGTATAATCTAGGATATTTCTCCTTGTCAGGAATCTCAGCAATAATCCACTTGTCAATATCTTCAGGATTGTGACCCCGATCATGGCGGTTAAGAAAGAGAAGAATATGAGCATGCGGAAGGCCCCTCTTCTGAAACTCCACCGTGTATATAACTGCATGAATCAATTAACAAAATAAGAGGAACATGCTAATAAAAAAAATATAATTGACAAAACAATAAGAGGAAAACAAATAATATTTAAAGATTTACTTACTTGCTTTTGGGGTGCCAAATACTTTGCCTTCCTTGAAATCTGCAATCATCTGATTAAGCTTCATTCTAAATACCTGTTTAATACATCAGGCCTATCCTCAGGCCTAATGCCATATTTTTTACAGAATCTCGTAATTTTCGGCCATTTAGGATTACACGTAAATGTTATGAAAAGTGACGGATACCCAGTCCATTTACATATAGCGAGAGAATCCTGGTAATTTTGAGTCATCCACCGCTGCCCGCCGGTATAAGTGGATGGCAATATAACTCGTCTCCCAGATGCTTCGCCGGTATCTCCCCTTACCGATGCATCCGACAGATTTTTATAAGTTTCCATCCGAAGAGTAGGTGATTATAACGTATCCATTGAAGCCTCTGTGTATCCATCATAACATATGCATCAACCATAAATTCTTTGCGGCAACCGACCGCTTCTCATAAGCCGTGATCCTTCTCTTATCCTCTCCCGAAGTCGAAAAGATAAAAACTCTTTTATTGACAAACTTGATCTCTTTGCCCAGGAGGTTTATTTCTCGGAATGTCTGTGAAATATCCATCTTCACCGTATACAAATAACAGAGGATAATGTAGAGGAAGGTAAGATTTATCAAATTCATGAATATGTTTCAGATCCCCATTCTGCTTTTTAATAACAATGTCCCTAACATCACCTGAATCATCAATATCACCTTCAATTATAGCAGCGACCTCTGAGGCTGTCGGCATATTAAACGGTTTTCCATCTCTACCCCGCTTTCCTATAAGCCTCAATTTAATATCTTTCTTCATTCCAATATGTGCTCGCCATTACGTACGTACGTGCATAAGGGTTATGCACATCTATCATATTTTTCAAATCAGCAACAAATGACTCATCGAATGAAGAAGGCTTATCTTTATCTTTCCTGCTTGTGTGAAAGAATCAAACATATAAATAGAAGATAGACATACAATATATGTAATATAGATTATAATTCTCGAATAATTAAATAAAAACGTACCTGAAAGCATTAATTCTATTTTTAACTTCATTATCCATGTCATAGATATAAAGCTGAGAAAAACGGGGGGGATGGCCGTCATTAGGCAATAAAGAACCTATCATATGATCATTCTTTCCTTTCAATTTAAACGAATAAGGACCACGACCATTGTTTATGCCATGGTCAACTGCACCGGTCATTGAAGTGAATGCGAACATAGAATTGTACGCTCGAATATTGTCTTTATAATTTTTACTCTTTTCATGCTTGTTCTCTAAGAGATCACTCAATAACTTAGGTGGCTGACTAATGGGTCAATCTGAACTTTTCCATTAATGCAGCATAATGAAAATTTAGGCTGTGTTGATGCTTGCGTACTTTTTAACCTTTCATCATACCAGAACATCGCACCACATTTCGCACATTCGTACTCCGGATCACCTATATCCCCATAAACTACAATATATTGATAAATATTTAAATTATGTTAGTAATTCATTGGCTATACAGAGAAAATAATAATATAATATATACTTAAGATAACTATCTCGCCGGCACAAAACCTCGGGAGGTGATTATGAGCACCTACCTTCCCAAACAATTGTATTAATAATGAATTACAAAGTAGAAAGCTATGGCGGATTACAAAGTATTTTTGAGCTGTGTGAGTGTAATGCGTGTGTTCTTGTGTTGTGTCGTGTGTTGTGTGTCTCCAGCCATTAGCTTATAAATAAGAAAGAAAATAACAAAAAGATAAAATCCTAACAAACTCCCTATAATTTCGGTGAGTTATCCACATCTTGACTTAGTCTTCCAAGCCGTTGAAAGGAGTCTATTGGACACGTTTTTCCCACGTACTTTTTATCCCTGTATTTAAAATATAACAGAAATAAATAATTAATTAATTTAAACAAATAATTTTTACCTTGCCTTCGAGAGTGAAGATGTTGACATGCTGATAAAAACTCAAGGCGTAGCAATCCTGAATTTTACCCACAACAGTAGAGTGTGATAGGTACACAATCGATTTAACCAATAAAATATCGTCACCTCATTTTCAATCTTATCTTTTTGTACACTTTCTTTTATTCCCCTAACATTGCCCTTATGTTGAATCAAGTTTTGGGCTTCGGCTCATCAACCACTCCAAGTCTTCATTGACCCATAGTTGTCTCTCAGACAACCACTCGAAGGTTATGATTTTAGATTTTTTTGGTTTACCTCAAATTGAACTCGTATTGACGCTACTTGAATATAAATGTCCGACACAAATACGTCGAAGTAAATCAAAGAGTAGAAACATCGTAGCTAAAACCTGTTAACCTATAGCTTTAATATGACCAATGGGAAATGGATCTGATAACTTTGCTCAAACTATTAAATAGTTTGACTTTCTACCATGGTCAATGAGATTGATCCAAGTGTCTGCCTTGTTCAATCTCTTAAAAACGAAAGGGACGATCT
This sequence comes from Adenophora triphylla var. japonica, assembly GCA_022495995.1. Taxonomy (NCBI): domain Eukaryota; kingdom Viridiplantae; phylum Streptophyta; class Magnoliopsida; order Asterales; family Campanulaceae; genus Adenophora; species Adenophora triphylla. The sequence continues at coordinate 260,196 of JAFEMH010001680.1, forward strand.
GATTTCAATTATGTTAGTACTGAAATGGGAAATGCCATTTTGTGGTTTCAATCTATATAAGATGTATGAACTATGCAATACATGTCTTTTACAACCTCCACCGGCGCCCGTCTCACTCTGTTTGACACGGACAAACCTCCCGACATCTTTGGCTCCCGCTTCCCCCTTATCACAACAACAAATCCAATGTATATCTTCTCATTACACTTTTGTCACATACAGTGTGTCATTAGATACACTAACTTCCCCCTCAATCAACAATTTTTTATCTAACTATACAAAAAAAAAAAAAATCAGATCAGATCATACATGTTTCATTCTCTCTCAAGATCGCCATGCCCATATATCTTCCAAGCATCAAAACAGTAGCCTGTGGATTAGTCCCCGGTGATATCCCAAACGTCGAACCATCAACAACACGAAGACCACCCACACCAACCACCCTCAAATTTCTATCCACCACCCTCCTCACGATACAACCCCCATGGTAATGCCATATAGTATTCACTGTCCGCCTACAAAACTCCCCCATTTCCTCATCACTCGACTGATTTAGGGGCAATGGGGGACCCACATATCTGAAATCTCGACCACCTCCCCAGTTCCTGAACTTGAAGTCATCCATCGCCCGGCTTCTCAGCACATTTCCAATCCTTCGTGTGCCATTTACGCGCCTTGCCAAGTCCTCAGGGTTGCTGAAGTAGTTGAACCGAACAATTGGGTTAGCCCGAACATCAGTGGACTCCAATCTCAGTGAGCCGACTGAGAGTGGGCCTACAATTTTCTCCATAACAGTGGCGACGGTGAGATATAATGGAGAAGCGGCCACAGGGCTGAAGACTGAGCGTGGAGGGGATGAAAATGGGATTACATTCGAGGCCGCTTCAATGTATGCCCCCGAATTTGTGATGCCCACAACTTCGTATTAGGGAATGCTCCAGCTGGGACCGCGGCACAATGGAGACGCCGTTTCTAGGGTTGTCGTACATGAACTCTCCGACGAACGGGGAGTGGAGGACTACTGGAATCCCCATTGAAGAAAGGTACGGCCGTGGCACAATGCCGCTTAACAGCAGAAGTTGTGGGCTGCCGAGGGCGTCGGCGCAGAGAATGACCTCACCCTTTTCACGAAGCATAGCGTGATGGTAACTCCCAACCGCGTCGCGAAACACAACCCCAATTGCGGTTTGATTGAACCGAGAGGGCACCGGGGAATTAGCAAAGAGGACCCTTTCCACGTTGGCGTAGATGACGACTTTGATGTTGGATGATATGGCGTAGCTGAGAAGATTGGCGGGGGTGTGTCTCCGGTCGGAACTGTCAAAGGTGGATCCTCCGATCTTGGTACCCATCACATGTTGGTAAGTGAACCCATTGTAGGGTTCGATTTCGGCCTCGGTTAACCCATCACGGACGGCGGATTGCCAGTTCTTGAGATCCGGCCGGAATATAATAGCCTTCTCCACCCATTCGTAGGAACGATTGACAACACGGAGGTCCCAGTTAATTACTCAATTTTTTTAGGATTTATGAAAAAAAAAAAACACTTAGATATAATTTAGAAATTTAAAGTTATATTATCCGAAATATATATAACTGAAAATGATTTGTTATGCTCAGATGACATCTTAGTTAAATTTCAAAAAATTGAGATTTATCGGAATATATTACTCAATTTTTTTCGAATTTATGAAAAAAAAAACACTTAGATATAATCTAGAAATTTAAAGTTATATTATCCGAAATATATATAACTGAAAATGATTTGTTATGCTCAAATGACATCTTAGTTAAATTTCAAAAATTTGAGATTTATCGGAATATATTATCCATATTTGAAAAATTGTTACAGTTAAATATAATCTAGAAATTTAAAGTCAGATATATCTTATCAAAATTTTAAATTTTATTTAAATTTCAATTGCATTATCAGAATTTTTGCTCCGGATTCTTTTTTTTTGTTTATTTAAAATTCCGAAATATAAAATTTGCATTATCAGAATTTTTTTGCATTATCAGAATTTTTTCGAATTTATGAAAAAAAAAACACTTATCCTAGTTTTGATTTTTTCGGATTTAATTAAAAAAAACACTTATCCTAATTTCGGATTTATGAAAAAAAAAAATACTTATCCTATATTTTTTTAATTAAAATCTAGAATAAAAATGAGTTGGAAATGGGAGCTGATGACGTGGCCTTTGACGTGGCCTTTTCTGGAAGCTCTAAATAGTTTTGTTGTTTATATTATATATCATAAGGTGGTCTATCAGGTTATTGAAGAAACGGAAGCGGACAATCCGTGGATCATCCACTTCTAGGTCTCCCATGCTTTCTCCAACTGGAAACCCTAACTCTCCGTAAAATAAACCCACCTATCTAAGATGGAGATGCACTCCTCCCTCTCCATCTCCTTCCATGGACCCTCTAGACGTTTATAAACCCTAAGATTTCGAGAGTTATATCCATACCTAACACCTGGTTCGCAGCCAAAGGTCCTAGCCATGGCGAAATCGAGGAAAAAGCTTGAAATTAAATCTAATTACAGAGGAATCGAAGGGTACCTTGGTTAATTCGAAGGAGAGGAAACTCGAAGACGAGAATGGTTGCTCGATTGCTCCAGAAAGACGATTGCCTTGCCTTTGTTCTTACGGAGGGTTTTTGAGAATTTGAGGTTTGTAAAATTGGAAAAGGAAAAGGAATTTGCCTTTTATACTTATCCCAATCCTTACCCGAATTGGAAAGGGTAGGGAACACAACGGTTAACTCCGTCAATCAATGCCAGCAACAGTTCCCAAGACGAATGTCCAAACGTCGGCATCATGTAATCATTACGGAATTACGGCGCCTTAACGCATCCAACCGTCAAAAAAGTCAATGGTCGAGATCAAGCCACGTCAATTTAGTCGACCACCCAACAACGTCAACCATTCAACAACGTCGACCATTCAACAACGTTGACCATCCAACAACGAAATATGTAAGACTCCACAAATTTTTCATAACTTCCCGGTCGACAAAGTCGACTCAGAAAGTTGGGGGCCACTGAACGGAATAAATATGACGGACCAGGCCCAACAACTGAAGCCCAGCATTTCGGCCACCAGTTTACTCTATTATTGAATGGGCCGGCCCAATTGCTACATTGTCGACGGCCCAACGTCGATCAGTCGACCTAACTTATTGTCTGACCTTTCGTGGTCCCGATCCAGCTTCGTCCGACATACGATCATATACTTGTGCAATTATTATCAAGCCTAAGTACAAAGTCAGGTCACACTTGGCTATTCAGTCGACCTCGACCTATCAACACGTGTGCCAACCCACGTCATTATTTGTAACCGCCTCTTACTTTCTCGGAGTCAGTTACGCCAACATTATTCCCGTGATTCTAGGGATTCAACATGATCCTATATCAACTCTATAAATACCAAACAACTTCCAAAAAGATAAATGTCTTATTTGCTATTCGAGTAATTATGTTATTTAATTGAGTTTATAAGCCTAATACACGTTATCTCAACATCACGTCGAAGGGTCTTAGCCGGAGGCCAATCCGGCCAGTCGTTTGTTCGTAGTTTTAGGTCTATTAGCTGAAGATCAACCTAATTACTGGACTAAGACTGATCTGCTCCGTTTCCTACATTTATCATAGATAAATTTCAAAATCAAAAACCGGTAGAATTAAATAATTTGAGTCCGAGATAAAAATCAAAGATATAAGATACCGATTCCAATATTACTCCGGTACCCAAGTAACATGCTCACCCCTAGTTTCCCCGCAACTTGATCCTTCCTTTTGTAGCGTAGAGAACCAAAACGTTTACAGCCAATGGAGACTGGAGAGTTGTTGGTGGCCTAGAAAAAAGACGTCGACAGCACGTGGCGGTGCCGCCATCCGAAATTGTTGATAGGCCCTTCCGGTTAAAGCCAATGGGCCCACACCGACCTAATCAAATGAAAACGGACGTCTATTAACCGCTGACCAAAATAGGAAAATACCAAACAGACGTTAAAATTTTAACGAACGTGATGGATGATACCCTTAATCATCACAATTCACAAACGCTATTTCTACGCCGCCTCCCGCCATTCTCTCTCATCCTTCTCCATACCATCACATACTTTCTCTCTCTAGATTCCACATGTCCTTCGTCACGTAGAATCAGAATTCGAAAACTGTTTCGATTCTATTTGATCGGACAACAAGGTTCGTCTGAAAACAGATAGGTTCTGACCGATCGAAGAATTATTTCGATCTTCATGGAATTTGTTAAACCCGAGGCTAAGGGTTATACCGTTGATCCGGACTGGATTCCCAAGTTAGAGATTCAAACGTCGTCTCGTCGTAAGGTTTTGTATCAATTAACGTTTGATTTTATTTTTAATGATGTACTTTTGTATTGAAAATGTTTTAACGTGGTGGTGGATGAAGCGGAAGAAATTAGCGGTGGTAAAAGGGATGTTTCAGAATCAGGAAAAGCCATGGGGTTTCCTATGTATGCAAAAACAAGGGGTTAGTGATTAATATTTCTCTGCTGGTCATGTTTTATTGAATCTAGTTTTGTTGATCACAAAAAGTAACTTATGGTGGTTCGAATTGCCCAACATGATTTGAATTGAGAAACTTGATATCTGAAACAAGGCCAGACATTTATATTCCTTCAATATAAACTAAATTTCAAGTAGGATTTTGTATTTTGTTGGTTAATTTTAGATCTGAATTGACAACTACTTCTAACATGTATCTTGCACGGGCAACATCTCAGTAGTTCTGGACTTTATTTTGGACAGAAAGAAATGCAGGGCCCTATTGGTCCGAAATAACTTGGATAGTTTGGTGTAAACTTGTTGGAATTAGGGATGTTTGCCACTTTACTCAGTTCAATTAGTTTAAATAAAACTTTCCATTTCCGCATTCACGAAACGTTTGCAGATTAACATGATTGCCTACCGTGGAAGTCCTTCACTTCCACTTCCTCTCCTTAGTTATGGCGCTTGCTTTTATGTTACTGTTCCTATTAATGGTTGTGTAAATTTTTCATGTATTATTCTACCATAATACACTTTTTTGTTTGTTTTCAATTTACCCATTAGTTTTAATTTTTTAAAAAAAATATGAATAGTTAACATTTGAAAAATAAAAAAACATTTACGAGTTTTGTTAGAAAAGGAGGTAAGAACAATAATTAGTATAAGCACCATTCTCCATTTTAAAAATAAGTCATGCTTGACTCGCCGCATTTGTTAAGGAAAGGAAATTGACTATGCCATTCCTTTATATAAATATTAAGGTGTTGTGTATTTTTAATGGCGGCCATGACAAAGTTGGACTAATCATTTAAAGTATGTTAGCAAATCAAGGGAAATGGATAAAACTATATCATCTCAAAAGGGTAAGATTGCAAAGCAGACAATTCTCATATTAGATGGAAAGATGGAGATGGACTCTTTTCTGGAAAGAAGATGATAACAGACCTCTGTTGTAATTTGGTTGGAATTGAGTAGTTCCACAACACCAAAAATTAATCCCACCTTAAACTACTTGAGCTGATACTCATTCACCCTGATCTACCGCTTCTTCCAGGCGAGTATGTCAACGCATCATAATATGATAGCATAGATCCAACCTCCCTGATAGCTATTTATTTCAGTTGCTTGTCCTATGATGTCAACCCAGGTTGAGAACATACTTTTTCCTCCCCAGGTAAAATCAATATTCATCACTAATGTACATTCCTAATGAATTGGGTCGACTCATTCCCATTATACAACTCTGTTGAAGAGTTTGCACACTATTGGTTTGCTCAAGCCCTCATGATGACAATCTTTTGTGGTGACTAGGCCCGCACAGATGACCTTGTAACCAATAATTAAAATAACAATAAGAAGCAAGAGAATTTGCGGGGAGAAACAATATTCAGTACAACTTATGAGTCCTAAGAAGATATGAGCTCAAGAATGACGCAAAACCCTTTTAATTAGTAGCTCTGTTTTTCTAGGTTAGGTGAAGGTTCTATTTTCAAATCTCAAACAACAACAACAAAGCCTTAGAGCATCCACAATGATAAAAGCTCAAGTGAAAGCTTTTTTATAATTTCAATATGACACATCATTCTTAAGCAATATATTAAAATCTCTAATATTTTCTCACAATGGTAGAGCTCTTTTGTTTGTCTAGGGAATTGATGAAATTTAATTAAAAACCACAAAAATGTAGCTCTTTCTACAAAGAGCTACTCCTTAGTAAGGAGTTCCTCAAGGTTTTTCACAATGGTAAAAAGCTCTATATAGCTTTTTCACAAAAATAAAAAGCTTTGAAAAAGCTTCCATTGTGGATGCTCTTAGTCCCAAAATAATTTGGGGTCGGCTAACATGAATCCTCATATGTCATCGTGTAAAAAGGTTGTTGGAGAAAAAAAAATCAAAAAAAAAATAAAAAATCAACCCCCCACATGGATTTTTGCCCTCCACTTCGGCCTCTTCAACACCATACTTTCATCTGCTCCAAGTAAACTCATATCATTTTCAATCACTTTAATCCAAGTTTGTTTGGGCCTTCCCCCACCCCTCGCCATTTTATCATTCCTCCAATGTTTCGGCCTCCTAACCGGTGCATCACTCGGTCTCCTTCTCACATGTCCATACCACCTTAGACGATTTTCCCTCATTTTATTCTCAATGGGCGCAACTCCTACTTTACCTCTGATCACCTCATTCCCCAATCGATCATTTCTTGTATGATCGCACATTCATCGAAGCATGCGCATCTCCGCCACATTCATCTTATGCACATGACACTGTTTCACGGCCCAACATTCGGTGCCGTAAAGCAGTGTCGGCCTAATTGCCGTGCGGTAGAATTTTCCCTTTAATCTATGGGACATGCCGCGATCACATAGAAACCCTGTGGCACTCTTCCACTTCAACCAACCTGCTTTAATCCTATGAGACACATCTTCATCTAACTCTCCATCCTTTTGGATAATGGATCCAAGATAGCGAAAAAAACTCAGAAGCTTGGACAATATTTCCATCAAATGTGACCGCCCCTGCCTCCCTACTTCCAACTCTGCTAAACTTACACTCCAAATATTCAGTCTTGCTTCTGCTCAGTCTAAAACCTCGAGATTCCAAAGTGTGTCTCCACAACTCCAATTTACTTTCAACACCCTCTCTTGTCTCATCAATCAGCACAATATCATATGCGAACAACATACACCTTGGTATATCATCTTGGACTGACCTCGTCAATTCGTCCATTATCAAAGCAAAAAGAAAGGGGCTAAGTGCGGAACCTTAATGGACTCCAATCTTTATAGGGAACTCTCCAGTCTTCCCAACACTAGTCTTTACACAAGTACTAACTCCATTATACATGTCCTTGATAATATCAATATATTTCTTTGAAACACCCTTCTTTGTTAATGCCCACCAAAGTACCTCTCTTGGCACTTTATCATACACCTTTTCTAGATCAATGAAAATCATATGCAAACCTTTCTTTTGATCCCGATATTTGTCCATGGTTTGTCTCATAAGATATATTGCCTCCATAGTCGATCTTCCCGGCATAAACCCAAATTGGTTATCTGAAATATGCACAATTTTTCTCAGCCTTTGTGCAATCACTCTTCCCAAAGTTTCATAGTATGGCTCATTAGTTTAATACCCCGATAGTTGGCACAATCTTGGACATCACCTTTGTTCTTATATAATGGGATGAGAGTACTCTTCCACCACTCCAATGGCATTGGGTTAATTCTCCATATTTTGTTAAATAGCGCTGTTAACCAATCTATTCCCCTTTCCCCGAAACATCTCCAAACCTCAATTGGTATTCCATCCGGTCCTACAGCTTTCTTCAATCCCATCTTTTTCATTGCCATTTCCACTTCACCCTTTTGATTCTCCGCATAAAATCTCGATTAGCCACTCGAAGAGATATTTAAATCTCTAATATCCTACTCTTGACCGCCATTGAACAAGGTATCAAAGTACGAACTCCCTCTATCTTTTATCTCTTTATCCCTGACTAGAACTCTTTGGTCTACATCCTTCACACATTTAACCGTCCTAATATCTCGTGTCCTTTTATTCCTCATGCGAGCGAGTCTGTAGATGTCCTTTTCCCCTTCTTTTGTATCCAACTTATCATAAAGTTCCTGATTCACCTTTGCTCTTGCGTCTCTTACTGCTTTCTTAGCATCTCTTCTAGCTTTCTTATACTTCTCATAGTTCTCGTCGCTCATACATTTCCCCAATAATTTGCAGCATTCTCGCTTGTCCTTTATTGCTTGTTTTACTTCCTCGATCCACCATGATGTGTCCTTACTTGGTGGCACGTTTCCTCTAGATTCTCCAAGGACTTCTTTCGCCACCTCCTTTATGATATGTTCCCTCCTTTATGATATGTTCCATCTTAGTCCAAGTCGAATCTATATCTATATCCTCCATATTATCCGATCAAATACCGGTATCGACCATCTTAGCTACAAATTTATGTTGATTCTCCCCTTGAAGTCTCCACCACTTGATTCCAGGGTCTACCTGTGGTTTTCTCTTTCTCGAAATTCCCTTACTTCGAAAATCAAGTATCACAAATCTATGTTGAGTTGTTGTGCTCTCACCCGGAATAACCTTGCAATCTGTATAACTCTTTCTACAAGCATTTCTTACTAAGAAGAAGTCAATTTGACTCGCATTACCTCCACTCATGTAGGACACCAAGTGAGATTCTCTCTTCTTGAACCAAGTGTTCATTATACTCAAGTCATATGCCATCGCAAAATTCAGGATACCATTTCCTGCTTCATTTCTCTCCCCAAAACCAAAACCTCCATGTATGCTTTCAAAGCCATGTCGACTAGACCCTACATGCCCGTTCAGATCACCACCAATGACTAATTTCTCACCACTAGGTACTAGTTGCACTACCTCCTCCAAAACTTCTCAAAACACTTGTTTAATAGATACATCCAACTCTACTTGTGGTGCATAGGCGGAAATAATAGTTATAATCTCATCACGTATCACAAGTTTAATGCCCATAATTCGATCACTCTTCCTGTACACTTTCACCACATCATTAATATACTCCTTATCAGTAATGATACTCACTCCATTTCTACTCTTATTCTTTCTTGAGTACCAAAGCTTAAAACCCCAAGGCGATATTTCTTTTGCTTTCTCTCTAACCCACTTAGTTTCCTGTACACACATTATGTGAATCTTCCTCCTCCTCATAACTTTCACCACCTCTGCTGATCTCCTTGTCAAGGATCCATTGTTTCAAGTTTCAAAGCGCATCCCACTACCCTTACACCTACCATGGACTAGCTTATTTACCCGCACTCGTCCGGAATGCGGGAACCCTTGCATATTTGACACCACCCCCGGGCGAAGAGATGGCGCGTCGCTTCCGGGCGACAACTTAGCAACCTTTACATACTTATCACTACACCCAGGTCTTTGAAGTGTAGCGCGTCGCTGCTGAGGAAACGCCCCGACGATATTCACCTAGTAAATATAGCACCTCATTAGTTTCTTATCATTTCATGATTTTGTTCAATTTATTTCCTCATACGGTGAACTAATTTGCTGATTCCAATTACTGAAACAGGTAGTTTCTGGTGATCCAAGCAAGTCCAGAAGGTTAGCTGATGTCTGACAGTTGGTTCTTTAAAATTTATTTGTTTATGGATGAATATATTGACCGTGCTTTTTCTTTGTTTGTTTAGCTGTAAAAGGAAGGGCAGAGTGCGTAGCTTTTCTAGTCGAGTTGAGGTAACACCGGCAATGGATCGAGCAAAAATCGTCCAGGAGAATTTGGATGCCAGGTATCCCAGCTTTGTGAGGCTTATGATCCATTCAAATGTATCTGGCGGCTTTTGGCTGGTAATTATCAGTGAATAGTTTAATAGTTAAGATGTATGAGATTCATGCTTTGACAACTTCCATCTAATTTGTGTATTGCAGTCTCTTCCAAAGCTATTCTGCAATATGTATATGCCTAAAGGGGATACAATATATCTTTTGGTCGATGGGAAGGGCCAAGAATACAAAGTGAAGTATCTAGCAGATAGAGTGGGATTTAGTGGTGGGTGGCGGGGGTTCTCGATTGCACACAAGTTATTAGAAGGAGATGTTTTAGTTTTCCATTTTGTTGGAAATTACAAAATTAAGGTAATAATGTGTCATGTGATGTTATTGGTGCTGGTGGTATTTATTTGTTCAGACTTCAGATACCGTTCATAAAAATCATGGAAGAGAATTAGGGATATGTGGGGGTTTAAATTGTTGAATCAGTTTCTTGATTAGTTTCGCTATTAAATTAGTTGAATTCCCTTACCCACTCTGCATGTGTGCAGGTATACATTGTCAGAGTAAAGAGTTTAGATAAAGTGGATGCAGCTCTTGCCCTTTTGCATTTATCTGATCTGAAAAAAATAGATTCAGGTAACTAGTATCACTTCTCTGTTTTACTGCTTAGCTTTACTTTGTGTTAATATTTTGCTTGACTATTCAACTCTAAGCCCGTTGGGACTGAAAGGATAATCTTAATTCTATGGAACTCAAGTTGTTAGGGTTCGTTTGGATACACATAATTGAAATTGAATTGGAATCACAATTTTATGGAATTGAATTTCAACATATTCGAATTCCATAGAGCTTCAATTCTATTGTTTGGCTAATCTATAGAATTCTATTTGAATTGATTTGCAATTCCAATTCTATTGTTTGGATACTCATGCAGTCTAACGGAAATGAATTTGTCATTTTAAATTTATTTAACAACTCCCCACCCCTGCCCCTGCCCCCCCACCCCCGTCGGGTCAAAAAAAAAAATCATGTTAAAATAAATTTAAAATGATTATTTTTTTTTTTACCCGAGGGGGGGGGGTACTAAACCCAAGCCTACTCAGATTTCTGTCGCTTAAGAAGTTCCCTTGGGATACATGATTTTGGAATGTTCTATTGCCTTTGCAAATTACAGTGCCTCCAAATACTGAATATTGAAGGTGGATTTGGACGTGAATTACCATTGAGTAACATTAATGTTTAGACGTGAACATATCTCAGCATATGCACCTGCCTTGGATCATCTTTAGTGGGGGTGTGTGTGTGTGTGTGTGTGTGTGTGGGAGGGGGGCAGGGGTGGGGAGTTGTTAAAAATAAAATTAAAATGATTAATTTTTTTTTTTGACTCGACGGGGGGTGGGTGGGGGTGGAAGGGGGGTGGTGAGTGGATTGAGGGAGGGGTTGTTAAAAAAAAATTAAAATGATTAATTTTTTTTGACCCGACGAGGGGGGGGGGGGGAGAGGTGGGGTGGGCTGGGGGGTAGGGTGGCAGGGGCCAGGGGGTGGTGAGTGGTGAGTGGAGTTGGGGAGGAGTTGTTAAATACGGAGTATAAATTTAAAATGATTATTTATTTATTTTTTTACTCGAAGGGGTGGGGGTAGGGATGGGGATGGGGATGAGGTAGGGGTGGTTGATGTGAGGTGGGTTTGGGAAAGATGGAGACGCGAAACCAACGAGCTAAAAAAAAATTCCGATAGTTTTGAATTGGTGTAGAATTGGTTTTGTAATTTTTAACTTTAACAATGGAATTGATTTTATGGAATTAGACTATTAGAATTATAATTCAATTCCAATTCTATCCCTCATTTTAGCATCCAAACAGCAGAATTGGAATTCCATGCTCCAATTCCAATTCCAAATTATGGAATTGGTGTACCCAAACATACCCTTAGTATATTCGAAATCCAAGGACATGGATTTGAGTTGTCATAGAATTATATTCATTCATATTTAATATTGATCTTTGGGAAAAAGATAGATTGCATAAAGACGGATATTAGGAGACTAATGCAAGCTGGGGAGGAGCAGTTAAAGCCGGTTCCTCAACTTCTTACACAGAGTTTCCAAGAGGATAACCATATAGCCCTGAATGATCAATTTGAAATGGCACTGGATAAGCCCGAAGGCAACTGTACTCGACTTGGCCTAGTTTTGGAAGGAATTGCAGCATAACAGTAAGTTTTTCTGTCCTTTCTCCCTTCCTAACTATTATCTCTATTATCTAGGGTTAATCACTGCCCATCCCTGAAGTTTGAATAAGTATCAATCCCTCCCTGAGATTAGGTATCTGTCAACCTATTTAAACAAAATGACTATTTTACGCCTAATCTTTAAAGTAACTAATTCAGTGTTTGGACTTCACTTTTTGGAGAGTTAGGAGTGAAATATAGATAACAAAAGGGGGCATTGAAACGAAACTAAACCTCAGGGGTAGTGATACGTGTCCAAAACTCAGGGGTGGGTACGTAGTAGAATCAACCCTTATTATCGACTCCCTCTATCCCAATTCAAATGTCCATTTTCAAGTTTTGGAAAATTTAAAGAAGTTAGCTTTATGTAAACTTCACTAAAAAAAAAAAAGGTCATTCATTTTGGGACAAAACTTTTGCTAAAGTGGATATTCATTTTGGGACGGAGGGGGTATTTTCTTTTGAATTTTAATGGTTATTTAGACATTGTAACCCCCAATTGTTTGCTTTGGCAGAAATCATAACTAAAACACCTTTCGTCTCAGGACTTGTATCTGAGACCACAAGTATTTCAGATGCGTTGGGTCTTGTAGGCTCGCAACCTCTCCGGGCGAGTTTGCATATTGTGACAAGAGTTTGAAGCTTCTACGAGGCTTTTGTACCATGCTGTTACTGGTAAAGAGACCGCAGAATGTAGAAATTATACAGAAGCTCTGGTAGAACAAGATTGTGGAAAAGAAAGGAACTTTCTTGAAATACAATTGCCAAAGTTAAACATGGCACATAGGGGAGGTTGTTAGTTTTGTTGTTCCAATTTTGGCAACCCATGTAAAGCTAGTTGCTTAACCATACATCAGTGAGAAATTTACTTGTGGATATTGAATTAAAGTTATTTTTAGATATTTTGTGTAGCATGAAAATGATAATTTAGGATAAATTTTAAGGGTCAATTGCAAATTGGTTTCCTGAATTATACAAAATTTTGCAATCAGTTATCTACTTTGTAATTATTATAACTCAATTTGTGAGTTTGTTAAATTTCAATTTAGTGTAAAAATGGACTGACCGTTAATTTATATTTTTTTAACAAAAATGCATAAAACAGCAAATTTCTTTCAAAATTAATTTACATTTTTAATGTCATTGGTACAGTAATTAGTGAAACTCCAATAATCAAAAAGGAATTTTACTATAATTTGAGATTTTTTTCTCAAATAATTCCGTTTTAAAAATATAAATCCCAAAATAACTCACATTTGAAATTATTTTTCAAAATGACCAACTTTTTAGAACTCGCTACACGGTGTAGCGAGTTCAACATGTTACCGTTGAAACTCGCTACACCATGTAGCGAGTTTAGTTTAATTAGGGTTAATCTCATTGGCTTTTAATTGTTAATTACAAGTAACCTAAATCGCTACACCGTGTAGCAATTTCACGTCATGAAACTCGCTACAAGATGTAGCGAGTTCTAACAAGCAAGACAAACACCCAGCAGCGGCTTACAGTCTGTAAACGTAAAGAAAGAAAAAAAACCTAAGTGTAAGTAAGGGAGAAGGGAGAAGAAGAAAAAGGTTGTCATTGTCATCATAAAATTCAAGTTTTTTATCTTCTAATTTTGTCATTGTAAGTTTACATCAAAGTTTATCCTTCTTCATTGTTGATTATTTTGCTTTGATTTGGGTATTTGTTGAAATATAGTATTTGCTTTGATTTGGTTATATAATTGATTTTGGTACTTGTTGAAATATGGTACTCCCTCCGTCCCTGAAAGATTGTCTCATTTGTTATTTTGACTTGTCTCAAAAAGTATGTCCCACTTCTAAACTTAGGCATGAATGTTAGTGCAAATCTACTAAGGTACAAGAAGGTGAAGCTCTTCCTTAATAATTGCAAAATGTACAACAGGACAATCTTTTAAGGACGGAGGGAGTATATGCTTTGATAATTTTGCTTTGAATCGGATACTCGTTGAAGTAGTCTCAAAAATAGGGTAGTTGTATATGTTAAAATTTTGGGGTTTGAACTAAATTTCTAAACTATTTTAAGAACTTTAAAATTAGATTTTTGCTTAGATTTGTGTATATGCTTTGTTTTTGTTTTGTATATATTGTAATTATTAGGATTTTCTTGAATATTAGCGTTGTTATTGAACCCAATTGTTGTTATATTTGAACTCAATTGTTGGTATATTTGAACTCAATTGTCGTATATTTAAAATTTTGGAGTTTTGAACTCAATTGTTAGTATTTTGTTATTTCATTTAGAAGTATTTGCTATTAATGTTTGAAAGGCTCTATGTTTATATATCTATTTATTTGATATTAAAATTGGATTTCTTTTGTTAAAACAGATGGAGAACTTCATTAATCATGGGCATATCGATAACTCTGTTTTGACTGAACATGAGGGCCACAGAGCTCGTTTTATTTGGGCCTAAGAGCAGGTTGCTAGTCCGCTCTCATTTCGTCGTGGCGCCACATTTTCGGATAGACTTGCGTCGACGATATTGTCGAGATTAGACGAGTGTTGCTTTAGTGGGGTCCATTATATAGGGAGAATTCAGTACGATTATGGGTTACTGAAGGCATTGATTGAGAGATGGCGTACGGAGACCCATTCATTCCACCTCCCGTTTGGTGAGATGGCTATTACCCTAGAGGATGTTATCATGATTTTCGGGTTGCCGATTGATGGGAATGCTGTGACTGATGCTGACATCCCAACACTTCTAGACTGGCGGGTGGTATGTCACGATCTTTTAGGGGCTATCCCATCTCCCGGAAATATAGATGGGAGTAGTATAAAGCTAAGGTGGATTACGAGCCAGTTTTCCCATTTCCGTGACCTAGCTGATGATACTCCTCAATACATTGTTGATATGTACGTACATGCATATATCATGCTAGCCTTAGGTTCTACTGTGATGTCTGATAGTACGAATAACAAGGTTAAGTTGTATTATCTCCCACTGCTTCGAGAGGTTTCGAGGGTTTGAATGTAGTTGGGGTAGTACTTCGCTGACTTTTCTATATCGAGAGCTGTGTAGTGCTACTAACCCTCTGACGAGCCAATGCAGGGGATTTCTCAACATTTTACAGGTATGTTTATCTCATTTTAATGTGTATTATGTTGTTGGTTTTAAGTTTGATTTCAAATTATCGGCATTATTTATAGTATTTGATATACTCCCTCTGTCCACATAATTACTTCACACTTTCTATTTTGGGCGTCCAAATACATACTTCACATTTTGTTTTTTACCTAAAATGGAAACTTTATATTATTAAAATATTAACCCTATCCCACTCATTCTCTCTCCTACATTATTTTAATACTCACAACACCATTATAATTTACTATTCCCTTCACTCATTCTCTCTCCTATTTTATTTTCACACTCACAACACTTTCAATATAATACTCCCTCCTTAATAACTGTGTAAACAGTAACTGTGAAGCAAGTAATTGGACGGAGGGAGTAGATTTTATTGATATAGATTTGGGCTTGGGAGCGGTTGCTATTTGTGCAACCTGGAATTCGAAGGCGAAATACTGATCCGGCACAAGAGCACATGCCACTAGGATGCAGGTATACATATAGCATACGTTATTTTCTCGTTGTTATAGTTTTTTTTTAACTGTTTCTTATAATTATTCTTTTTATGAAATTTCAGGTGGACCAGATCATCATTGTATCTCAAGGAGATTAATGCCCATAACCTGCGAGGCTATCATGATCAGCTGGCCAAGCTAACAGATGATCAGGTTGTGTGACAGTCTTATATAGATAGATATGCTCCGGCCTACTGCACTCAGGGACGGGCCGTATGGATGGCGCGTATCCCTCTTATATGCTTTGAGAGGATAGAGTGACATTTATCGGATCGTGTGCTGAGGTAGTTTGGCATGCTGCAAGGGGTCCCAGAACCGTGCGACACTCGGAGGGACTTGCACAGAATTGATAGGCGTGGAAACAATCTTGTGATTTGGAGCGACCACCATCAACAATACATTGCAGTTTGAGGACATCGGCGGAACTTACTGGATGGGAGGATACCAAGCTTTCACGTTATGCATTACACTGATCCATATATGATATGGTTTCGGAACATAACGTGCATGTTTGTGCAGAGCCCCCTTCATATAGAGGACGATGGATACTAGTCGGTTGCCCCTTTCCTAGAGGGCATGGTAAGTATTTACGATTTCGGAAGCGTCTTGATCTAGGTTGTCCTGACTTCGCAGAACGTCGAAGGTGGGGATTAAGGAAAAAACGTGGCACCAAACCATCCACATCCCAATAGTCCTCATGGTGGATTGGTTCGAATGTTCCTTTCCATGTTTTGTAGTATTCCCTAATGGTGTAGAATGGAGAAACGAAAGAACGACCATCAAGATAAGGTGCATGGCAACATGCAATAAGATGGGAATAAGGCATGTGATAGGCAACCCATTTACCACATGTGCAGGTACGCTCATTAAATAGGACAATTTGGATATTTGCACCTTTATCACCCTGACGTACAGTTATCACTTGATACACCCCCATCTCATGATTGTTGAACCTTCTTACCTGATATGTCAGATATCAAGCATACTTCACGACTCTTTATAATATGTTTGCAAAGAAGATATAAGAACCAACACCAGTTCGTCCAGACCTCTTTTTCAACAACAGCAAATGCAAGAGGGAGTATACTGTCTTGGGCGTCAACACCCATGGCAATCAGTATTACCCCTTTATATCTGCCATGAAGGAATGTTCCATCAACATAAATGACAGGACGACAATGAGAGAAAGATTCAATGCAAGGCCAAATGCCCAGAACACCCATTGAAACATGTGTAATTCACAGATAGGAGGAGGAGGATGAGTATACTCAACAATTGTTCTGGGGTTGTATTTTTTGATGGCTGCTAGGATGCGGGGTAACCTTATATAAGATTCCTCTCAATCTCCAAAAACATTTGCAATGCCCTTCTGCTTTCCATACCATGCCTTCTTATACATAATTTCCTTTTCAAACATACCACTAATGTGTGAAATAATAACACCAACCTTAACATCTGAATCGACCTTAATAAGACTAACTACTTACCGACCAATAAACTTCGCATATAGGTTAGGATGATCTCGACTTTCTCCAGAATATAAGCATCAATGAGGAGCCTTATACTTGGTCACTTCCCAATAGCCAAACTTCCTCCTACTCACACGAACATAAAAATTGCATAGAAAATTTTTCAATAGACATTCAATTACCCATATGTGAGTTGTGCTCTTTCTTACATTTAACCGGCGATTGGTGCGAATATGATACCTTTTTTATATCAAATTGCGTCTCGTTCTTGCTAGAAAAGCGTATCCCTTTAGCAATTTCATATTTCTCCGGATCCCAAACTGGAAAACTAGGTGCATTATGATAATCAATGAAGCCTTTTTCTTGTCGAGCAGAACAACCAATATCACTGTAAAAAGGATAATCTGCTCTCTCATACCTTCTATTTTCCGGCGCTTCATAATGAACCAAATGTGTTTCCACATCATCATCAATCGGCCCATTATCACCCTCTCCCAAATCGACATCAGAATCTCTACTACCCTCCTGATAGTCATCATCATCATCGTCTAACATTGCATCTACATCAGTGTCTTCTTTTTCTTCATAATTTACATCATCTTCAGAATTATCGTCATTAACAGGATCATTTTGGCATGCCCCATCATCAAAATTTGGTGTTTGGGTTGATACAAGTGTTTGTGTACTTGGACCAACCCCTGCATCAATATTACAACTTGGTGAATAGCCATAAATGGTCTTTGTGTGCATTGTTTCAAACTCAGGATAACGTCGATTTTCAATTAGTTTTACAACCACATACAGCTGCAAAGTACCCATCCCCCCAAATTTAGCTAATTCATCGAACATTATATCCATACACACATCATCTTCAATACGGAAAGGAAAGTACTCACCAATCTCGCTATCAAAAGTATGAGGACATCTATAAATAACTTTCAAATCATATTGTGACCGATCTAATCCCATTTTTTTTTATAATTAATTAATCAACTCATTGCATTTCTATCGACAATTACCCCTAATTGCACATTTTGTCCCTTTTTGAAAATGAGGACCATCAAATGGTTGTTAATCATCACCTTCCCAATATCACATGAAAATTATTGAACCTCGTTTATCTTTAACCCTACATTACGAAATCATAGTTTTAAAACCTATATAACAAAACCCTAACACGTATACCTATAATATACTAAACCACGGTTAAAAACATAAATTTTATATCTAAACAAAAGTGAAAAACAATGATTAAGATAATATTAATTTACCTTGATTCTTGATTTTCAACGATTCTGACGAAATTAAATGATGTGAATATTTGAGTTTTTTATTTTTAGAGTAAGTATGTGCGAATATGAGAATGAAAATGAATCTAGATCTGGAAACCTTATCCTCTGTAAACTGGCCTTTCTAAACTCGTTACACCATGTAGCAAGTTCACTGTTATACGCGTGAACTCGCTACACGATGTAGCGAGTTCTGCTTTGTTAATCACATTTGATTAATTCAAACGCTAACCCTAATTTAACTAAACTCGCTACATGGAATCGCTACACCATATAGCGAGTTCTAAAAAGTTGATCATTTTGAAAAATAGTTTCAAATGTGAGTTATTTTGAGATTTATATTTTTAAAATGAAATTATTTTAGAAAAAAAAATCATAATTTGACATAGTAAAAATAAAAAGTATTCCCTCTACGTCCTAGACCGTAAGTCTTACTTTTTTTTTTCATAGGTATGTCATCAACCGCTTGCGATTGTTTACTCATTTTTTTAATGTTTTTAATAAACGTTTAAATTCTTAATATGAATCTTAGTCATAAAGAAATTGTTTACGTATTTCTTAATATTTTCTTAATAAGCGTGCAAACTTTTAAACTTTTACTAGTATTCCCTCTCTCCCAATATAAGAATTTTATTTTCTTTTTTTTTTGGTTTTTTCAATAATAAGGTTTTTTATTTGTTTTATTACTTAAAATTGACAATGATACCCACTTGTTATTATTACAATAAAAACTCACTATCCACTCGATTTTTTTCTCAAAATATTCCATTTTAAATAAATATATCCCAAAATAACAACTCTTCCAAACTATTGACAAAAATGACCCATTTTTTGAAACTCGCTACATGGTGTAGCGAGTTTATAATTTTTTTCGTTTAAACTCGCTAAACCATTTTGCGAGTTTAAATTTTAATATTAATAAAAAAAAACTAAATTTGAACCCGCTTAGCTAGTTCTAAATTTCTTTTCTTCTGAGACATTGACCACAATCACATTTCTCCGTCTCGCTTTAAATTACAAAATAAAAATATAAAAATTATGTTTTAATAAAGAAAACTAAAAGGAAATATTATTTTATTCTGTCTCAAATAAATACTTAAAAAAATGTACTACTGTAAGAAATTATTTCCTTCATATCAAAAATAAATATTACTTTCGACTCAAAATGAATAACCAAAAAATAATACTACATTTTTTTGTCCAAAAAATTGAACATTACTTCCTTCATCCCAAAAAATAATTATTTTTTAAAATGTTCATTGAGACAAAGGAAGCAATGTTCATTTTTTTATATATAGAAAGTAGTAAGTATTAATTTTGGGACGAAAGTAATATTCATTTTTGAAATGAAGAATTTTTATTTTAAAGAAGTAGAATTTCTTTCTATGTCAAAAAACAATGAACATTTCTACTTTCGTCACAATGAACATTTTAAAAAATAATACTCCCTCCGTCCCATCCGAAGCGTCACTTTTTACCCAAAAGGGTGTCCCGTTTAAAGCGTCACCCTTTCCTAAAAAGGAAATATTTTATTAATATTTTATTACCCATCCACTATTCCCTCCACTAATTCTCTCTCCTCTACACTCACAACACTTTTTAAATTCACTATTTCCTCCACTAATTCTCTCTCCTATTTTCAAATTACACTCACAACATTTTTTCTTCCCACACTTTTTCTTAATTTGCGTGCCACCCCTAAAATGGCGACGCTTCTACCGGGACGGAGGGAGTACTACTTTATTTGTCTCAAAAATTAATGTTCATTTTTGAGATGAGGACACTAACATTATAAGCATTAACTTTTAGAAAAGAATACTAATTCGTTTTTAAAAAATATTACTTCCTTCGTCCCAATGAATATTTTAGAAAATAATACTATTTCATTTGTCTCAAAAATTAATGTCATCTTAATTTCATATTTTGGGACGAATACACTAACATTACAAAAATTAATTTTAGAGGCGAATGAATGAAGTGGTATTGTTTTATAAAATATTTATTGGGATGGGGGAAGTAATATTCATTTTTTGGACCAAAATGTAGTAGTATTTTTTGGTTATTCATTTTGAGTCGAAAGTAATATTCATTTTTGATATAAAGAAAATAATTTTTTTTACAGTATTTGACGTAGCGGAAGACTTGATAGATGTCAATTACTAGAAGAATTTAATCAATCCTAGCAAAAGACCTTCAACCTTGTAGAATTTAATCAATACAAAAGTTGGAAGAAACAAATCAATGTTTATTAAACGGCAAAAAAACTCCCTTCCAACCCTAAAAACAAAGTATAAATACTCTTAAACAAACCCTAAAAACGACTTGGTAAATAAAGGACTAAACTACCCTTAATTAAACAAAACATCAGCAAACACAAACTTCAGTCGACGACATGCACGGCCGCTCCATAAATCACGACACGGCCGCTCCCCATGACACGGCCGCTCCTCAAGCAATGACACGGCCGCTCCTCTCCTGAAGCTTCAACCTTTTCGATCCAACTCTTCCATGAACTCGAGAGCCGCCTCTTCGATCGCATCATTCTCCCCACGCCTGAAAAAATTCGTCCTCGAATTGTCAACCCCCTCATCATCAGACGAGTCCCCTGAATATGGTACCAAGTGCTTAACATTGAAAACATCAGACGTACGAACATGGCTAGGTAATTTCAACTTGTACGCATTAGAATTAATCTTAGCAATGATTTCAATGGACCAATTTTCTTCGCGAGATAATTTATTATATGTACCCACCGGAAAACGATCCTTGGTCATGATAGCCCAAACGTAATCACCAACTCGAACTCCACTGACGCCTCTTGGATCAGTAGTATGTTTATACCTAGCGTTGGCGGCAAATTGTCTCGCACTTTAGCATGCATGCGGCAACCCCTCAACCAAATCCACCGCCTTACCATGAAGCTTCGTTTACTTGGTAATGTAATCAAGTCCAATGGTCCCTTAGGTTGAACCACGTAAACTACTTGGAATGGCTGAACCCGAGCTACGATTGATGGCATGGTTGTGAGCAAATTCGGCTGTGCCAACTTCGATCCCAAGACTTAACATGATCACCAACCAAACAACGCAACAAATTACCCAATGATTTGTTTACAACCTCTGTCGACCATCCGTTTGGGGGTGATATGCTTATTGCTGAAGTTAAGTTGGGTGTTGGCCATCTTCCACAAGCTTCGCGAAAATGACTAAGGAAACGGGTGTCCCTATCAGAAAGCGATTGCGACGGGTAAACCATGAAGACGATACACTTCCTTGAAGAAAAGTTGAGCAACATTAACGGCGTCCGTTGTTTTCTTGCAAGGGATGAAATGAACCATCTTCGAGAATCTGTCAACAACCACGAAAATAGAATCGTGTCCTCGCTGTGTACGTGGCAGCCCAAGTACGAAATCCATACTAATCTCCTCCCATGGCTGATTCGGAACAGGAAGCGGCATGTACAGGCCCGCATTAGTAGCTGCACCCTTGGCCATATGACACACCCGGCACCTCCGAACGAACCTCTCAACTTCCTTCCTCATGCTCGGCCAGAAATAAGAAGCTTGAACTAGTCTGTAAAGTCCGATCTCTCCCAGCGTGGCCCTCCCCATGCAGCTCTTGAACAATTAGCAAACGCAGCTACCTTCAGAACACATAACGGTGCCCTTGAACAAAAACCCTCGTACGGCAAGAAGTCCGGCTTAAGACCCGCCTTAACATCCTCAGGAACTACAGAAATATGGGTCAGCTGCGAGTAACTCCCGAAACGACTCAAATCCAGGTACTTCGATGCGCAAAGTTGTCATTAAGCTCCGTCGTCGACTCAATGCATCAGCCACTTTGTTAGTAACCCCCGCCTTATGATTAACCACAAAAGTAAATTGTTGAAGAAAAGCCATCCAACGAGCATGCCGATCTGAAACTTTGTCCTGGCTATGTAAATGACGTAAAGAGTCATGGTCCGTGAACAAGATGAACTCTTGGTGGAACAAATAATGCCTCGATGTTTTTCTTTGCTGAACAACCGCATAAAATTCCAAATCGTAAGTACTATACCGAGCCTTGGCACCCGACAATTTTTCACTAAAATAAGCCACTGGCCGCCCCTTTTGACTCAAAACAGCCCCAATACCCACCTTAGAAGCGTCGGTATGCAACTCAAATGGCTGTGAAAAATTGGGTAATATCAAAATAGGCGCTGTAGTCAACATCTCCTTGACTTGATGAAACGCGTTGTCTGCCTCTGTAGTCCACGAAAGCGAGCGCCTTTAAATACAATCAGTGATAGGCGACATGATGCTACTGAAGTGAGGGATGAAACGGCGATAGAAAGATGCTAACCCATGAAAGCTCCGGACCTCTGTGATTGTAGTAGGAACAGGCCACTGTTGAACTGCTGCTACCTTGCTCGTATCAACTTGCAGGCCATCACCCGATATAACATACCCCAGAAATAAAACTCGTGGTACCATAAAGACACATTTCTTTGTTGCTGCATAAAAGTTCTCCTTCTGCAGCACGGACAAGACCTCCCGCACATGATGTATATGCTCTTCTTGGCTCCGGCTGTAAATAAGAATGTCATCAAAATATACCACTACAAAATTCCCAATAAATGGTCGTAGCAGTTGGTTCATCACACGCATGAATGTACTCGGGGCATTAGACAACCCAAACGGCATGACCAACCACTCGTACAAACCTTCGCGGGTTTTGAAGGCTGTCTTCCACTCATCTCCTGGCCTAACCCGAATCTGATAATACCCACTCTTTAAATCCAACTTAGTAAAGACCACGGCCCCACTAATCTGATCAAGCAGGTCATCAAAACGAGGAATCGGAAACCTGTACCGTACAGTAATTTTGTTAATGGCCCTGCTGTCAACACACATCCGCCAAGAACCATCTTGTTTGGAAATCAAAATGGCCGGAACCGCACACGGACTCAAACTTTCACGAATATGCCCCTTTGCTAACAATTCTTCCACACCGCCTACACAATTCCTCATGTTCCTTCGGGCTCATACGATAATGAGGTCTCGTTAGGAAGACTCGCCAGGGGACTAGATCAATGTGGTCTTGAATATCACGGAGGGTGGTAATTCCGAAGGCAACTCATCCGAATACGCTAGCAAATTCCTGTAGTAATGGCGAACGGCATCCGGAATCGGCGGCTGCATACGTATTTCCCAAGCAACAAAAAAATCACATCATCTTGTTGGACCTCCTCCTCGAATTGAGCAAAAGAGAGGAACGAAGAACAGGGAACCGGCGTTGTCACTGTTACCACCGGTTTAGTAGGAACTAGAACAAATTTTGTTCCATCAACAATCAAACTGTAAGAATTATCCCGCCCATTATGAACAACCTGTCTATCAAATTGCCATGGCCGGCCCAATAATAAATGACAAGCATCCATAGCAACTACATCACACCATATTTCATCACGATATTTAGAACCAACAGGAAAAACAAATAAGAGCACGTTTGAAAGCGTTACCTCACCACCCTTTTTAAGCCACGCCAATTTATATGGCTTAGGATGCTTCTCCGTCTGAATGCTCAATTTCTGGACCGCTTCCTCTGCGATAATGTTTTCACAGCTACCCGAGTCAATCACAAAATGACACACCTTCCCCAAAATAGTACAAGTTGACTGAAAGATGTTATTACGGAGCCATTCATTATCGTCATTAGTACGCGGAGTTAGGCACGAACGGCGGACAACAAGAGACACACCCACATCCCCAGTCACTAACTGCTCCTCCTCGTCGAAAGTAGGGTGTTCCGGTAAGCCACCTTCATCAGCCGATACATCCTCCTCTGCTTCGTTAAACAGCGCCTTCTTTCCAGCCTGTTTGCAGTCCATTTGGCGATGACCGACTTCGCCACACCCAAAACACTTAATGTTCTTTGCCGCCACCCCTCTAGAAAACCGGCCGCTTTGTTTGGCACCGGTTGTAGGACCCTGTAGCATTCTTTGTTAGTGTTAACCCCAAGTTAAGTTGCTCCTCCACCGGTGCACCACCACCTGCTCCACCTCAGAGTGTTTGTTTCTCGGCGACAATAGCTCTGGTGGGCTTCGAAATTGACCCAATATCAAACATATTCGGGGTATCCACGAATCTGCACTCCCTTGAGCCCCCTATGTAACGTGCAACCGTCTGATCAACCGTTTCTTGAATATCGTTTCTAGCTAACAAGCGGTAAAACTTCGGTGGTGTAATCCTCTAAGCGTGATCCTTGCTTCGGGTTCTGGCCTCTGAAATAAAGTTCGCTTGGTAATTATACGGCAAGAAGGCAGCGCGTAACTGCTTCTTCATCTTCTCCCATGACCCAATTTTTGGTTTTCCCAAGCGAGAACGTGAGAGTTTGAGTTGCTGCCACCAAGCGGTTGCTCTCCCTCTCAGTCGCGTAGCGACCAACGCCACCCGCCTGTCTTCCGGCACCCTTTTAAACTCCAAAATTTCTTCTACCGTGGCCACCCAATCCAGAAATTCCTCCGCCTGTAGCCCCCCATTAAATTCTGGTAGGTCTATGCGCATGCAGCACTCCCGAGTCGGTTTTCCTCTTCCTTCGCGGGTCTGTGGTTGTCGCCTAACCTGCGGAATTTCTTCATAGTACTCCCCATCACCCCCATCAGAATCCTCCTCCCAGTCTCGCTGTCCGTCGCTACCACCAGGTCTAGGTTGATCCCGCCGAGTCTGATGATTGAACAAGTCGGTCATCCTCGCCGTTAACTGTTCCACCATCAACTCCATACGTTGATCTACGATCGATCCGATGCGTTCCTCAAGGCTCGCCTCATCTCGCGCGTAAACCTCTTCCACAGTTTGTCTCTTCTGCCCTCGAACCATTCTTCCTGAATCGAACGAAAGCTCTGATACCAACTGACGTAGCGGAAGACTTGATAGATGTCAATTACTAGAAGAATTTAATCAATCCTAGCAAAAGACCTTCAACCTTGTAGAATTTAATCAATACAAAAGTTGGAAGAAACAAATCAATGTTTATTAAACGGCAAAAAAACTCCCTTCCAACCCTAAAAACAAAGTATAAATACTCTTAAACAAACCCTAAAAACGACTTGGTAAATAAAGGACTAAACTACCCTTAATTAAACAAAACATCAGCAAACACAAACTTCAGTCGACGACATGCACGGCCGCTCCATAAATCACGACACGGCCGCTCCCCATGACACGGCCGCTCCTCAAGCAATGACACGGCCGCTCCTCTCCTGAAGCTTCAACCTTTTCGATCCAACTCTTCCATGAACTCGAGAGCCACCTCTTCGACTGCATCAGTATTACATTTTTTTAAGTATTTATTTGAGACGGAGAAAATAATATTTTCTTTTAATTTTCCTTATTAAAACATAATTTTTATATTTTTATTTTGTAATTTAAAGCAAGACGGAGAAATGTGGTTGTGGTCAGTGTCTCACACGGAAGAAAAGAAACTTAGAACTTGAATTAGCGAGTTCAAATTAATTTTTTTTTTAATTTTAACTCGCTAAATGGTTTAGTGAGTTTAAACGAAAAAAATTATAAACTCGCTACACCGTGTAGCGAGTTTCAAAAAATGGATCATTTTGGTCAATAGTTTGGAAGGGTTGTTATTTTGGGATATATTTTTCTAAAATGAAATATTTTGAGAAAAAAAATCCTATTCACTATATGTAATTTTTTTTTCATTCTTTCTCTTTTCTCTCTATAATTTTATTTTATTTCATTATTACAAACTAGGCAGTACCCGGTAGGTTCGGGCCAGAGCGATTCCGGTTCTGACCCTGCGATTCACCAAACCGGGGGAGAATGAATCGTAATCGGACCGGATTTGGACGGTTCCGGTTCACGGTTTGAACCGCCATTTTCAAAAAAAAAAAAAAATCTTTGTGCGGCATCCCAAGAAAGGCCGAATATTTTGTGCGCTCGCTCAAGCCAGTTTTGAAAAAGTTAATTTCTAACAATTTTTGAATAAAAGAGTTAAATTTTTAACAGTTTTTTGAATAAACAGTCAACTTTTTAACAATTTCTGTTAAGTTCTATAAAAAAGTTAATTTTTTTTTTTTAAAAAAATTTGGATAAATAATACTATTTTAGACTTTTGTTTACTACATACACTTTTTGCAAAAAGTTATATAAAAAGAGTTATGAATTTTGAAAGAAATAAAACTTAATTTTTTTAAAAGAAACAAAATTATATAAAAGAAAAAAGGGACGGTACCCTTAAATTTTATTAATTAAAATAAAATTAAAAAGAGGGGGACTACCAACCTTACCCTTTTATAAATAAGTGGGGATATTTAGGAGTCTTTACCTCAACCTAACTATTACAATTAAATAAAAATAAACCTAATCTAAAGTCTAATCTATAAAATTACAATTAACCTAATCTAAAGTCTAAAGAGCGGCGTAGTTCATTCGGCTTCAATCCCCGATGTATCTTCATCAAAGGCCTCCTCCTCCTCGAAACTACTTCTTTTATCTTGAAGTCGTAGTTCGGCTTTATGCCAATCATTGAGCACCATTTGATATTCTAAATTATATGGAGACAACCTTGACCTTCGATAAAAAGACACACCCTCCTACACTAAATATTTCTTCTACGGCGACGATTGAGGCGGGAGCGGCTAGGATCTCCTTTGCTATCAAGGATAGAATAGGATAGTTGTTTTCCCTTCGTGCTCACCACTTTACAATATCAAATTCTTCTATAGGCTCAAAAGAAGTGGTTAAATAATTTTCAATTTCAACACAAGTATCGCCACCTCGTTGATGTTTTAAACTTCTAGAACTAATTAAATTATCTATAAAGTTAAAGGGATAGCTATCATTATGAGAACCACTACCACCTACATTTTCACTACTAGGATAAATGATATTACCAAAAAGATTATAATATTCTCTATAAAGTGCATATACAATATTTTTAGTCTCAGTTACAACGTCTTTTGCCTTTGGGATAGGTCTATCTAAGTTAAAATCAAAGCCGGTGGGAAATAGATTCTTATAATAATAATCAAGTATTTGTTCTAAATCATCTTCTTTTATCCTAGGATCTAATAGTTTTGCTACTAAAAACAATGGGGAAATGTTCAAAAAATATTTAAGCCATTTTATTCTCATCATGCTAATACATTCACCTAAAATTGGACAATCTTTAAAATGCATAAATATATAACTAACTTTAGCGGCGTGTTCTAAAACTATATGTGAAGTGGGATAGTAAGAACCGGATAATTGTACGGTAGCCTCTTTAAAAACTTTCAAAATTTTCTTTAAATTATGACAAACATCCATTGATGAAGCATTATTATAGTAGAATACTCTATTTGTTGAAAAAACTTACACAATAGTTCACGGAAATCATAAGAGTCGGATAACATTTTAGAAGTGGAATTTCATCGGTTTGGAACATCTAGGGAAAAATTTTTATGTGGGATATTATTTGGTTTACAAAATCTAATCCACAATTTTGTTACATTGTGATTTCTCATTAGATGAGCAAGAACTTCCTTAATTGGGGCTACATGTTCCTTTAAAGTTGATAAACCATCTTGCACACACAAATTTAAAATATGACATATGTACCTAACATGAAAAAATTTACCACCAATGGATGGTTGACAAATTTCAATGAGTGATGGTAAA
The DNA here is from genome assembly GCA_022495995.1 of Adenophora triphylla var. japonica. NCBI lineage: Eukaryota > Viridiplantae > Streptophyta > Magnoliopsida > Asterales > Campanulaceae > Adenophora > Adenophora triphylla. Next base: position 288,273 of record JAFEMH010001680.1, read on the forward strand.
CTAGCAGTATTATTAGCAGCATTATCAAATCCAATTGAAATTTTTTTGTGAATGTTTGGGGTGAAAAATCACATTCAACATGTTACAACCTGATACCACATCCTGACCCCACATCTTGAACTAACAACTTGGCCATACAACACGGATGAAAAACGTAATGCAAGACTGCCGTTATCCTACTTTACAGGGATCGTTACTAAAGGCAAATTCAAAGATCGTCGATACCCATTAAGACTTCGTCAACGAGTCTTCATCAACTTCCCACAAATTTCTAGGAGCAAAAAGTGGGATACCGTTATCTTTGTTGTATCCGTTATTTTTTCATGTTATTTAAAGAGAATCAGGACTACACATGTGTACACACACTCACGTTGGTGTAGACACCCCATTCTGAACCCATCAGATCACATTTATACTACTCTAAGTCTCGCTTTGAGTTAAGAAGTAGAAATCCACCATTTCGTCATGTTTCGTTAAGTTTTGACTAACCACCGTTAGTTTGGGACTAAACTGCATACGAGATAACGGGGAAAGGACAGGCGTCCCACGGACCACAATATCTCGCGCGGAATGGCGTGTCTCGCGTGAGATATTGTCATTCTCGCAATCATGCGGATGACGGTTTCCTCGTCGATTTCAACCTCTTTTCGGGATAAAACTTTATCCATCCGGCCAACCAATGATTTTGGGAGTGAAACCTTCCTAGGAGTGTTTGATCTCATCCTCAACACCCCTCCAACACCTATAAATACTGGATGACTTTCAGTATTTCAGAGGTCTACAATTCTACACAACACACACATTTTGTTGGTTTCTCTCCCTGAAAGATTCCTACAAAATCACCCTAAAATCACCTCAAAGTTTGTTTGTCAACCTTGTTGATAAACAAACATCGAATCCGAGTCAGGAGCGGCGAAGCTCTGTCCGTGTCAAGATTCGATTCTAAACTTGAGTCGAAACTGCTGCCCGAATCACCTACGCAAGGTAACCCTAAATCCCTTTCTAATTGATTATTAGAGTGGTATAAATCCATAGAATCTAGGATCGGCCTAGAGCATGCCGAAATCGTGGGGATGGTCTCGAAGCAATCGATCCTATATTCCGTTTAACTCCATTAAATGGATCTTTATTTATATTTTATTTGAAATCCTTTTCTTTTTCGAAAAACCTCTCTTTTCTTTAGCAAGACCGATCTCGGATTGGGTGGAATGGGTGCTCCTTGACCTTCCCATTCCATAACCTAAGCCCCGAACCCAAATCTCTTTCAAAAATGGTTTTTCTATGTTTTTCAAACGAATAATATAGGTGGCGACTCAAAAAATCCTTCACAACGCTACAGTTGGCAATCACCTACACTCTTTGTACTTACATTCACACTCCATCATCATCATGCTAATAATATTTCATTGTTCCGAGGTTTTATGCCGGCGAACAAGTTGTTGAGCTTTCCTCGTTAATTCCTTTGTCTTTATATCTTGAATTTACATTGTCATATTCCATTATACCTAGTTCTTAATTCCTTAGTCAAATTGTAAAAATTTGGGCAAAACAGTTTGGCGCCGTCCATGGGAATCGATGGTTTTTTGATTGTCGAAAAAACTCAAGATGTAACTCGAAATGGCCTCAAGCCAATATACTAACACCCCTACAGGCCTAGCCGGAACTTCGCAAGAAATTCCAGTAGACCTCACCTTCGGTTTGACAAACGTAGTATGGGAACTAAAGACGACAGATGTTGATGCCTCATCCAGCAAGTTTTCTCCAAACCAACCAGAAAGATTCGCGTTTGATAGAGAAGCAGAGGCATAAGCTGATAAAGTCGATCCATACCACAAGGCCATCTCTACCACCTCATCAATGTTCAAAATCCCTATTCTAGGACCAGTAGGGAGTGCTAATCCACCTTTTAATTTTAATGCTCAACCTGTTGTTGTTAACCGTGATGTAGGAAACAACACAACGAGAGAACTTCAAAGATTGGAAGAGATAGTGATGAACATGCCCGGGATAACTTTGCCAAGAGGAAGTAGGTTTCAAGCAACCTGGTGAATCACTGGAACACCGCTCCTGAATATTCTGGGGGCAAGATCCAAACACCTCGTCTTATCTCTAGCAGAAGATCAATACTTGCCACGAGCGGCCGGGGGCAACAAGATGATAAACCGAAAACTCCTCCGGTCCCAGCCAAGGTGACCAACCGGACTAATGAATACCCGACGTCCTACTCATTTATCGACATAATGAACATCGATAACTTGGCAAATGTGGATACCCCTCTTGAACATGTTAGTGGAAGTCTGTCTGTCCTGGTTGGTCTAGTTAAAGAAATTAGGCATACTTACTGGGATGCCATGTTATTAATCCGTATCAAAGAGGCGAGTTCTATGAAACATTCTGCGCAAATCGTCCAATAACATAATTCTAAAGATGCCTTAGATTCACGACATGAAAGCCATTCCCTCAACTTATCACCAATATATCAAGTTGCTAACACGATGAGAAGTAACCAAGTCAATGACGTCAAAAGAGAACGAACAACCTGAAGGAGTGGGAAAAGGGGCATATAACCTATCAACCGTACAAAAATTCTTAATATGGTCCGCCTTAAGTAAGTTATATTCAATTCCAAATTAGGTATGAGTTGTTACGTTTATTTCAATTTCGTTATTTCAAATCAATCTTATTTTTCTAACCCTTGCGATCTAAGCGTTGTATGGGAGTTAGCTAAAACGCTCACCCCTAACATATTGATATTACGAAAGGCTGCTCAAATTTGGTACTTGAAAATAACATGATCAACATGTTTAAGTTCAGGTTGTAAGAGTCACAAGCTGAGGTATCAAGTTGTAGATAATCCCAAAGTTATTACGACACTTATACTAGTGGTTTACAAGTTGCAACATGATGGGCCCAACTCAAAGAAAGAAATATATATCCAAACACACGATCAAGATGTAAGGTATACGCCTTTCTAAAAGTATAAAGATTTTATGTCCTTCATAAAGTTGTTTAAGGTTGTTACACCTTAAATGCAGGCGCACGTTTTTCATGTTTTAGTTAAGGAGTAGGTGGGCCAATATGTCATGTACATATTGATTACCCTCTTACACTTAATTAAAATTATGAACTCAAGTTGAAATCATCAGGTTGTAGCATCAGCATGTTACCTTAAGAACACAAGGTTTGAAAAGATAAACTTTTCTTTCCATTTGAGTCAGATTCCCAAAACTCGTAACAAATAACTTGTTACCCATCACACATTTAAGAAACTCTTTATAAAAGAGTAATTATGTTCCTTCCGAAATGGATCAAACAACCTGATCCTAACTAGCACGTCCATAATAACCGGCCACAACTTGGCCTAAAAAATGAGCAAAACCCTAAAGTGCATGTCTATAAAAGACATCAAAAAACCATTACAACCTAAAATATTTCTTCATCTAAAGCAAGGACAAACCCCTCGGCAAAAAAGGACACCCCCTCAGTTAAAATTGAAAACGTAAAAACATAAAGGAAATTGTTTTTTGAAGATGACAAAGACGTACATGACCTTCAACCCTCCTTCTTCTCTTCTTCTTGAGTTTCCTCAACCTGTTAATCCTTACTAACATCTTGTAACTTCGAGTTAACCTCTCCAACATCAGCAGTCTCACCTAAGAACGCGTTCATCATGGCAACCTCATCTTCAATACTCCATTTGACGTGTTGCCCCATCTCGTACTCTTTGATCATTTCAATCCTGCTCTCCATTACCGTCTTACTAGCATAAAACATGAACCTTTCTTTAGCAGCCTCCAGCTCCCTCACATGTTCCTCGATAGTTGTTGATAACTTATCCTTCAACTTGGCAATTTCTTCAGCATAAGCATCCACCTGTTTCTCAGCCTGTGAAGCCCTGAACGCCTCAAATTTGACCTTCTGATCAAGTATCTTGATCCTATCGTCTTTTGTTTCCACATCTTTGACCAAATTGACCACCAGTTTCAATGTCTTCATGTTAAAGATTCTTAGAATTTTACACAAAATACTTTAGGCATAGAAATAGGCTATGCTACCTTCTCAGCACTAGCCAACACATTGTCAGCATGACAATCTTCCTTCCTCAGCCACCTTCACTATTTCAACATCATCCAGCTTTCTCTTCTTCTCACCCTTGGAGCTTCCCCCTTTTGGGAGAGGAGGCTTACTATCTTCTTTCTTCACTCCAACCTTTGCCCTAATCCCGGATATGATGTCTTTTACATCGAAACCAACTTGTGGACGAGAAACTACAAAACAAAGTAACAAGACTATTAAACAAATGCAAAGACAAGTTGAAAGAAAGAAAAAGCTTACCAGATGACATCTTGTGGGAACACTCTTCCAACAGCTTGTCGGACTCAACCTCTACACCAGCACTTTCAGAGACAAATGCAACTGGCAGTGGGACAAATTTACGAGACTCTTCAGCCAGAGCCCTCACCTTTTGAACAATTTCTAGAGAGTTATCTAGCTTGGGAAAGAGATCACTCAACTTGGGAAAGAGATCACTCAACTTGGGAACTACAAAAAGAAAACGAGGGTTAACCAACTTGACTACAATAAACAAGATGAACACGCAAGTGGTAAACAACTACCTTCCTTCTTCCACTCATAGGCCACCTTTTCACCACCTTCTATAGTATCCTTCTTTACAAAAAAGAACCTATTTTTCCAACCCCTATACGAATCTAAAGAATCTACTACCAAGCTAAGAGCCTTACTCTTCACCCTAAAACCAAACCTATAATTGCCATGGGTTCTAATATCGTAACAGCAAGCAAACTCCTCAAAACCTACCCTTAAGCCCGTTTCGGTACTCAATCAGTCTAGAGTAATCAAAGCCCTCCAACCAAAAGGCATGAGTTGGCAGTAGGCGAGACCGGTAGCTTCGAAAAAACAAGTGATTAGAGGAGATAAAGGGAACTTGAGGCCAATAGTAAAAGGGTATTCAATAAAGCAAACCCAGTTGCTCGAAACAGAATCAGACGTGAGATTGGGGTTGGGATCCATAAATTCTACACCTATGGGAAAAGCTAGATTCTTTCGAAGAATTTCGATGCCAGCACGAGACATGTCAACACCCTTCATCTTCAGGGCGGTCTATAACATTTAGGCAACGAAAGCCAAGAGGCAACAAAGAGCTAGGGCTAACGATCTCCTTAGATCTACACATCTTGGACAGAAAGCAAACAACAGCAAGAGAAAAAAGATTTTTTTTGAAGAGGATGGAGACTCACCGAAATATGAAGTACCCTTCTTTGAACTGCCAAATGCTGAAGGAAGAAGGAGGCCTCAATCGGCCCAATAAAAAGGATGGGACTTGACGGTTGAAGACCCCTAGGCGTACTCAAATACCTAAACCCTAGACCTTGGAAGTTGTCACGGTGAGAAGCCGCCAAGTAAGAGGAAATGTGGGCGCCAGCAGGTAAAAAGTTAAAAATTTGATTTTTTAACTTCTTTAAAAATTCGAAATTTAGGGGCAGTTGTTTGGGGTGAAAAATCACATTCAACATGTTACAACCTGGTACCACATCCTAACCCCACATCTTGAACTAACAACTTGGCCATACAACACGGATGAAAAGCGTAATGCAAGACTGCCGTTATCCTACTTTACAGAGATCGTTACTAAAGGCAAATTCAAAGATCGTCGATACCCATTAAGACTTCGTCAATAAGTCTTCATCAACTTCCCACGAATTTCTAGGAGCAAAAAGCGGGATACCATTAGATTTGTTGTATCCGTTATTTTTTCATGTTATTTAAAGAGAATCAGGACTACACATGTATACACACACTCACGTTGGCAATCACCTACCCTCTTTGTACTTACATTCACACTCCATCATCATCATACTATTCCATTGTTCCGAGGTTTTATGTCGGCGAACAAGTTGTTCAAGGGCTTTCCTCGTTAATTCCTTCGTCTTTACATCTTGAATTTACATTGTCATATTCCATTGTACCCAATTCTTAATTCCTTAGTCAAATTGTACAAATTTGGCCAAAAAAGTGAACTAATCCATATTCTTGTAAAACTGTAGCAATTTTGTTACAAATATTAAAAGCGTTATGAACATCATCAAAAGATTTATATGTAAGTAATCGTTTTTGTAATTTTCAACTACTATCAATCTAATGACATGTAATTCCTATATAGTTATGAGTTTGCCAATGATCACTCCATATATCGGCACATATTGATAATTTTTGTGGTAAATCTTTAAACGTATTAATTAAACTTAGTTTTCCTTGTAGATATTGGGCTTTAGTATCACGAGTACTTGTATTTTTATTAATTTCTTTAGCTGCAAGATTTAAACGAAGTTGTGCCATATTAGACCATAATGAATTATTAGCAAAATTAAAGGGTAATCCTTTAGCAGCAGTATATTTTGTCATTTCTCTTCTATACATTGCATTATCAAATTTAAATAATTGTGAAGACGTACCTTGTGATGATCCCGTAATTCCTTGTAGTTGTGTTTGATTTTGGGCATCTCCAACTTGGTCGGGGTGCTTTGACTCCAAGTGTCTTTTAAATGACCTATAACCACCTCCATGGGTACAGGAAAATGTGGAAGTGCAATAGTTGCAATAAACAGTGTATTTGTTGGTACCTTCAATTGGCACTTTTGTAAAGTGCACGGTCATGATGTCGAACCTTCCCGTGGTTCGACCTCCTCGACCTCGACCTCGGATTTGACCACCACCTCACGCTTCACTTTGGGTTTGAGTGGTTTGAGTGTTACTCCCTTCGGTATGACCACGACCACCCATTGAAAATGTTGTATCAATTTCGTCATCGCTCAATTCGAGCATTTCATTTGGTTGTATTTGTATATTATCCCAAATGAAATCATCGGCGAGAAAAATTGGATGCGAAGTTGGATTGCTAGTGGTTGCCTTCTTCTTTCCCCTATCGCCACCGACGCCACGAGATGAAGACATTTTTTTTTGTGAAAAAAATGAAATTATGTGAAAATAATGGAATTATGAGGAAAAATGAAATTATGGAGACTTTGAGATAATATAGAGATTGAGAGAATGAGTTAAGAATGGTGTGAAAAAAATGAAGGGAGGGGGAGGGTATTTATAGGTTGGAAAATGAAGAGAAAAAGTTAAAAAAAAAAAACTTTTTTTTTACATTTTAGCCCCTAAAACGGCTAGAAAGTCGTTATCTAACGGGAAAGTAACAGCAACCGTGGGATCAGCCTAATCAATGGCCCAGATCAAGTAGCCGTTATTATAGCCGTTATCTTCGTCTAAACCGCCGGTTAACCGCCAGTTTCGGTTCACGGTTCCGGTTCATCGGTTTTGAAAAATAAAAACCGTAACCGAATAATCGACGGTTCGGTTCAAGGATAGTTCACGATTCACTAGTTGCGGTTTTCTGCCGATTCTTGGCCAGTCCGATTTCGATTCGAACCGACGTCAGGACTGGTTGGGCAAGTCTGTTACAAACTGCAAAAGTCACAAATTCAAAACAAACCACAAATTTTTTAGGTAGGGTAAACATAGAAGCATATTAATATTAAAAAAAAAAAAAAAAAAAAAGCACATTAATCAAGAAAGTTTAAATTTTTGGCTCCAAACAAGTGAATAGAGGATGGGGCCCGCATGCCTTGTTTACCTTGTCCAAGAGGGTGGATATGTCTCTGAATGACAGTCCCCATCAAATCCAGTCCACTACCTTTCTTTCCTAACTTATGCAAACCTAAATTACTCTTTTTTTATTTTCAAATCAAACGGTCAATTTCCATTTTTCATCTTCTTTCCATTCACCTCTTTTACCCTTTCCACTTCCCCTCTTCTTCTGGATCCTTCCATTCTCTCTCTCTCTCTCACACACACACACACAGAGTTGTGGTAGTGAAGCCAAGAAGAAATGGCCATTGCTCAGCCTTCTCGCTCAAATTCAAAGAAAAGCCCTCTCTCATCTTCCAAGGTCTAATCTTTCTTACTCATATTTCTACTATTTCTCAGTCCCAAAATGAATAACCATTTTGAATTAAAAAATTTCTGTTATTCACTTTCAAACTTTTATTTGCGCAAAAAAATATGAATTTCGAAGAAAAAAAAACAGAATAAAAAATCATTTAGGGAGAAAGTTGTTTGAAGGAAAAGTTTGAAAATTTATCGGTAGAAATTAGGTCATTGAATTTGGGACAAAGGGAGTAGTATAATGCATATGGGTATTCAATCTGTTTGTTATTTTTGGTTTATTTTGCAATTTAAAGCAGAGAAAGGCATTGGAAATCAAGAATAAGCTGTTCCGAAGAAAGACCACCGATCCTTTTCCTAATCGAAAAAAGATCAAGAAAGTGAGATTTTCTTTCCTATTTTCTTACATATTCCAATTTCATTTTCTGGTACAAATTAGTATTATTTCATGAGTAATTAATAAAATCAGAAAAAAAGAAGCCCTGATTAGTTTGTGCTACTATCTTCTCTGACTGTTTATACTCTCGAAATTGCGTTTAAAGATCTTTACTTTTCTTTCTTGGAGGTTCCTAGTTGACTGTCAGATTTATATGTTAAGTAACCAACTCATATAAAAGCTTAAGCATCGACAATGTAGCTTTTAAGGTAGTCAAATGTCAACTTTTAGAAGACCAGGGACCCCCTTGCCTTGTATGTAGCTTCGCCACTTACGTAAACTTTTTATATGGGTGCACTTGATATAGGGTCAATACGTACCCATCTGTAATATGGGTGCACTTGATATAGGGTCAATACGTACGCATCTGTGATACGTTAAGTAACAAACTCATCTAAAAGCTTAATAAGCTATTAGAGAGTACCAAAAATGTAAATCATGCTCTAACATCAACATAATGTTCTCTTAATTTCGTTATAAAAATAGTATGTTCAGTAGTTCTGACACTTGGTAATTGTATCGCATTTCTCTTGCTGGTTCAGTTGAGACCTCAAATGTTGAATATTTTCAATTTGATTTTAATCATTCATACCTCATACATATCAATCATATTAGTTTCTTACATCTTAAGATCGATCGTGAACTAAATTATGAATTATTGAGCAGGTAAGTTTTGATAATCCGAGCAACACCATGGTAAGGTTAGTGAATTGTTTGGAACTAGAGTCTGCTTCTACATATAAGGCTTGAAATGTTTGCTAATATTGCTTTATTTTTTATTAGATATGAATCTAAAGTGGTTATTTCCAATGCCCCTCCTAATTCTCAAGAAAAGTCCTTGGCCATGGCCCGAGCACAAGAGGTTCAAGCAAACCTATCATCTGAGTTCCCTAGCTTCATTAAGCCTATGCTTCCGTCCCATGTTACTGGTGGATTTTGGCTGGTATTTCCCAAACTTTAGGCTTTTGACATACAGTCTAAATTTTAAGTAGCCAGCTGACAAGTTTGAGCCAATTTTATTTTATTTATTAACGTTTTTTTTTGTTGTGACAGAGTTTTCCCAAGGGATTCAGTGATTTACATTTGCCAAAGCACGATGACACTGTCGTGTTAGTGGATGAAAATGAGCTAGAGTTTGAAACTAAGTATCTTATTGCTAAAAATGGGCTGAGTGCTGGGTGGAGAGGATTCTCAATTGCTCACAAACTGCTCGAGGGAGACGCCTTAGTTTTTCAGTTAATTAAGCCTTGTAAATTTAAGGTAAAATCAATTCTGCCTACAAATCTCTTGTTAGCATTTCCGTTATGTTCGTTATCTGTTAATTATCCATGCTTCGTGATGGGGTTCTTTTGCAGGTTTACATTGTACGAGTTAATAATTTAACTGAACTTGATGGGGCTATTAGTCTTTTAAGTTTAGATGCTTGTGCAAAACCAATATCAATGGCTGTCTGTAAGTTGCTTCACTTTCTTCTTTTCTTTTTGATCCTTTATGGTACTTTTTTTAACTGACCTCTTAAACTTAACAAAAACAAAGGCGGCACGGAAAAAGACGAGGAGAATCATGGAAAAGAGTTGAGCCCAGACCCGATCTCAGTAGCTTTTCATCAAGAAAATTCTCAAGAAGGCGCGGTGGAGTTAGATCAATCAGGATATGATAGTGATGAAGATTTGGTCGCAGAAGTTCTCGAAGGAATCAGATTTTCTCAATCTGTCATTGATTTTATGGACGTAAAGGGTATTGAGAATTTCAACATTTTAGTTGATGATTTAATCATAGATTCCGAAATACCAAAGCACCTTATAATCAAGTACTATGAACTATGCCGGTCTCAAGGCTCATATCTTCATGATCATCTTCTAGAGGGTCTGAACATTAAGTTAACAGCCGGAGTAATATCTGAAACTGTTAACATTGCTGACGCTGTCAGAGCTTGCAAGCCCACGACTTCTCGTGCTGATTTCGACTTGTGGGATAAAACTTTAAAGGCATTTGAGGAGTTGGGCATGAAAGTTGGATTCTTACGTGCAAGAATTCAGAAACTTGTCAGCATTTTGTTTGAATCTGAGCAGATTATAGAAGCAAAGCGAGCTGAGCTAGTGAAGGCAAAAGAAGAAATGATAAGCATTGAAGAGAAGCTTTGTGGCGTGCGAGATGTGATTAAGAATCTTGACGCAGAGATAGGAGGTTTGAAGTTGAAACGGGAGAGGGTCGAGCCTGCGTTTAGGTATGAGGCTAATGCACCATGGTGAATACCTCCGTCCCGTGTTAAATATTTTTGTGGAGCTACAAGTAGCAAGATTTAACTGATATTTTGACTAGATATGAGAACAACTTAGTTCTCCAAACAGTCTTTTGTTTTGTATCTCAAAAGGCCTGTATTCAGAAATGAGTTTGATCATCAATATGAACTTTGTCAGATGCCCTTTCTCTGGCTCTCTCTCTCTCTCTCTCTCTCTCTCTCTCTATGTGTGAAGAAAAGCCCCACTTTTTGGCCATGATAAGTGTTACGAACCAACATCCAACCACTTAGGTTGTGTTTGATAGTATCAAGCAATTAATGTTTGTTATGTAATGGTTTCGTTTTGTGCAATTAATTCAAATTAAGAGTGAACCGTTGAATTGAATTGTAACCACCATCTCATATTTTTCTTAACCAACAAACATCAATATTCTCAATTAAGAGGCAAGAGCCATAATTGTACACATTTAAGTATCTCTCCATTCATTTAATAAAGAGATAGTACTTAGTTTGAAATAATTGCAACAAAAAAAATAAATCATTAAACAACAAACAATAAAAAAGTGACAATATATTTTGGAAAAAGTGAGCAAAAATTATTGAACTATACCGATTTTTACCACTATATTCTTTTTCGTTTCAAAAAACACATCAAATTTTTTTTATTGCATCTGAGGTCACTATCACGAACACCGTTAGTTTTTTTCAGTTAAATGGTCATATGCAGCAACACGTGTGATCCAATTAATTAAAGGTAGTTCACTATTTAATACTACCTCCGTCCCGCCCGAAGTGTCTCAAATGGTCAATTCAACTTAAGTTTGACTTAAACATTAATGCAAATCTAATCATCCCATTGAAATTTTAAAAATTGTTACTGATAAATTATTTAATTATTTATCAATAACAATTTTTAAAATTTCAATAGGATGATTAGATTTGCATAAATGTTTAAGTCAAACTTAACTTGAATTGACCATTTGGGACACTTCGAACGGGACGGAGGGAGTAGTATTAAAGGTTGAACTTGTTTTAAATAGGTCACTGTTCTATTGATCTTTTTTCATGTTCGTCATTCAAATATTTTTTTTTCCACTTCAGCCATTAATGTCTACTTTTCTCTTCAATTATGTCAATTTTTTTGTTAATTTGACATTTGTTTTGTTGTTTAATTTGCTTATAAAATATTTAGTTTTTTAAATAAACAGTCTCTCCGGTCACCACCCCAATCGCACCATCATTGTAAAAGCAATCACCACCCCTCCCCCCCCCCCCCGCCAGCAACGTCAAAATTAACCCCATCCACCATGAAAAAAAAAACATCATCCTCCAAAAGCTAAAACAAAACACCATCCTCCACCTATCCCACTCCCATGCTTATTTTTCAAAGACAAGGTAAGTTTATTCTTACAATCTCCCCCTTAGTTACACATTTATTCACAAAATATAAAGTGATGTTCCTGCATAGAATGTTAGTCAAATAATCCACAAATATATATATATATATATATATATATATATATATATATATATATATATATATATATATATATATATATATATATATATATATCCCCCATATTAACAAAAATCCCCCTTAATCAATGATTTGAAATCAAACAAACCAAGATTATTATAAACTAACCACTAACAACCCAAGTTTAAAAGAAGTTTAACAAAACAGCCATTATTCAACCTAATTAAAACATAAACAAACAGTAATTGTTTTAAAACAACCAACCAACAAATAAAAATAGTTTTTAAAACACCACAAATTCAAGAACATTTTGAACCACATTCAAACTTCTGGATTTGGATCAGCAGCCCTTCCTTCTTATATTCCCCCTTCAATTGTTTCGCTTGGCCCAGCTTCAGCAGCATCAACATCACGCCTTTGCCTTTGATCTCCCCCTATTTTGAAAGAAATCAAATCCACCATTTTCTTCATATCTTCCCGCATCTCCAGCCACCCATGCATTACGGAGTCGATGTGCTTCATTTGCCAGTGGAAAAAATTTAGAATAACAGCAGCATCAATCATTGCTGGTGGAGTGTTGCCTTGAGTGTTGCCTTCAACTGGCACAGCACTTGGGGCAACACTTGGAGAAGGGGCAGCAGGCGTTGCAGATTCAGCTGGAATCCAAGGAAGATCCTTGTGTCTATCTCCCTCAATAAAGTTTTTGCTGATTTTGTAGTAGATAAGATTCTCAGTAAAGTAATCAGCATTCCAAAGTGAAAGGGATTGGAAGGTTAAAACGTTGAAGATGAGAGAAGGGAATAGGTAGGATGACGCTTTCTTTTTCTTTGCCCATACAGCAAGATGAGTGAACACCAATCTCCCAAAATTCACTATATGTTTATTACCCAACTTATAAAGCAATGTGGCTTGTTCTAGGGTAATAGTGTTCTCATTGGCAGTAGGAAGCCAATTGGTAATCCATAGTTTGTGAAGAACACTAAACAAAGAAGTGAGATGGGTAGCCCTAAAATGATCACTCCAAACACTCATTTTCCCACCAGTGAGATAGTTAGTTAAGACATTAGGCTCAATACTCACACTCTCATCATTAATATTAGGAAGGCCAAAGGCTTTGTTGATCACAGAAGGGTTAAAGTCAAAAATGGTTCCTCGGATAAAAATCTTCCCAAAATGGGGAGTGTTTCTATCATCAATATCCTCTCTCAAGTGAGCATAAAAATTCATAACTACTCTTTCAACATACTTGGAAACTTTTGTGACCGTTGGTAAGAAATTTCTACTCTCTAGAAACTGATAAACTCTAAAACTTTTGAACTTGACTATATTAATATTTCTTTCATTTAGAATCCTTTTCTCCTAATCTTGGACCAATTTGTCCAAATTCGACTCACAATAAAATTCTTCAGACAGAAAAGGTAGCTCACAATAGCCAAAAGATTCATAATCTGATCTAGAGTTTGGAGATGGAGTAGGAGATAACTCTGGATAAGCAATGGGAGAGGAAGGGGGTGTGATTTTCTGTGTTGTTGTTGTTGTTGCATCAGGTGTTGTGGCTAGTGTTGTCTCAACATTGGCAACACTTGAGACAACACTTTGTTAAGTTCTCTATTTCTTCACCAACCTTTTCTGGGCACGAGCTAGTGGATCCTCAAATTCATCTTCCAACCAAGCATCATCATCAGAGGAGGAAGATTTCCCTTGGCTTGCCTTAAAATTTGGATCTGAACCCTCCTCAGACGAAATCTCAAGGGATGAATTTGATTCATCATCCAAAATATCCACAGGATCATCAGGTGTGTTGGAGAGATTCTTTGGCCTCGACATTATCTTGATACACTCAGATTTTCGTCGACCACCACCATACCTAGCCCTAGATGAAACATCAGTCTCTTTCCTCTTCCTCATTTTCTAGGGAAGAGCAAAAGAGAGCTCAATTGAGGGAGAGGTTTCAGGGGTGACCATTTTGACTAGAGAGGGAGGAGGATTATACACAATGACATCCAAGATTGAAAATGTGGAAGGAGTTGCTGAAAGTGTTGCCGCCGGTGATGTCTCCATGGGAATGGCGACACTCGAGGCAACACTTGAGGGAGCTATTGGGGAAATGACCATTGGAGAAGCAATTTGGGATGATTTTGAAGGGCTGGCCATGGAGGATTAAAGGGAAGAAGACGAAGAAAACAGAAGGGTTTAGAGAGAGAGAGAGAGAGCGACGAAGAGAGAGACGGTGAGGAAGAGGGTTTAAAGGGGAGATGGGTATTAAAGGGTGAATAGGGAAAAAAAATAGGTGATTAGACACTTTAAAAACAACATATCCCTATCTCAACAAACCCACAACAGATTTAATCCAACCAAATTTTCAAATTTTTTCATAAATAACAACTACAAATAATTTCAGAAATATCTGAAATTTTTGGATTTTCAACTTTGAAAATCAAGTTCAAAAGAAAAATGAACTTTTAAAATAATAGATCTTTCATAATTACATTTAGCTAGAGAAAATTTAAAGATTTTTGCTAAAAATCTTTTAAATTTCACAAACTCTAAATATATGAAAATAGACTTTTTGAAATTCAAAAATTAATTAACAAAAATAAAAAGAAGAAATAAAAAATAAATGTAGCATCTACTAATGTGTTGCTAGCAATGTTGTGTAACACAAAAGATAACATATTTGAATAAAAACCCCTTGATATTTTCAACATATAGAACTCATCATTTCCTTTGGCAATTTTAAGCAAACTTTACACTTTCTTTATTTACAAGGAAGCATCATAGTAGCGAGCTCCGTGCCCCGAATTTTTTATTAAAGTGTAAAGTCATATATATTACGTTTTATACATTTCAAGTAGGGTACACTGTAGTAGCGAGCTCCATGTCTCTAATACTTAGTATAAAACTAATACTTTATACTCCCGTTTGGCAAGAAAGCATCATCGCAGCAAACGCCGTGCCCCGAATTACTTTAGGAGTATTTTAACAACAATTGCCTTTATCAATATCAATATCATAAGTGACTTTGTCACTTTAAGCACAAAGGGGAATTTAATCAAAATGTTAAACTTAAGTAAACACACATACTAGAACAAAAAGGTCAGTAAATGCCACCCATTGGGATAGTTTTTTTATATAGTACACAGTGTTGCTGTCTGTGTTGGCAACACAGACGACAACACCTTGAGACAGCAGTTTACACAAAACGTAGACCAAGAGATTTTTTCAAGCATGAAAATCTCTCGTGGTCCAAGGCTTTAGTCAAAATATCAGCAAGTTGATGCTTGGTATCAATATGCTCTATTTGGATTAAATCCTTTTCAACTAAATCTCTCAAAAAGTGATGGCGGATATCTATATGTTTAGTGCGTGAGTGTTGTACAGGATTTTTGGAAATATTTATTTCACTTAGATTGTCACAATACATGGTAAAGATATTACTATCAAGACCATAGTCATCAAGTATATGTTTTAATCATATTAACTGAACAACAGCTCTCGGCTGCTACATACTCAGATTCAGCAGTCGAGAGAGAGACACAGTTTTGCTTGCGACTGTACCATGTGTTAGGTCCCAAATGGTAGGAATCAGGCTAGAGGGGGGGGTGAATAGCCTGTTCAAAACTTTTTGGTGAAAACTTTTAGCCTTTGAAATAATACAATAGCTAACCGGTAAAGTGATTTTGCACAGCGGATAGAGAACCGGTAAGGTGAAGTTTAAAGACCAGTAAGTCAAAAACTCATGCAACAATAACAAGGACAAATTTTATCTTCCAGTAAGACAAACAAGTTATGCAGTAAGTTGATTCAATAGGTTGTGACCCGTTGAGAGATTATCAACTAGTTACAACAACATAACAATAAATGAACAAACACACAAAGAAATGACACATTGTTTGAAGAGGTTCACAGTGTTAAATAACTGCTACGTCCTCTACCAAGTTTGGTCAGAACTTGGATTTGTGAAAGTGCACTACTATATTAATGGTTCCTACCTATTACAAGTTGCAAGCCAATGATTGAAGGCTGCCAAACTAAAGGTGACCACTAACGGATCGTGCTACAATAAAGACCTGGTGTTTTCTAGAGATGTGCTCACAAGTTGAGCTGATTTCTCTAGGGTGTTGTGTGTGAATCAATCAATGTGTTCCATGAATAATCTAATATGGGAACACTACAGTATTGATTGAGGTGCTCAGTGTTAAAGCCCTACAGAGATGTCTAGTGAAAGAGGGGACTTGCTTTGAATGCTTTGAACTAGGGGATTTGCAGGTTGGTAGTTCAGAGCAGCTCACTCTCAAGGATCATAAATGCACCAACCTTCTTCAATGCTCCGAGGAAACTATTTATAGTGGTTTTTTAAAAGGAGCCATTGTCTTTGAAGAGGTTGTAATGATGACTTGGACTGGCAGGCATTAAATGAGAAGATCCTTTCATTAAATGCTTGAGATTGGATAGAGAGGATTTCCACAGATTAGTTGGGGCGCTGTGAGTACTGGTTACTTTGACATTCTCTAAGAAGGTACTGATTTGATGCAGAGATGTCATGTCAGCATGCTTGCTTTACCAACTTTAGCTAAAGTTGATGGCTTGGTAGTTGGGAACAATAAATGCATCGGCAAGCTGCTAACTGGAGGAAGCTTGAAGAGTAAGCATTAACCGGTAAAGTGACATGACCGGTAATAGAGGTGCAGGACCGGTAACTTAACCGGTAAGATAGCTCAACCGGTAAGACAACTCAACCGGTAAGATAGCTTCAAGGAGTAACTCACATTGCTGATGGAAAATCTCAGGTCTTCAAGTCTTCAAGGCTTGAGAAAATTACATAATAAAAACACTGGCACATGCACTAAGGGGACCTAACATACATAGAAAAATTCTATTTGATCTAATTAAATTAGGGGTCCACATTAATGCTTGTTATGATTGGGATTAAGCAATTCTAAACTTCAATATATATTTGACTAACAATCTCCTCCTAATTGCTTAAGTCCAATCATCCTAGGCAGCATCTTTTTAACTTAGTAAAAGAATGATAAAGAGTATGTCTATTAAATATATCATTCCCTAAGTCAAAAGACAACTTGATGCTACCTAAGTAAGCTTACAAACAAAGTTAAAGCTTAAAGGAAACTACAAAATAAAACTCTTGAAAGGATTTTGAATGGGACCTGCAAAATGAAACGGTTAGTAGCATTTGGAACATTCAAAATAATTAAAAACAAAGGAATTCAACAAAATACAAAGTTTAAGGGTAAGAGATTTCTCATTAGATTGCAGACCGGTGACTGATAAAGAAAGACAATATCTCATCGGTTACATTCTCAAGATGCGTCGGCTAGAGGATTTGCTGGATCTTCAACCGGTGAGGGAGCAGCATCTGAGGATTTGGCTTTCTTTGATCTCTTCTCCTTCTTCTTTTCTTTCTCATCTTTCTTCCTTTTCTTTCTTTCTTCTCTAACCTTCATAAGAACCTCATTTTTGGCCTTGACTTTGACCAACTCCATCTCTAATTCACGATTCTTCTGCTGGCAATGGCTAAGGGCTTCAGCTGACCGTTTGAGCTCATCAATAGATCGGTCCACAATAGCTTGACCAGAAATCTGTTGTTCACAGAGAGGTTTGTTGGCATAATGAGCTTCATCAAGTTGGAGTAGGAGGTTTTTGATGTTAGCATCTCTGGCGTTAATTTCTGCCATAAAATTGCCAAGAGACATAGCAACACTAGTGCTCAGACGCTCAAATCTTCTCTCATCCTCCTCCTGATTGGACTTAACAAAAGACTTTGCCAATTCGGATTTTACTTCAACAAAACTTTGGAGCATGGCCTCATGAAGTTCAACCAGGTCTTGAGCAATTATTGGTCTATTCAGATCATCAGTTGAGAGAGCCGGTAAATGAACAGGCTGAGAAACCGGTTGGCTGGCCGGTAAAGGAGCATCGGTAAACGAAGGCAATGGATCGGCAAGAGGTCTATCGGTAAGAGGGGATGATGGATCGTAAGAGAGGTTGCTGGAGTTAGAACGGTTCGAGATACTTCACCGGTAGGAGAAATTTCAATCTCCTCATCCAATAACTCAGTTTGAGAAATAGGAGGAGTAGCTGGAGCAAGAAATTCATTAGGCTCAAGGCTCATCATCTCAGCAAATGAGAGCTCCAGTAACTCAGCAGCACTAGAAGCCAACGGTAAGACAGTTTGCCTTAACCTTAGAAGAGGAATTACTCTGAGTGCAAGCAAAAGCAGAGAGGCTTCTCTAATGTTGCTCCATGGTTGTGGCTGGCCATTTCTCATGATTGAAAGCCTAGTCACATTAGGCATCAAACCAACCATTTTGGTCACCTCAAACGACCAACTAAGGATTTTTAATTCCAAAATTCGAGTTATACGGCCATTGAATGAGAGATACCTTATAAAAAGATTATCGGTTGACAAAGTACTCTCAACCGGTCTAGGGGCAATGGTAGCAACATGGCCATGAATCCTTATGGTTCTACTGTGTTGTTGAAGAGAAGTTGGATATTTCTTATTTGGCTTTGGAGAGGGGAAATCGGTAATCAATTGTTGTTCATCCTTTCCAGGCATGATTTACTTGCCTTTGGGAGGAGCTGGTCGCTTCTTGAGCTTGAGAACCTTTATCTTTTGATACCGGCAACTTGTCTCACCGGGTCCAAAGGTCTTTGTGTACCTTGGAGGAGTATCTTCAGGAGCAGCACCAACTTTCATAACTTCAACCACATCAATGAAGGTGGCCATTCTATCTTCTCTCCTTTGCCTCTGAAGCCGATCAGCAATGGATGGAGGCATTGGAGTAGGCTGAGTTACTGACTTGCTGAAGAATTTCTCATGCACATCAAATAAAGGAATTCCATCGGCAGATCGAGGAATAGAAGCCTTGGAGGTATAGTAGTTCAAGGTGGACATCAAATCTTTTTGACGCAGACCAGGATCATTATAAATTGGAGGAATTGCAGGGTCATTCTCATCAAAATCAACATCTTCGTCTTCTTTATAGAAATCGAAAAGGGAGTCTTCATCAAAAACTGGGTCAATATCCTCCTCCTGAACCGGTGAATTGGCTTTGGAAGAGGCTGGAGGAATGGCTTGACTTACCGATTGAGTAACCGGTAAAAGAGAGGCATGAATGGCTTTTTGGGTGGCCAAGTCTTCAATTAAGGTCCTTTGCCTTTCCTTCTGCTTTTCCATACCTTCAGTGAATAGGCTAGCTGCCAAGGCTTGTTGTAACTGAATATCATCAAGGTTACTCTCCTTAACCGGTTCAGTAGATGCAACGGTAAGGGACTTGCTAACCGGTAAAGGGAGAGCGTCGGTAAGAGGTGCACTGGTCGGCAAATCATCTCTAACCGGTTGGATTAGCTCACCGGTAAGAGACAATGGTTGACTAACCGGTAACCTATCCACACTAACATCAATTCCTCCTCCAACTGCTGTAGCGGTAAGTGGGGAGGTCTCAGTAATACCTCCTCCCACATGTCTAACCGATTGCATCGGTAAGGGAGTAGTAAACTCAGCAGCAATGTTCTCTGACCGATCAACCATAGCACCAGATTGATCATCATCATCTCCTGACTTCTTTGAGTCACCGGAGGAACTAGAACGGAGGCCCGGTCATCTTTGTTACCCTTTGCTTGATCATCTGAACCACTTATATCCTTGAACATTTCTTCAATCTCTTCATCAGGAATAGTAGCCCATTTGTTCTTGCTAGACTGAATTGAAGTGAAGAAATCAGACAAAGAGATATCACCCATACTCTGAAAATCTCTATTCAAATCCACCAAATTCTGTACCACATCCATCACATTCTTGATGAACTGGAATCTACGAGGACCCAAGTTGACTATCTCAGGGTCAAATGAAGGAAGATCATCATCAGGCAACACAAATCTTCCTAGCTGATAAGGGTCAGATTCCTCAAGAGTTTGTTGAGCATTATAAAGCATGGCAAAATCAATCCAGACCGCCTGTACCATCATATCTTGCCTAAGCCTATCCTGGGCCAAGTAAATGGCATTCCACATTGGAGGCAACAAATCGAAATACCTGTTGTAAATTTTAAGGAGACTATCTCTAGATAAAGAGATATCATATTCGCTCAACAGGCAAGGCTTGGTGTAATAGAGACCATTTTCCTCATGAATGTTATCAAAATCAACATAATCAGAAATATCACCAACTAGAACTGAATCTTTGTGGGTCTCATGAAATTGCAACAGTCTACGAAGAAAGGGAGGTAAGTGATCAATAGGATACACCCAGGTTGGAGAGGGAACAAAAGTGGGATTGACTAGCCAAGGGTTGTAATGGTAGATATGGAAAGTAGGGTTTCTGATGGGATGGCAACGGCTTACCGGTCTAGATGATGACTGACCGGTGAAAGGAATTTTGTCGGTAAGGAAGTTGTGGTCAAAGAGTCTTTTGGGAATAAAAGGAATGAATGTGCCCAGGTCAGTCTCAATCCTTCTCTTTCTCTCAGCATTTTCTCTGGCTATTTGTTGGGAAGATTTTTGGATTGGCTTGGATCTTTTGGAAGGAGGAGGTGCAGACTTTCTGGCTGTTGCTTTCTGTCGGTTAGGGGAGAGGATAGTGGCAATGGGTTGATTATCATCATCATCAGATTCATCAAGTAACTTCCTCTTGACCGGTAAGGTGGGTTTGGGAGCAGGAGCTTCGGTATGCTGAACAACTTTTGGCCGGCTAGAGGGTTTCTTCTTTTGAGCTGGCTTGCCGGTGGGTTTGTCGACTGGCTTACTGGGAGCAGGTTCATCAGACTTACCGGTTGATTTACCGGTGGAAGACTCAGACGGCTTACCAGTGGATTCCTTGATTGCTCTAACCATGTCAAACTTGTCAAAGGCTTTGCAGAAGGATTGTGGATACTTTGGTTGATTCTCAGAAGCTTGACGAACAGTTGGAATAGATCTGAGGGCTCGGCTAATC
Source organism: Adenophora triphylla var. japonica (assembly GCA_022495995.1). Classification (NCBI taxonomy): domain Eukaryota; kingdom Viridiplantae; phylum Streptophyta; class Magnoliopsida; order Asterales; family Campanulaceae; genus Adenophora; species Adenophora triphylla. The sequence continues at coordinate 309,349 of JAFEMH010001680.1, forward strand.
ATCAAGTAGTGACAGGGTTTGGCTTTGTTGGGCTTGGAAGTTGGTTTCTCCTTTTGAAACTTCTTGAATGCAATCAAGACTATCCGGTAAAGAAAGGAGAACCAGTTGAATTCTCCGCCAATAATGATAGCGGCTATGGCTTCCCATTGTATCATGGTGATACAATGATGGGAGCCTGACCGGCAAATGAAGCATCGGTCCACTATATCGGCAATTGCATAATAAACGGCATCAAATCCAGCCTTCTTGTTTGCCTCACCGATAACGAAAGGGTCAGAACCACGAACCTTTGCCCAGGCAGCAATCATGTCTTTCATGGAGATATAAGATGGACCGGTGGAAGAGAGATTGGGGAAGGCAGCAGCAATGGTGGCTGGGCTGAAAGTAACGGGAACACCAACAACAGTAGAAATTATATTTTCATTTTCATCCACAACACCATTCTCAAACAATTCATTGACCATCTCATAGTAAATATCTTCATTCCCTTCAGGCATCACGAACGGAATAACTCCGGCGACAATAAACAGGGCTTCAATGGCACGTCCTTCATCGGAGTCGAAGAAGCTGGAGAGAATGTAACCTCCATAAATGTCTTTCTTGATTGCAAGAGCCATCTGTGAATCAAATAAACAACAAACAATATAAGTTAAAATCAAAGAGATCTATTTCAAATAATTTTGAGAGTTGCAAAATGATTTTAGGATTATAAGAAAACTGGGAGTCTACATGCGTTCAAACCTTAAGATTTAAAAGACATACCAGAGATCTTGAGAGAGATGAAGGAAGACACAGATGGAGAAGATGAAGAATGAGTGTGGATTGCCGGTTGCCTTAGTTCTTTAGAGACAGAAAATCCAGAAGTTTTGAAAAAGTGATTTTGAAATTCTTTTATAGGGGGCAAAAGAGCGGGAAGATGAAGAGAAGTGTTGGTTAAAACAAAGGGAGCTTAAACGTCTTTAACTGTCGTGCACATTAATTGACAGTTATATTTCACGAAATAAGAACATGTGTGCAGCAGTTATATCAAAATGTAATAAAGAATAAAAAGATAACCTTTATGATAAATAGGAACGATACAGAGATTACCTTTTTGATCAATTATTTAAAATTGATCTATATCTTGTGCATAGGGGCATGGGGAACAGGTAAAGGGTAGGTGACAGACTGCAGCGGCTGAAAAGATTGAAGTGACCTTAGGCAATGATGACAAACGAGCCGGTTAATGGCGGATTGGGAATTTCGATCCGGCCGCAGTTCGTCGGTAAGGGAATGATCGGCAAGGTAACTTGCATCGGTTAGGGACCATCGGTTAGGGACACCATTTACCGATCAAGTATGTCGGTAAGAGGACCGATAAAGGGAGTCTTGCCTTACCGGTAAGGGATACCGGTAAATGAGCACACGCAAGCATCGGTAAGCGAGAGAAACCACCATTGATCTTGTTGATAGCTTACACAGATAGCAAAGTTAGCACATAATATTTATCGGATATCAATCATGCCTAGTTCTCCTCTAAGGAATTCAAATCTTTTAATGTCCAATGGTTTTGTCAAGATATCAGCTAATTGATAATCAGTATGGACTTTTAAAAGAACAATGTTACCCTTTTCAACATGGTCCTTGAGGAAGTGGTATTTGATGTCTATGTGCTTGGTCTTTGAATGCATCACAGGATTGTTAGAGACTGAGATAGCTGAGGTGTTATCACAATAAATAGGACATACTTCTTGAGGGATTTCATAGTCTACTAGTTGTTGCTTCATCCATAGAATTTGTGAACAGCAACTCCCAGCAGCTATGTACTCAGCTTCAGTTGTAGAAGTGGAAATTGATGCTTGTTTCTTGCACGACCAAGAAACCAATCGGTTACCTAGAAATTGGCAAGTTCCACTAGTACTTTTCCTGGTGACCCTACAAGCTGCAAAATCAACATCTGAATAGCCAATTAGTGTAAATGATGAATCTTTTGGATACCACAGACCTAAGTTTGCAGTTCCCACAAGATATCTAATAATTCTTTTAACAGCTTGTAAATGATATTCTCTAGGGTCAGCTTGAAATCTAGCACATACACATACGGCAAACATGATATCTGGCCTACTTGCGGTTAAGTAAAGTAGAGATCCTATCATGCCTCGGTAGAGTGTCATATCTACTTTCTTACCGGATTCATCTTTGTCCAGGTGGACATTGGTGGCCATTGGAGTGCTTTGAGGATGAGCAGAGTCAAGACCAAATTTCTTGATTAAATCTTTGGTGTATTTGGCTTGATTGATAAAGATACCTTCTTGGGTTTGCTTGACTTGAAGTCCAAGGAAAAATGTTAGCTCACCCATCATGCTCATCTCAAATTTGCTCTTCATAAGCTTCTCAAATCTCTTGCACAATTTTTCGTTAGTAGATCCAAAAATTATGTCATCAACATATATTTGAACTAACAATGAATGACCATTGTGCTTTGCAATAAATAAAGTGGTGTCGATTTTACCTCGTTCAAACTTCTCACTAAGTAGGAATTTGGAGAGAGTTTCATACCATGCTCGAGGTGCTTGCTTGAGGCCATACAAAGCTTTATTCAATTTGTAGACATGATTAGGCTTCTTGGAATCTTCAAATCCTGGAGGTTGTTCAACATATACAAGCTCTTGAAGTTCACCGTTGAGAAATGCACTTTTCACGTCCATTTGATATAGCTTAAATTCTTTGTAGGCTGCATAGGCAAGAAATAACCTAATGGCTTCTAATCTAGCTACGGGAGCAAAAGTCTCATCATAGTCTATGCCTTCTTCCTGCCTATATCCTTTAGCTACAAGTCTAGCCTTGTTCCTAATTATTTTTCCAGACTCATCCAATTTATTTCTATAAACCCATTTCGTTCCAATCACTGTTTGATCACTAGGTCTAGGCACTAATTCCCAAACTGGTTAAGCTCTTCTTGCATAGCTTCTACCCAGCTGGGGTCATCTAGTGCTTGTTCAGTCTTCTTTGGTTCAATATTTGAGATCATAGCAGAGGAAAATAATCCATGTTGATCCTCCAAATTTCTTAACTGGCCTCTAGTCATTCTGGGACCAAAGACATCACCTATCATATTTTCTAAGGGATGATCTCTTACTGTTCTCACTTCCCTAGGGAGGTCTTGCCTGACCGATTCTTATCTAAGGTTTTCTAATGGAGGAGTGGAATCGGCTAAGGGAGGTGTGACCGATAAGGGAGATCGGTTAGGAGAGGGTGATGCTGACTGATGGTGATCGGTAACTGGAGAGGTAAACGGTAAGTTGATGGGTGAAATTGGTTCAGCTTCAGGTGGTGAATTGGGAATGGAAACATGAGGACTAGTTGGAAGAGGATCGGTTAGCTGGGTTTGTACATTGGATTGCCTAACCGATTGAGGAAAGAAAGAGTCATCAACTAGGTCTCTAAAAATTACACCACTAGAGGCTGATGGTTGAGCTGGAGGTTGATTTGCATGGATACTGGTGGATTGTCTTGAGTTTTGATTACTTGATTTACCTGTCTCAAACACACCAGAATTATCAGTACTATTTGGAGTCTTATCAGACTCTAGCAAATCAAATTCATCAAATGTAACGTGAACAGATTCAACAATTTTCAACAATCGTTTATTAAAAACTCTAAATGCCTTGCTGTGATTGGCGTATCCCACAAAGATACCTTCATCAGCTTTTTCATCAAATTTATCTCGGCGCTCTTTACCGTTGTAAAGTACGTAGCATTTGCAGCCGAAGATCTTGAAGAAACCAATGTTGGGAATTCTGCCACGCCATAGCTCATAAGGGGTCTTGTTGTGAAACTTGTTGACCAAAGATCTATTGCAGGTAAAGCGGCGTATGGATAGCTTCAGCCCAAAAATACTTGGGAAGCCTAGCTTCGGATATCATAGTTTTTCCAGCTTCGATCAATGTCCTGTTCTTTCTCTCAACTACACCATTTTGTTGCGGTGTACTAGCAGCTGAGAAATTGTGATCGATTCCATGATTATCACAGTACTGAGCAATTCCAAGATTTTTGAATTCTGTTCCATTATCTGATCTCATACTGATGATGTCACACTCTTTTTGGGTTTGCAGTAGACGGAATAATCTGGTAGCAACTTCATATGTATCATCCTTTGAAGCAAAAGTCTCTACCCATGTATATCTTAAGAAATCGTCTACAACAACCAAAGCATATCTGCTACCCCCTAAACTGGCAGTAGTTATGGGGCCAAAGAGATCCATATGTAGCAGCTGGAGGCATCTAGAAGTGGACGTGCAGGGCTTGCTGTGGAATGATTCTTTATGCTGTTTTCCTAATTGGCAGGCTCTGCATTTCCTATCATGATTAGCAGACACTTGAGGTAAGCCGACAACTAGATTTTGATTAGCCAGCTTGGATAGGTATTTGAAATTCAAGTGACTGAGTCTCTTATGCCATAGCCAGGAGTTCTCACTGATGTTCTTAGCTACAAAACAAACATTAGTAACATTCGAAACATTGTTTAAATCGATAGCATATACGTTACCTTTTCTGTATCCAGTGAGAAGTGTTTCACCTGTAGCAATGTCTTTCACATAGCAATTGGAAGAATTGAAAACACAATGCATACCTTTATCACAGAATTTTGATATAAAGAGAAGGTTATGTTTCAGACCATCCACCAAAGATACCTTCTGTACAACAACTGTACCTCTTTTGATGGATCCACGACCGATAATTTTACCCTTTGCGTTGTCACCAAAGACAACTGGAGGATCAGATGCTTCTTCCAGATCGGTTAGGAGATCGGCATGACCAGTCATATGCCTAGAGCATCCACTGTTCATAATCCAAACATCCTTACCGGCATCGGTTAAGGCCATTAAGCATTCCTGAAATAAAACAGTAAGCTTATGGTCCCCCTTATTCTTTTGGGTCCAAAGAGTTAGTTCCTCTTTGGCAGCCATACCTGGCCACCACCTGAGCTTTTAGACTCAGTGGGTCCAGATAGGTGCTTCAAGAGGCATTCATAAGCCTTGTGACCAATAAAACCACAATTTGTACATTTATTCGAAGATGGCTGAGAGGGCTTAGATGAGTTGATGTTCAAAATGGCCATTGCTTCAGAGGAGTTTACTGATTGAGCAGAAACAGATCCTTTGGGGACGAAGGTGATGGATTTAGCTTTGTTGACCGGTTGCGTTGGTTTGGAAGGTCCTTTACCGGTTGGGGAGCCCTCACCGGTTGGTGGACCGGTGACAGTTGTCTGACCGGTCATACCCTTATCGGTGATGGCTTCCTTACCCGTTGAGGTTTCCTTACCAGCAACATGGTCAACAATTTTAATTCCACCTTTGTTGTTACCATCACTGAGTGGAACATATTGTCCTAGCTCAGGATCATCTACCTTGGTCCATTGGGATTTGTTTTTGCCTAAATAAGCCTTTATCTGTTCCCTCGCTTTGGGATAGGTGTGGGGGACAGCTTGGAAAGGTTTAGTTAACTCTCTCTTAATCAATTTGGATTGAGCATCATCAAACTTACCCATCAAGTTCTCAGTAACAGACTTAGACTTGGTAACTGGTTTGTCATCGCTGTCTTTTTCCTTACCGCTGGATGTAAAGCTTATGCCGGTTGTTACATCTCGGTTAGGAGATAGCTGATCTTGTATGATAACATCCATAGCAGCTCGGGATTTTGGAAATGTGTCAATGGTTTTTGAAAGAGAATTATTTCTTGACACCAGATCAGCAATTTGACAAACAGATATATTTAGTCTCTCAGTGAGTTCTTGATTATCTTTCTTCAACTGATCAGACTCTAGCTTACTTTCTTTCAAAATCTTTATTTCAGCTTTCAAAGAATCATTTTCAGTTGAAATCTTTTTAAAATTAGCAGCCATAATTTTGTGAGCTTCATTTAATTTTTCAAAATCTGAGAAGAGCTCATTCATCACCTCTGCCATTTCAGACTTTGACATATTGGGCATAGGGTCAACGGTAGGCTGAGATGAAGAGGGTGATGGTTCAAAATTTGGATCAAAATTTGGTAGTGATGATATCGGTTGAAGGCTCGGCTCGGTTAGAGGCTTCAAGAATTGAATCGGTCGGGTTTCAAGCATCGGTTGATGAGAGATTATCGGTAAGGCTTGAGAGGTCTGTTGAGTTGGTTGCATCAGCGGTTTGAGAGTGGGCATGGTTTTACACTGACCATAAAGGGATCCACCTATGTTTTGAATTTTGAAATTATAAGGATTTCCTTCATCTGTCTTGGAAATAGAAATGGGTTCGTCAAAGTAGGTTAAGGGAGATCTCCTAGGTGGGGTCTGGTCAATATAAGATGAGTGTTCGTTGGAGTTGGGGTGTCTATAGATAGGTGACTGTAAGGAGATGGGTTTATCATCAATTCCATCAATAGCTACAAAACTGACATCAGCTTCATCATCTATGTCAGCATCCTCGTTCTCAGAATCAGTCTCGAACCAAACTGGCATAGCTTTTTCAGTTCCATCCTCAGCAACTAAGCTCTTAGATTTAGATCTAGGGAATTTCTTGAATGGTTTCTTCCTCAAAAATTCATATTTAGGTTGAGGGCATTTGGAGGCAAAATGGCCGGGTTTTCTACAGTTGTAACACACAAGCTCACCTTGGGCATTCTTTCCGTCGGTTGAGGTTGAGGTTTGGCCTTTCTTTTGGAAGTTCCCAGATCTTTGAAATGATGAGGATTTGGGTTGGAAGGATTTGCTGTGGGATTGCTGGGATCTTTTAAAATCCTTGAACTTTCTATAGTTTCTAGCGAAGGCAGCAAACTCATCTTCTTCCTCAAAAATCACACTAGAAGGGGTATTGGCTTGAGTTGGTTGAGGTTGAGAGATTGAGGAAGAGTCATTGGTAGTAGGTTGACCGGTAAGCATAGAAGAACCAGGAAAGATCTCAGTCTGAGCTGGCAGAGATAGATTTTTAAATTGTTTTTGAACTCCACTCAGCCGGTTGAGCTCTTCCTCATATAAAAACAAAGTAGACACAATGTTCTGGATATGAGTAACGTTCAAATCACGGCATTCTTTCAAAATAGCAACCTTTACATGCCACAAATCTCCAAGAGAATTGAGGAATCTCATGTTTAGGTCTTTCATAGTGTAAACTCTACCTAGAGATGCACAAGAATTACTCACCTCGCAGAAACGGTCGTACGTTTCCTTTAACGTCTCATTTGGATTCTTCTTGAAGGACTCAAACTCAGCTACACTTTTGTAGAGTCTGTTGTCCTTTGCCACTTGATCTCCTTCAAAATATCTGAGAAGACTCTGCCACACTTGTTGAGCAGTCTCATAGCATTGTACTTGTTTGTATAGTATGTCATCAAGTCCTGAGGTTATGATGTGCAAAGCTTTTCTATCCAAGGAATCACAAAGTTTGTCATCCTCAGTCCATTCTTCACGTGGTTTTGGCACATAGGTTTCATAGACCTCAAAATCTTGTTCAGACTCTCTATCTGCATGATCCATGAGAGGAGTTTTGGGTGCTCTGGTAGCAAGATTGATTTTCAGGGGTGTCATGGGACCATCTCTGACTACAGTAGTTAACCTATCATCTATTGAGTCCAAGTACCGCATGATTCTGTTTTTCCATACTGGAAATTCGTTTTCGTTCAACATGGGAATGGTTGCCAAGTTGTATGTTTGCATGATTTTTCCTGCCATTTTGGAATTGGCAATTAAAGCGATTAAGCTTGGAAAAATGATTTTCAAAAAATGCTAGCTCTGATACCAATTGTTAGGTCCCAAATGGTAGGAATCAGGCTAGGGGGGGGTGAATAGCCTGTTCAAAACTTTTTGGTGAAAACTTTTAGTCTTTGAAATAATACAATAGCTAACCGGTAAAGTGATTTTGCACAGCGGATAGAGAACCGGTAAGGTGAAGTTTAAAGACCAGTAAGTCAAAAACTCATGCAACAATAACAAGGACAAATTTTATCTTCCAGTAAGACGAACAAGTTATGCAGTAAGTTGATTCAATAGGTTGTGACCAGTTGAGAGATTATCAACTAGTTACAACAACATAACAATAAATGAACAAACACACAAAGAAATGACACATTGTTTGAAGAGGTTCACAGTGTTAAATAACTGCTACGTCCTCTACCAAGTTTGGTCAGAACTTGGATTTGTGAAAGTGCACTACTATATTAATGGTTCCTACCTATTACAAGTTGCAAGCCAATGATTGAAGGCTGCCAAACTAAAGGTGACCACTAACGGATCGTGCTACAATAAAGACCTGGTGTTTTCTAGAGATGTGCTCACAAGTTGAGCTGATTTCTCTAGGGTGTTGTGTGTGAATCAATCAATGTGTTCCATGAATAATCTAATATGGGAACACTACAGTATTGATTGAGGTGCTCAGTGTTAAAGTCCTACAGAGATGTCTAGTGAAAGAGGGGACTTGCTTTGAATGCTTTGAACTAGGGGATTTGCAGGTTGGTAGTTCAGAGCAGCTCACTCTCAAGGATCATAAATGCACCAACCTTCTTCAATGCTCCGAGGAAACTATTTATAGTGGTTTTTGAAAAGGAGCCGTTGTCTTTGAAGAGGTTGTAATGATGACTTGGACTGGCAGGCATTAAATGAGAAGATCCTTTCATTAAATGCCTGAGATTGGATAGAGAGGATTTCCACAGATTAGTTGGGGCGCTGTGAGTACTGGTTACTTTGACATTCTCTAAGAAGGTACTGATTTGATGCAGAGATGTCATGTCAGCATGCTTGCTTTACCAACTTTAGCTAAAGTTGATGGCTTGGTAGTTGGGAACAATAAATGCATCGGCAAGCTGCTAACTGGAGGAAGCTTGAAGAGTAAGCATTAACCGGTAAAGTGACATGACCGGTAATAGAGGTGCAGGACCGGTAACTTAACCGGTAAGATAGCTCAACCGGTAAGACAGCTCAACCGGTAAGACAGCTTCAAGGAGTAACTCACATTGTTGATGGAAAAACTCAGGTCTTCAAGTCTTCAAGGCTTGAGAAAATTACATAATAAAAACACTGGCACATGCACTAAGGGGACCTAACATACATAGAAAAATTCTATTTAATCTAATTAAATTAGGGGTCCACATTAATGCTTGTTATGATTGGGATTAAGCAATTCTAAACTTAAACATATATTTGACTAACACCATGACACAAGGTTATTACCTAAAATACAACCCCCACTTATACTTTTTCTATCATCTATATCCCCTACCTAATCAGAGTCACTAAAACTAACTAAGTTGGTATTAGTGTCTTTAGTGAACCAAATTTTTAATTCACTAGTCTCGGATACATATTTAATGATTTTCTTAACAGCATTTAGGTGAGAAATTTTAGGAGCAGACTGATATCTAGCACACACACCTATACTGAACATAATATCGGGACGACTGGTAGTAAGATAGAGGAGACTACCTATCATGGATCTATACAGAGTTTGATCAACATCCTCCCCTTCTTGGTCTTTGGCCACCTTAAGAGATGATCCCATATGTATTTTTGAACTCTTGGCACTCACCAATCCAAACCTTTTTATCAATCTTCTTGCATACTTTCTCTGAGAAATAAAGATCCCATAATTTGACTGTTTTACCTGTTGGGTTTTATGGGTCCATGCGCAGCGTAATAAGCATCTAAATAACACAAAACCCAAGCCCTAAGATCTGTTCTATACGATTAAATTGAATTCCTATGAGATAGAATTTACCAACCTTAATTTCTTTCCGGTCTTGAGCTATCGAACAATTTATCGGTGTGATTTTGAATCACATTCTTCGATCTTCAAAACCTTTGAACCTTCAGATTGCTTTGGACAATTTGAAATCTAGGCCTTGATCGTCATACGAGCGAAGACCCTCTAGTAGTATCCACACGTTAGAATGAACCAAGAACGGTTCTTGAGGATTGCTAGATCCTTAAACTTTAGGGAGAATATTGAGAGAACTTTTTGTTATGATTTTCTTGAGAAAATTTGGCTCGTGATTAGGGTTACAGACCTCATATTTATATTACCTTAATATAAGTATTTGTTTCCTAATCATATTAGGAAACTGGTCTGAAAATCGCATCTGGCAGGTTCTGTCGCGCGGTAAAACAAGCCACTTGACCAGTTTTGTCGCGCGCCAAGGTATGCCACATCAGGAACTCTCAATCATTCTTCCTTTGGTTTAACCAATTCATTCCAGTTGTGTGTGACCCAATATGATTATATTATGTTGGCAATGAGCTCGATCATATCGACCCTCATAAGACATAAGCGAACTCTAGCAAGCCATTATGTCTACCCAAATAATATAACGTAAGAGTTCACGTTTCCAATGGTATACTTCCATTTCTCCCTTTGTCTCACGATGTTATATTGAACACAAGTCATGGTCCACGTCAACTTGTATTTGTTCAATGCTTTCTCGATCTTTGAGTATAATGATAATCCAATCGTATTGGGGTGTGGCCACACGCTTTTCATCATTATCACTCATCGAGGGGCCCAAGCAAAACATCTTTCTTTCGAGGGACAAATTTCATCTTGACTTATCATCCTTTCCATCATGAATCCGATCATGCCAAAGATAGCCTTTATAAATATCGTTTTAAGATATCATTTGACTAAAATCAAATATGACTTTCATCATATGTAAGGTCATGATAATTTCAGGTCTAGGGACTAAATGAAGTGACCATATGAGATTTAATTATGACATTTGACCATGACATAAATCTCATACGGGTCAAGTCCAGTCACTTGTTCTCTAACAAGTACCCATAATTTCAATGTGCATCTCTATGCATATAATCATCATATGATTATCCATTGACAATTATACTAATTATTCTCTTAATAATCAGGGACGGAGATTATTATAATAAATATGCAAACTATATAATAATCAAATAATAAACTTAAACGATAAAGATGATACATAACGGTTTTCAGTTACACATAACTAAAGGCTAGGGCATTACACCAACAGTCTCCCACTTGCACTAGGCTCCATTTATGTATCGAATACTCATGGATCTAACATGACCATCATGTTTCTGCCTGTGCGAGGGTCTTTGTAAGTGAATCCCTTATGTCATCATCGGTTGATACTTTGTATATCTTAACGTCTTCTCATTCTTTATGAATTCCTCGAAGAACGTCTAAGTGAGTGATTGGATCGCTGTTGTGACCTTGGTTCCATTGTTTGCACAAGTGGCACCACTATTGTCATAACAAAAGTTTCATCGATTAGTGATACTTGGAACATTTCCAAAATACTAATGAACATTTGATCCAAACTGCCTCTTTTAGCCACATCATATGTTGCTAAAATTCGGCCTTAGTAGTAGAATCGGCTACAATTTTGCTTGGAACTCTTCCAATCAAAACTGCACCTCTAATAAGCATAAACACAAATCCTGATTGCGATCTTAAATCAACTTTGTCAGATTGGAAGCTAGCATCTATGTAACTCTTACAACAAGATTAACTTCCAATCTTTCAAATTCCAAGAACATATCCTTAGTTCTTCTTAAGTACTTAAGGATCATCTTGACTGCCATCCAATGGTTCTCAACAGGATCAGATTGGTATCGACTCATTATGCTCAAAGCATATGAGACGTCGGGTCTAGTACAAGTCATGGCATACATAACAGATCCAAATGTCGAAGCATATAGAACTTCATTAATTTCCCTTTTGCTCATCAGTTGTCATAAGACAATGAATATTGCTAAGAGAAATACCATGACCCATTGACAAGCTACTCTTCTTAGACTCTTCTAAGAATCTTGTCAATGTGGATACTTTGACTCAAACCAATTTATTCTTCTAGATCCATCTCTATAGATCTTGATGCCAAGGGTGTAAGCGGCTTCACCCATATCTTTCATTGAGAAACCTTTCCTTGACCAAGACTTTGACAGTCTTAAGTGTCAGAACTTGTTTTTCCAATGAGCAAGATATCATTGTAATAAAACAATAGAAATAATATTATGCTCCCACTGAATTTCATGTATACACAAGATTTATCTTTGTTCTTTGATGAAGTCAAACTCTTTGACCAATTTCATCAAAACGAAGATTCCAATTCCTTGAAGCTTGCTTCAACCCATCTCATGGATCTTTGCAACATGCATACTTTATCAGAGTTTCTTGGATCGACAAACTATTTGGGTTGTGTACTATACACATCCTTAATAATCTTTCCATTTAAAGAAAGTCGTTTGACATCCATTTGTCATATCACATAGTCACAATATGTGATAATGGCAATTGAAACTCTAACAGACTTCGACATTATAACTGGAGAAAAAGGTTTCAACATAGTCAATACTATGAATTTGCCTAAATCCCTTTGTTACAATCCTTAGTCATGAAAGTATGCACCTTCACATCCATGTCGGTCTTGAAGACCTACTTGTACCCTTTAGTTTTTACACCTTCAGGTAGCCCAATCAAGTTCCAAACTTGATCATCAAACATGGATTGCAATTCGGACTCCATGGTTCCTAACCATTTATCCAAATTAGGAGAGGACATCTCTTCTTGATAGCAAGTAGGACCGTCATTCTTAATGACTTCCACTTCATCACTTTCCGCAACGAGAAATCACTATTTCTTGAGTTCGGATCGTGACCTATCCAATCTACGATGGACTTGTGCATCTTGAACCGGTTCCACAACTCCTTTGTGAACTTGGTTCCGTCTCTACTCTTGGATCCATGTCATTTTCAGATTCTTGAACTTTCTTCAAGATTAATTTTACTCCCACTAGATTCTTTATTGAGAACCTATTTCTCAAGAAACAAATCGTGTAGAGCAACAAACATTTTGTTCTCTTTGCGGTTGTAAGATTAATTTCCAAAAATAACCTTGTCAGATTTGGTGCTAATTTATAAGAGACAAGTCTCTTTATATAAGATTCGCAACCCCAAATCTTCATGAAAGACAAACTGAATTTTCTTCCATGCCACATCTCATGTGGGGCCTTAGGAACCGATTTAGTAGGGACTCGATTCAGTGTAACTGCATTATTTCTAATGCATATCCTCAAAAGGAAATAGGAAATAGGAAAGTCTAATTGACACATCATCGAACGAACCATGTCCTACAAGGTTCAATTCCTCCTTTCAGACACACCATACAATGTGGTATTCCGGGTGGAGTCAACTCTGAAACGATTTCATAGTTTTGAGATGATTGTCAAACTCTTGGCTCAAATATTCACCACCTCGATCTAATCGAAGTACTTAATAGTTTTGCCAAGTTGTTTTGTACTTCATCTTGAAATGTTCAAAACATCTCAAACGATTCACCTTTGGACTTCATCAGATAGACATAGTCATATCTAGATAAGTCTTTAGTGAAATGTGATGAAATACCGAAGTCTTCCCCTAGCAATGCTACTTAATGGTCCACATACATCTCATGTATGATGACCAATAAGTCACTAGCCCTCCCACTACTCTTAGTGTAGGGTGGTTTGATCAATAATCCCAATAAATAAGATCCACATTCCTCAAATGATTCATCGTCATATGATTCTAAAAGTCCATGTTAATGGAGTTTAGATATATGTTTCTCATTTATCTGACCAAACCGGCAATGCCATGTGAATGCGTTGTTCATATTGTTCGGTTCAGAATTCCCATTTATATTTTAGATATCTTCAATATTATTTTGTTTCTTAACATCAAGGATATGAAGACCATTCAATGACATATGTAATACAATAAGGCATATCATTAAATAAATATAAAACTTCTTATTGAAAATAAGAAAATTATATCCTTCATCATCCATTTAAGAAACGGAAATAATACTCCTACTCAAATTCGGAACGTAGTCATACTTGTTCAAAACAAGTACTACTTCACAAGGTAAAGTGACTTCATAAGTCCCTATGGCTAATGTAGCAACCCTTACTCCATTCTTATGCATAGGTTTAACTTACCTTCTTTGAGTAGCTTTCTATTCTTTGTTCCTTGCACATTTAAACAAATGTGGGTTCCAATTCGGTATCATATACCCAAGAACAAGAAGTCGAAAGGAAAATATCTATCATATAGATACTTGAAGTAGTAGCAATCATATTGCCCTTCTTCACCTTTTAGGCCTTCCTAGTAAGCCTTGCAACTTTGCTTCCAATGACAATCTTATTGTAATGACAGCAAACTGCATCCTTTTGAGACACTTTGAGTTTAGCCTCTTCGGCTTTGACAACTTTTGTCCTAGGTTTGGCAACCTTTGCTTTACCTACTTTTCCTTCCTTTGTGAACCCTTTCTTGTGTTAACAATTAACACAATTAGCGGATTACTCCTTCTTTCATCATATGAATTAAGAGCCTTCACCACAACATACATCTTTTGCCTAGCTTGCACTTGGAACATTTCCCCTTTTGCGTAATGCTAGAACAAAAGAATAGTTATCATGTGCTCAAGGTTCTTCATAAGAGCCTTTAAACACGGTGGCAATTACAAGGCAAGCAATATTGTTAGAATCATCAGTATGTTTCTAATGCTGCTTTCTTATTTGCCATATGCAACATTTGCACTAGGTTCAATAGGAACGGGTTCGTCAAGAACGTACACATTTACCCAAGAATTATTCTTTAGGCTTCTGATCCAATCAGAATTATTTGTATCGTTCCTTTCGAACTTTGTCCTTCATAAGGACGAATCGCAATTATCATTATGTAATGCTACTTCTACAACAAAATATACAAATTTTATGAACACATATCAATATCAACACATTTATCATCTAAGAGTAAATAATGTATTTTATAAATACTCCCACTAAATCATACACCTTCCAATGCAAATAAACATAATATGCATTTAATGGGCTAAGATCCAACTTTAATTTAATCTCAAGTACGCTATGGCGCACCGCTCAAGATTAAACTAATTAGGTAGAAAACATCAATCATATCGTATATGACTCTTAGATCTTTTATGAGATTTATTTAAGACATCATATGTCTAAGCATATTTTAATCTCATCTTATGCCTTGGGTCCAAAACCATTTTGATAACCCAATTAAGTTCATCCACTTTAAACGTATAGGAACCACCATTTCCTCATCTTGCTCGCAAACGGAATAGAATCAAAGCACCTTGCTATGGCAAGCCCACCCAAAACTATCCGAGTGGTCTCAAGTGTTTTAATCATGGATTGGCATAAAGAACTTAAAAGTTAAATGAAGGTTCTTTAAAGTAGATTATAAGCATATCAACAAGGATAATCATAACTGTACACCAGGTTAGTTCCCTAGAAAATAGGTGAGCCACAAGGACTGCTTAAGTACCAAATCTTCCTTCGACAGAACTCTCCTAGTCATGCACAATTATAATACCAATTTGAATGCAATCATAATCAATACTTTGTATACTGACTTGTTTCTCATAAACAATCAGACTCATAAACTGACTTGTTTCTCATAAACAATCAGATTCCCTCAAATTTTGCGTAAACTGACTTGTTTCTCATAAACAATCAGAAAACCAAAATTTAATGTTTCAACTAAACATTTACCAAATTATTATTCAATGTTTAAACTAAACATCTAACAAAATTCTTATCACATAAGAACACATAATTAATTCATGCATCGCAACAATTAATAAAAACACATTTTAAATTAATTAAAAATGCATAAACTATGAATTAATCTAGCATAGCCCTATAAATTTAATTTCCAGAAATTTATAGCATCCAAATTAATACATAAACATATCATATTGCAAACATATTCACAGATTAGCAGGATTATGAAACAAGCGTCTTGTCCCGTTGTTGGCAAGTTCTGTCGTGTGACAGAAGCTTCCTAAAGACCAGATCTGTCGCACGACCAGACACTGACCATGGCCAAGTTCTGTCGCGTGACATATCAGGCCCAACCACCAGATTAACAATTGTGGCCTACTCTGTCGCACGACTCGAGTAGTCAGTTTGGCAGTTTTTCGAATTTCAATCAATTCCAATCATAAAACAATTAAATCAAATAAACAGCTTTTATACAGATTTAATTTATCATAATCAGAAAACGATTTTCATATTGTTTCACAAACAATAATAATTCTACCGCATACAAAACATGCAATAAGCATATAAACAATTTATATCTTAATTCTAGCATGTTAATTCAAAATTAACCATACGAACCAGGCTCTGATACCATGGTTGGGTTTTATGGGTCCATGCGCAGCGAAATAAGCATCTAAATAACACAAAACCCAAGCCCTAAGATCCGTTCTATACGATTAAATTGAATTCCTATGAGATAGAATTTACAAACCTTAATTGCTTTCCGGTCTTGAGCTATCGAACAATTTATCGGTGTGATTTTGAATCACAATCTTCGATCTTCAAAACCTTTGAACCTTCAGATTGCTTTGGACAATTTGAACTCTAGGCCTTGATCGTCATACGAGCGAAGACCCTCTAGTAGTATCCACACGTTAGAATGAACCAACAACGGTTCTTGAGGATTGCTAGATCCTTAAACTTTAGGGAGAATATTGAGAGAACTTTTTGTTATGATTTTCTTGAGAAAATTCGGCTCGTGATTAGGGTTACAGACCTCATATTTATATTACCTTAATATAAGTATTTGTTTCCTAATCATATTAGGAAACTGGTCTGAAAACCGCATCTGGCAGGTTCTGTCGCGCGGTAAAACAAGCCACTTGGCCAGTTTTGTCGCGCGCCAAGGTATGCCACATCAGGAACTCTCAATCATTGTTCCTTTGGTTTAATCAATTCATTCTAGTTGTGTGTGACCCAATAGGATTATATTATGTTGGCAATGAGCTCGATCATATCGACCCTCATAAGACATAAGCGGACTCTAGCAAACCATTATGTCTACCCAAATAATATAACGTAAGAGTTCACGTTTCCAATGGTACACTTCCATTTCTCCCTTTGTCTCACGATATTATATTGAACACAAGTCATGGTCCACGTCAACTTGTATTTGTTCAATGCTTTCTCGATCTTTGAGTATAATGATAATCCAATCGTATTGGGTGTGGCCACACGCTTTTCATCATTATCACTCATCGAGGGGCCCAAGCAAAACATCTCTCTTTCGAGGGACAAATTCCATCTTGACTTATCATCCTTTCCATCATGAATCCGATCATGCCAAAGATAGCCTTTATAAATATCGTGTTAAGATATCGTTTGACTAAAATCAAACATGACTTTCATCATATGTAAGGTCATGATAATCTCAGGTCTAGGGACTAAATGAAGTGACCATATGAGATTTAATTATGACATTTGACCATGACATAAATCTCATACGGGTCAAGTCCAGTCACTTGTTCTCTAACAAGTACCCATAATTTCAATGTGCATCTCTATGCATATAATCATCATATGATTATCCATTGACAATTATACTAATTATTATCTTAATAATCAGGGACGGAGATTATTATAATAAATATGCAAACTATATAATAATCAAATAATAAACTTAAACGATAAAGATGATACATAACGGTTTTCAGTTAAACATAACTAAAGCCTAGGGCATTACACTAACATTACCTGCAATCCTAAGAAGTAGTTAAGTTCACCTATCATGCTCATCTCAAAAGTTGATGTCATAGCCTCCAAAATTTTGCAAACAAGTTTTAGATGTGAATCCATAAACTATGTCATCAACATAGATTTGAGCAACGACAAGTTCTTTATTTTCCCTTAGAATAAACAATGTCATATCGGCTTCGCCTCTAACAAATCCATCTTCAATTAGAAAGCTTGTTAGATGCCCATATCATGCACGTGGAGCTTGTTTCAATCCATATAAGGCTTTATCAAGTCTGTATACATGATTTGGGTGGAACGGGTCTTCAAACCCCTTAGGTTGCTCAACATAAATTTCTTTATCTAAGTACCCATTCAAGAAAGCCTCTTTAACATCCATTTGGTGTAAAGTGATTTTAAGGTAATAAGCTAGAGCAAAAAGAAGTCTTATTGACTCAATTCTAGCCACATGTGCAAAGGTCTCGTCATAGTCGATTTCTTCCACTTGTGTATAGCCTTGAGCCACAAGATGGGATTTATTACGAACAATATTCCCCAATTCATTAGATTTGTTTTTATAATCCATTTAGTTCCAATTATATTAGTATGTAAAGGATGAGGAACTAACCACCAAACATTGTTCCGGGTAAATTGTTCTAGCTCTTCTTGCATAGCTTGTATCCAAAAAGTATCTTTTAAGGCTTCAATCACATTTTTAGGCTCAAGAACAGAAATGAAACGGGAGTGTTTTACCATGGAGTATGTGGTGGACATACACACTGTGAGCACCCCAACCCGGGACCTATCTCGTATCCCGAGCTTGAGAAGCCCAAACTAAGAAATCTCATTTTCCATTTTCAAAAATCTTTTAATTTGCCTTTACAAGGAAACCAATTCTCAATTTTCCCAAAAACAAAATCAAATATAATATCTCCACTTGGAGGGATTTAAACAAATACCTTAAGAACCATACTTCATTAATTACATTGAAAACCCTAATTAACATTGTTTAACAAAAGAGTTTTCATTACAACTTATGAAAGAGTAATAATTAAATATGACTCCCTACAACCCACACATATACCTATCCTGACAAATCCCAAAAGCAACAGTCCACAATCGTCTCCCCGGCCTCACTGGTTCAGGTCACCTGTCTCAGCAAAATCTAAAGCAGTAAAAGGGAAGGGGTGAGAATAAATCTCAATGAGCTATTATGAATGCAGCAAGATGCCAACCAAAGTGCAACACATAGCATGGTAGCACATAACACATTATGAAAGCGGTAAACACCTTACGTTACCTCATTTTACCTTTCCCGTCTGAACAATAAGTCGTACAACGTGGGAGTAAAACTCCACTCTTTGGTGAATTGCCTCCAGCACATTCACCTCTTATAGGACTCATACTCCAGAGATCCATATAAGAAAAGATACCTATATCAGAGTATCCAACAATAATATCGCTAACTGTAAAGCTTTAGGCTTAATACAGAAGCATTCCCCCTAATCACCCAATCGCGACGGTCTGTAAAGCTTTTTGGGTCAATACGGTCGTTAGCACACCCACTCTGTGGCCACAGAGGGGACGGTCCCAGTATGATGAACCTTCAATCACTTATAGAACAAATCCATAATTGATTGAATTCCATTATACCCACGAATATCAACACGTTCAAGCACATAATAGATACTTGAAATATAATCCACAAAAAGGGATAATCATATAACAACATGGTAATGTATACTCATGCTCATCAATTTCATATTGCAACAACCATTTAATACACTATGCATAGTATCATCAATAAATATGAATGATAACAAATAAATCCACAAATGGAATAACCATGCAACCCCATAATAAGCATATCCACACATTGGGATAACATAACAACTTGTCAAATAATCCACACTTGGGATGCACATAACAACTTGCCAAATAATCCATACTTAGGATATTAAGGTAACCATATAATCAATAATTCCACAACTTGGAATAACAATGCCACAAGGTGATACATACCCATTACCAATTAGTTCAATAGTGAAACCTATGGCTTCTACACCATTGCAACTATTCACCAAAGCTAAGGAGTAAGTGAGGCTACTATATATCATAAACCATTCTTACATAGTCATTATACAACCTCGAATAACCTTAATAAAAGTTCAAGATCTATTTCCCAAGTTGGAACTATTTTGGTGAAGTTACAAATCAAACCTATCAACCATTTTCGGGGCAATATTTAAACTACTTCCACAATTCCATTTTGATCACTTAAGATGTCATTGTGTAGCCAAAGTATTCTAATTTAATCTAGGTTAAAGAGATTTCATTTTGGTTCTAGTTCGATTAGGTTTAAACAGCTCCAAAGTTGACCCAATGTCACCAGGCCAGGGCACGACTCGTGCCCCAGGGCACGACTCGTGCCCCTTTGGCCTTCCTCAGATTCATGCGTCCCCTAAAGCACGACTCGTCCTCCACATGGCACGACTCGTGCCTGAGGGCACGACTCGTGCCCAATTACCCTTAAGTTGATCAGAACGATTTGGCTCTCATTCACGAGTCGTTATCACGACTTGGCCATGGGCACGACTCGTGCCAGTGGGCACGACTCGTGCCAGTGGGCACGACTCGTGCCAGTGGGCACGACTCGTGCCACGGCCAATCTTAGGTACCAACAGCAGCAACAAATAAATAATTCCAAGAAACCCAATTTCAACTCAAATCTCCTCTACTTTGTGAACCTAAAAGAAATTTCTAACTTCATCAATCTCATACTAAGTCATTCCTAAACACATAAGATAGATTCAATCCATTTAATGCTTAGTTGATATACTCCTTAAACTATCAATTTCATACTTAACGTTTTTACTTCCATTTAAACCATACTTCTTTCCTCTTTAACACCATCCATGAACATCATTCTTATATCTAGATCATTAAGCATCTCTCTACTTCAAGAAAGTGTTCTAACCACTCAAACAACATGTATCACAACAATATTAACATCAATTATAACATGAACATTTATTTGAAGGAAAGTCATAATAACTCACTTAGCAATTATGAAGTGGATTAAAGATCTTCTTAGTTCAAAGTGTTCCTCTCGACTCCACGAACCCAAAAGTACACCCGGATCGTCGATTGGAGAAGAATTGAATTTATAGTAATTTTTGGAAGGAATTTAGGGAGAGGGAGTTTCCATGGAATTTTGTTAAAGAAGAAGGAGGGAAGAATGAGGAGGTGAAGTGAGGGGATGGAGGAAGTATGGAAGGGAATATGGAAAAGCATGGGCTTTTGACTAAAGAGGGGGACATGGTGAGGGATTTAAGGAGGGGAAAATGGCCCCCCCACCATTTAACCTCCTTCTTACTCTTACTTCTTTTTCTATTTAATTATTTTTCCCTACACAAATAACTACCCACATTTTATTTATTTTATCCATTTCTATTATTATACTCTTCCCAAGAATATTATTTATTTCCCAATCATTTCATTTTAATATTAAGAAATCAAAGATATAAATTAAACACATAATATTAAAAATAATATTAAAAACACATTTTATGATGCTAAATAGGTGCCTAGGTTTAGGGTCGTTACACACACATACCTTACCATATCTCTATAGTTAACCGGCTTCTTATTTCTTGTTCGAACTCCTTCATTAACCTCCCCAATTATTTGAGTAGTGGGATGGTTATTTCTGATTCTTGCTGGAAGGTATCTCCTGGCCTGTTGATACACCAACTCATCTTCTTCTTCTTCGGCATTATTTTCAGCCACTGTTCAGACATCCTGTGTTGTCTCATGTGTTGTCGTTTCAGAGGCAACACTTGGAGCAATACTTGAATCTGTGGCTGTTTTGCTTGAACCAGTTTCTGTTTCAGCATGTTGTTCAGCTTCTTCCAGCAATGTCAGAGGCATATCTTCGGCTGGTTCACCTGTAGGACTCAAAAAGTCGTTAAAAACAATATTTACCGATTCTTGAATAGTCTTTAATCTTAGATTATAAATCCGGTAAACACGAATGGTTTGAGAGTAACCAATAAAGATAGCTTTGTCACTCTTTGAATCAAGTTTTCCTAAATATTTCCGGTCATTTACAACATAGCATAAACACCAAAACATGTGAAAATAGTGTACGGTAGGTTTCTTTCCATTTAAAATCTCATAGGGTGTCATAGTTGTATCGGGTCTTAAGAAAACTCTATTCGAAGTGTGACATGCCGTATTTAATGCTTCGGCCCAAAAACCTTTAGAAATATTTTTAGAAATTAGAATAACACGAGCCATTTCTAATAAAGTCCTATTTTTTCATTTCGGCAACACCATTTTGTTGTGGTGTTTTGGGTGCCAAAAATTCATGGTGTATTCCTTTTTTACTATAAAAAGTAGAGAAGGATGTGTTTTCAAATTCTTTACCATGATCTGATTGTATTCAAAAAATAGGTGAACAAAACATGTTTTTTATTTCGGAAAATAAGTGTTTAAATTTATCAAAAGTTTCAGATTTTTCTCTTAAAAAATAGACCCAAGTAAAACTAGAAAAATCATCCACTATCACATAAATATACCTCTTACCCCCAAGCTTTCTACTTCAATTGGACCCATTAAGTCCATATGTAAAAGCTGAAAACAATGTATTGTTCTTGAGTGTTGTTCACTGTGTTGTCCAACACTGTGAGCAACACGAGTCTGTTTACCTTTTTGGCAGTCACCACGCATCATGGTATTCTTGAGATTGAGATTAGGAACACCTTTAACAACACTTAGTTTGACAATCTTCTCAATATTCCTATAATGAGCATGTCCTAACTTTTGGTGCCATAAAATTGTGTCATCAATTTTTATCGAATTGCACACCTGTTTATTTTCAACAAGGTAGCAATTATCAATCGATCTTGTTCCTGTCATAACACAAAGGTTAGTGTTATAAAAATATCACAAGTATTTCTATTAAATTTTACCTCCAAATCGTCATCACATAATTGACTAATGCTAATAGATTAGCAACCAATCCATCTACATGCAAGACGTTTTTAAAGGAGGAAAACCGATGACATCTAGTGTTCCTTTTCCTATTATGTTACTCTTGCCTCCACCTCCATAGGTTACTGAGCCTCCGTGGATAGGTTGGTATTCCTTTAAGAATGATTTTATTCCCATCATGTGACGTGAACAACCACTATCAAAGTACCAAGCACTTGAAACGTTAGTCCTTAAAGCAGTGTAGATAACATTACATTTCAGATTTGCTTTGGGTAACCAAACCTTTTTTTGCAATTCTGATCTTCTATTCTTCTGTGTTGTCTCGAGTGTTGTCTTGAGAATTTGACAACACTTGAGGCAACACTTGTAAATTGGACTTTTTATTTTGAAGAATAAAACATTCTGATTTGTTGTGTCCAGTTTTGTGACAGTATTCACAATCAAAGGATTGATCAGAAATATTACTAGAAGTACTACCTTTTTCCTTGACATGTTCTTTTACAAAACTAGTCTTAGTTTCAACATTAAACAAGGTAGAAGTAATATTTTCTAGTGATTCTTGAAACCCAATACCTGCTTTGAAAGGCTTACTCAAGTTAAGTATCTCATCCAGTTTAGAGGTACTCGTGTTAAGTTTTTTGAAGGTTGATTCGGCTAGGTTGAGCTTGGCCTTGAGTTTATCAAGATCTGCATCCTTCCAGTGAGTTGAACCTCTAGCCGAGTCAAGTCATGATTCTCTTTTTTCAAGAATGCCACCATCTTGTTCTCCTTTTTCCATTCTACGAGAAGAGACTCATAGAGACTTTTTAATTCATTAATGAGCTCATCTTTGTCAAGCTCATCCTCTAATGACTCATTTGTATTAAAACTAACTAACCATGAAAGCATATATCATTAGAAGAACTTAATGAATCATACCTGCTAAGTATTGTGTCATGTGTTGTCATTTGCTGGACAACACTTGAGGCAACACATCCTGACGAAGACATAAGTGTTGTATCGGGTGTTGTCATATTCTGGACAACACTTGAGGCAACACATTCTGTCAAAGACAGCTCCTCCACTATGGCCAACATAACCACTTGCTCAAGATTTTCATCTTTTTCCGTTCCTTCCTCCTCTTCATCACTAAGAGACACCCACACATTTTTGCCCGTCTTTCTCAAGGTATTTGCACATTCATTGGCATAGTGACCCCAATCGGAATAAGCATGACATTGAATGGATTCAATGTATTTGGGGTCAGATCTGCACTTCTCTGAGGATGCTTTTCTTAGTGATGTGTCTCTTTGGTTCGGAGGAGGGACTCTCTTGAGCACAAAATTATGCATTTTGGATTGTTGATCCTTAGCTTTAACCTGCACATTGTTAAACTTTCTAAGCGTGAAATTATATTTCTTAGCAAGTAAAGCTACACTAGTATTCTCATCTAATTCCTCGAAGGCTTCATCTTTATCATCCATAACAGTGTCCAAAGATTCAACTTTTAAGGCAATATTTTTGCATTTTGAAGCCTCGATTTGCTCATTTAGATTTAATTCAAAATGCTCATCAAGGAATTAATATCCATAGTTGAAAGATTATGGGCCTCTTCAATGGCAGAAACTTTAATATTAAAACGTTCGGGAAGAGTACAAATAGCTTTTGAAACGAGTTGTTTATTAGTAAATGGTTCTCCTAATACTTGACAAGCATTTGAAATATCAATCAACTTTTCAAAATAAGAAAAAATATCTTCGTTTTTACTCATTCTTAATCTTTTAAACCTACTAGTAAGACCCCTAAGCTTTGTTTCTCAGACACTATCATCACCTTCATAAAATCTTTATAAAGTATCCCAAGCATCTTTTGCAGTGGGACTATTTTGAATGAGTTTAAACATATGCATGTCAACCCATTCATAGATGGCATTTAGTATTTTTTTATTGAAACTAGCAAGATTATTCTCTTCAATTGTCCACTCGAATTCAGGTTTGATTTGTATGTCACCATCTTCATCCGGAGGAAGCAATGGAACAGAATAACCATTAATTACAGATCACCAAGCTCGAAGATCAATTGATTTGATATGCGAGCGAAGACGAATCTTCCAATAAGCATAATTTGACCCATCTAAAATAGGAAGCCTCATTTGATTAGAATTAGCAGGATCATAAGTCATGACAAATGGATCAAAACACTTAGTTAATCAAGTACTAGGCTCTGATGCCAATTGAAATTGTCAAAGGCTTAGAAAGTGAGACGAAACTCACAAGTGTTGTTATTAGTGTTGACAACACTAAGAACAATACACCTCACACCAATTCAAAAATAGAATAATTGAGATAATTTAATAGCAGCGGAAATAAAAGGAAAACAAGAGAATAGATTTTTATCAAGTTATATATATATATATATATATATATATATATATATATATATATATATATATATATATATATATATATATATATATATATATATATATAAGCTTTAAGTACAAGGTCAAAAGCTCCCTAATGATTTACAATCACTAGCATGGGGAACAACTATTCTAGAACACTCTCTTTATAATCACAACCTATCTAACACTCAAAAACACACGAAATATAAAGATATATGTGAAAACACACTGATGTTGGATAGTGTGTTGCCAACACTTGAGGCAACACTTAAGAGGCGTGTTCTTTCTTGTGCAGTTTTCGACTTCTGAATTGGGTGATTGTTTTTGTTGATGGTCTGCACTATTTATAGGCTCCTAGGACTTGGAGCCTACTCAATCAGTCCAGAAAATCACCCATGAGTTGTTTCCTTCATTGTAGCTTCACCTTCTTGTTTGTTGAAGACTTGGTCTTCCTATGCTTTTACCACTTGTACCACCAAGCATCACGACCTTGTACTCCTATCTTCAGCTCCCCCTGAATAGATAACATCCCAACAAAGTTTGGTCTTCACCATTTACACATAAATATAGATTTAATGTGTAACTTTACTCCCCATTCGTAAATCACGCCTAGCCCACTTCCTTTGACCTGTTGAACCACAAACTGAACAGTCTAATAACAAATACTTATATTTATGAATTATCACTTTATAATTTATGAAAAATATGTGTTAATTATTCATAATTTGAATTGTTAACACGGTGGCAACACATGAGGCAACACCAGTGGCAACACATGATGTAACACTTACATTAATGTTGAAGAAACATTTCTAATTCCAAAAAAAGAACAATTAAATCCTAAATTTTAAGTTTTGCTTTTTGGACCAAACTACCGAAAATATCCCTTATAATTTAATAACACGACCATTTAATTTAACTGGGAAAATCTAATGGGGTTAGTGATAGTACCTCAGATATAATAATAATAAAAAAAAGAATTTGATGTATTTTTTGAAACGAAAAAGAATATAATGATAATAAAACCCACAAAAGAAATATAATCCAGTCATTTTTGTTGCATTTTTTCCATATATTTTTATCCAAACTCCCAAGTCCCAACATATACCACTGTGGGGAAACATCTTAATTTAAGCTCTCCCTATATTTTCTACAGGGAACATTGGTCAACTCTGGAGATGAAAAGTTGTCATTTGAAAAAAAAATAAATTAAATTACTCCATATTCGTGTTAGTTTAAAGTTTTAAATTTGATTTCATATTTATTGTCAAATAAATTACTCATATTCATGTTAGTTTAAAGTTTTAAATTTGATTTTACATATTATTTAAAGAACCAATGTAAAATAGGCAACAATAGTAATGAGTTGAGGACGTAATAATATTATTTATAGAATAAGTTGGTGATTTTTTTTTTTATATTCTATTAACTTTATGAGAACAAGGTTGTCATTCATATTTTGTTATTTATAAAATAAAGTAAACTAAAAATTTTAAATTAGAGCAGAATAAAGAGAAAAGTAAGAAATGAGACGGAGATAAT
Source organism: Adenophora triphylla var. japonica (assembly GCA_022495995.1). Classification (NCBI taxonomy): domain Eukaryota; kingdom Viridiplantae; phylum Streptophyta; class Magnoliopsida; order Asterales; family Campanulaceae; genus Adenophora; species Adenophora triphylla. The sequence continues at coordinate 335,810 of JAFEMH010001680.1, forward strand.
AATATTTTGGTAAGATGTGCGTTTCTATGCAATGTTTGCATTACATGTACACCAAGAGCTAATTTTCAGTTTTATAGAGAAAATGTCAATTTAAGGCAACCGCAGTCTACCATAGATCGCAGTCATTTTAAGGCAACCGCGTTTCTATGCTGTAAAGTTTGTCGAATATCTTTTAATTCAAATTTAGAATAAAAACTCTCCTGATCCTGAAAAGTGCGTTTTTTTAATAATAAAAAAAAACATATTTTAAATGTACGAAAACATTTTTGTAAATAATTGAAATTTCTTAAATAAATGCGAGATAACATTCTTGTAAATAATCAGAATTTCTCAACACACTCTGATACTTTTCAACACTCGAATTGGACTCATGTAACATCACATCTGGTCATCTCAAACACTATCACTTACCATTTTTTTAACATTCCATTTATAAAAAACAACTTCAAAGACCTATTTGAAAACCTAAATGACGTCTTTTGAATTTTTTAAACCCCTTATCGTAGGGCGAAGCCTTGTGACTTTGGTAGACCTCATAATTTCCTTCTCCAATAAACCTTCTGTATATCATTTTCAAATGTTTTGGATATCAATATTAAAGTTTCTGGATATCTAGAAACATTTAACATTGATATCCAGAAGGTTTGTTTGAACACGGACCCAGGGCGTACGGCGTTTCACTTATTTACAAGCCTTCTTCATATCATTCTCAAAAGTACTGGATATCAATCTCAATGGTTCGGGTATCCAAAACCTTTAACATTGATATCTAGAAGGTTTGTTTGTCATGACCTTGTTCAAATATGATTTTTAATTATATTTAGAAAGCTTTAATATTGATATCCAGAAATCTTTAATATTAATTTTCAGAAAGTTTGTTGGTAATAACCTTGTTCAAATATGATTGTTAATTCATATCCAAAATGCTTTAATATTGTTATTCAGAACTCTTTGAGTTTGATAACCATAAGGTTTGTTAGTCATCGCATACGAAGTTTCATTTATTTACAAAAATATCACCGCCTACGAAGTTTCACTTATTTACAAAAATGTCACTATGCATTTAAAAACAAGTTATTTCTAATCACAAGAAAACACTTCTATAAAAATATGTTGTGTTTAAAGAAAATTGTGTGTTTTTTTTTACATGAATCGTTTGTCATTTGATAAAGATTATTGTGTGTTCATGTTTCACTCCGTGTGAACATTGAAATGGTATATCTAGATATCAAATTTGAGATTGGATGAGAAAGATATGATAACTCAAAGTTGGTGGGTTGAAATTGTAACTTTTAGAATTTAACCACACTATTGATGTCCCATGATTTCTAGATTAATGAGGGATTAATAATGATCATTACCACGAGATTAAGGGTTACAAAGTGTGGAATAAAACTCATCAATGCAAGGTAATGACTCTAATATTAATATAATGATTAATTGATAATTAATCACATGGTTATTGAAGCTATAACTAGAGAACCCCACAACATATAAAAATAACTTTTTCCATCAATCTTCCTCCCCTCCCTTTGCAATTTGTTATTCTTCTTTCTTTGACCTCCTAGAATAGTATACAATGGTATGGTGATTTTGTCCAATCATTTTTTCAATTCGCCGGAGATTCTAGTAACATTAGTCCGATCCGTCTGTTTTATCATGTGAGGCGAATGTCCAAAACAACCTCAAGCACAACTCGGTGATGGGGCAAATTTGTTTTAAGCAGAGTGTGTTACACATGACTCGGACAAAATAAAGACGATCAATCAACGGTTATTTCTTATTGTTTAAGTTTATGTTGTACATTGTATCAATAAATATATTGTAATTTTTTTCTTTTTGGTGAGGGGCGAATTTGTCTTAATATTTATTAATACAATGTACAGCATAAACTTAAACAAGAAGAAATAACCGTAGGTTGATCGTCTTGATTTTGTCCGAGTCATGTGTAACACACTCTACTTAAGACAAATTCGCTCCCTCACCGAGTTGTGCTTGATGTTGTTTTGGACGTTCATCTCTCAGGATAAAACGGACGGACCAGACTATTATTGCACACTAGAATCTCCGGCAAATTGAAGCAATACTTGGTTTGTGTGGAGATAAATCTCTAATGGAATGTGGTTGTTACAAGTATATCGGATCACCATAGTGAGAAGTTAGAAAATTTTATTGGCCTCGACTTTAAGTGATGGCAATAAAAGATGTTCTACTTGACCACCTTGAATTTAAAGAGATTTCTTATAGAAGATCCTACAAAGTTGGGTGAAAATGTGATGAATGTTCAAACAGTGAGTGCGGTTGAAGCATGCGAATTTATTTATCTGAACTATATACTTAATGAATTATTGGATTCATTATAAAATTTATATAGTACCATGAAAATGGCAAAAGATTTGTGGGAATCGTTGGACTATAAATATAAAATCGAGAATGCGAGTGCAATGAAAATCATCGTAACCGCTTCCTTGATTTTAATATAGTGGACTCTATAAATCATAAAAAAGTCATATGAAAGAAGTGAAATAATTATTTCATGAATACCATGTCGAATGAATGGTGTTGAATGAAATTCTCAAGTGATAACAATAATTGAGAAATTGCTTCCCACTTTGAAAATTTTTTAAAATTATCTCAAACATAAATGAATAGAAATGAATGTTGAGGTGTGTACTATTCGTTTTTGTGTTGGAAAAGAGAATAGAAATTTGGAGAAAAAGTTGTTTAACATTTTCTTGTGGCGAAAGCAAATGTGATGAAGCATGCCGAAATACTTAATACAAAGACAAAGTTGGTTAAACTTGTGTGAAAAGTCAAAATTGTTAGAAAGGCCAAACTTGTTTGAAAAAGTCAAGCATATACATTGTGTATTGAGAGACAACTGTGATGTTATCAAGAATGTTATTATTGATATTTGAATGAATGAAACGAAAGGGTGTCCAAGTGATCAATAATGAGATTGAATCTCGTTATATGGTCAAAATAGATACAAACAAGACTTATCAAATACATGCTTGAAGTTATAATCAAGGCATATTGATGCTTGAGATGTGAATATTATTCACTAGATGATGGTAAAATGTATATTTTTACCTTTAACGTTGCTTGCTAAAAAGCAAAATGTTGAATCTTATCTATTTAAAGGAAAAGTTGGAAATCGACTTAATAAATAGGTAGTGATAAAACACAACTAAGTGTAGTTTGTGTATAAGTTGTACTAAATACTATTGATTACATATGTGTTGGATATGATTACAATAGTTGTGATTGTAGAATTCTTGTTTATAAATCTAAGATTCAATGTATATACAAAAATAATATAATGGAATCATGAATCGCTTCTTTTTTTAAGAATATGTTTTCGTATAAATTAAAAGATGAAGCAAACTCATTTAAACGAATTCATGATTAAACAGAAGAAGAAGAAACTTATCATGAGGAAATGATGAAAAAGAGGCATGACCTCGACATATCAAATGAGGTAGGATAAAAAAAATTTATAGCCCAAATTTTCTAACCTCCATGCTAAAAAGTGAATCACAAAGTTATAAATACATTGAGCTCTGTGGAAGTATCTTTGTGGAAAAAGGCCATTAAAAGTGAAATTGATTCCATCTTGGAAAATTACACTTGGAAACTAGTGGATTTACATCAGAGTAGTAAACCACTGGCATATAAGTGAATTTTTAAAAACAAAATGAAAATCGATGAAACAATCAATTAGTACAAGAATAGACTTATAATTGAGGATTACAAGAAATGAAGACATTAATTACTTTTATACTTATTCTCTCATCACGAGAATAAAGATTTGTATTTGTAATTGCTGCATAGCAAAATTTGAAATACATCTGTTAGTGTAAAACGAAGATGATATCCTGAATGATTTCCTAGATTTCAGATGATATCTCAGATGATTTCCTGTGCTGAAATTTATATAGTTGTACATTTCTTGATTATTTATTTATGTACTAATATGCTAATATAATCTGTATAGTATATGATGTATGTCCATATTTCAGGTTGCAATTTGATGGTAGAATGAGCTAGAAAAGTGGTGGAATTTGGAAAAGAGAAAGTTATGCATAAATGTCGTTTTATGCATAAACTTTCAACAAGCCTTGTTTGTATCAACAACAACAAAAACGTGTGAAGACTTTGTCAAGGCTCTTGTTGCAGTTTAAAAGAGAGTATGGAGAATTCTTGAGAGTACAAGGACGTGAAGCATGGACTTGGAGAGCAAGATAAGGTTGCTACAATTGTGGGAAGTTGGCACGATTTGAGGAACAAGCCAACCCACTTCCCCACTCTCTCCCTCAACGACAAGACACGCCAAGGCTGTTTATTTGAGTAGCCTTCAAGACACTTGAAGACTATAAATATTCTTGGAAGGAGACACTTAAAGATATGCCAATTACACACTTCACACCTTCAAGCATATAGAGATAGAGTTCTTTGTGGTTCGTTTTATCCATCCTCCCATATAATTTCACACTTGATTACCTTGGTTTCAAGTTGTGTGTTGGCTGGCTAGGATTGGATTTCGTTCTTTCTCTCTTGTTCCATAGAACTTACATTGTATTAGTCATAGGGAACAACTTTCGGCTTTTGTAATTCTTTTTATAAAGTGATTATAAAGTCTTGCCTAAGAGGCATCCTCAAGTTATATAATTTATATAACTTGAGAAAAATAATTTTGGTGTCTTTATTCCACTGCAATCTCTTTTACAAAATTGTTTTTATTTTCAAAGTGTGTGTGTGTGTGTGTGTGTGTGCTAACTCAAGTACTATCGTTGGTTCTAATATCACCTTGGATATCATTTGTGTTTCTGGCCGTGACAATTTCAATTGGTATCAGAGCAGGTCACTTGATGATACTAAGTGTTTGATCTATGTGTCATGGCTTTTGATCCTGCAAATCCAACCAAAAACGTCTTCCTGTTTTAGATGGTTCAAATTATGCCTATTGGAAGATCCGTCTTCGGTCGCATATCAAATCAATTGATCTTCGAGCTTGGCGATCTATAGTTAATGGATACTCTCTTCCACTGTTACCTCCTGATGAGGATGGTGACATTCAGATTAAACCCGAAGGCGAGTGGACTAATGAAGAGATTGTCCTTGCTAACTACAATGAGAAAACTCTTAATGCTATTTTTGAGTGAGTTGACATGCACATTTTTAAACTTGTTCAAAATAGTTCCACAACTAAGGAAGCTTGGGATATTTTTACAAAGGTTTTGTGAATGTGATTCTAGTGTGCGTGAAAATAAACTTAGAGGTCTTACTAGCAAGTTTGAAAGGTTGAGAATGGTTGAAAATGATACCATTTCCTCTTATTTTGAAAAATTGTTTGACATTGCTAATGAGTGTCAACTTTTAGGTGAACCTTTTACAAATAAACAATTGGTTTCAAAGGCTATTAGAACTCTCCCTGAGCATTTTAATATGAAGGTTTCATCTATAGAAGAGGCTCACAACCTTTCTACTATGGACATCAATTCCTTAATGAGCATTTTAAAAATTTTTGAGTCAAACCTTGCTGAGCAAAGTGAAGCTTCTATAGGCAAGAGAGTTGCTTTAAAAGTTCAATCCTCTAGTTTATCAAAAGATGAGGATGACAAAAATTTTGAGAAATTAGATGAAGATGCTAGTGTTGCCTTGCTTGCTAGGAAATATAACTCTATGTTAAGAAAGGTTAATAAAGAAAATGTGCAGGTTAAGGCTAAAGAGCAACAAACCAAGGTGTACAATTCAATGTCGAAGAGGACATTTCCATCTACTCAGAAAGGTGGTCCCATAAGAAGAGCATCATCAGATCAATCTAGATCTGATCCGAAGTACCTTGAATCAATCCAATGTCACGCATGCTCTGGGTGGGGTCATTACTCAAACGAGTGTGCTAACACTCTAAGGAAGATGGGGAAGAACCTATGGGTATCCCTCAGTGACAATGAAGATGAGGAGACCAATCAATCTGAAGATTCAGATCAAAGAACAATGGTGGTCACAAATTGTGGCTCGGACACTGACAGTGATACCTCAAGTGATATCCAAGCTGAGATAGCACCTGCGATATCATCTAGTAGGTATACCAATTTTAATTTAATAAATGTTATTTGTTTTGTGTGTTCTGTTAACATGGATGCATGTAGTTCACAAGAGGGTGAACAAAGTAATGAGTTCAGCAAGGATGAACTCATTTGCGGTCTTAAGGACCTTTGCAAAGATTTGCTTGACGAATGGAAGAAAGAGAACAAGAAGGTGGTGTCTCTGTCAAAAGAGGTTCAAGATCTGACTAAAGGCTTGACTAAGTTGGAAGTCCAACTCACAAAAAAGGATGCGAAGCTGGACAAAGTCAAGGCTAAACTTACTTTAGCCGAGACCACATTTAAAAAACTCAACACGGGTTCTTCCAAGCTGGATGAAATCCTTGGGTTGAGCAAACCACTCAAGGCAGGTATGGGTTTTCAAGAGTCTTTAAATGCTATTACATCTACTTTGGCTAATAAAGAAGATAAAATGGTTTTTGTTAAAGAAAGAGACAATGTTCAACTTCTGACTTCTGATAAGATCTCTAACAAAGTCAGAGTATGTAACTATTGTTACTCTACTGGACATTTGAAAAATGATTGTAAAACACTTTTAAAGAAACAGTCCAGTTCCTCAGTGCTACCTGAAGTGTTGCCTAGCACGTCAGATAGCACTTGCAGTCAGAAGAGAAATAATCAAAGTAGGAAAGAATAGAAACCTAAGTCTAATCTAAGATGTGATGTTGTTTACACTGCCTTAAAAACTAATGTTGAAGGTTCATGGTATTTTGATAGTGGTTGTTCACGTCACATGACGGGAACAGAAATGTTTTAAAGGAATATGAACTTATTCAAGGTGGTAGTGTAACATATGATGGTGGTGGCAAGAGTAATATAGTAGGAAAAGACATTCTGAATATACCTGGATTTCCTGCTTTGAAAAATAATTTGTATGTTGATGGACTTGTAACTAATTTAATTAGTATTAGCCAACTTTGTGATGACAATCTTGAAGTGAAATTCTATAAAAACACTAGTGATGTTTTTTATTGTACCAATAACTGTGTTATGTCAGGTACTAGGTCAAGTAATAACTGTTATCTTGTTGAGGATAAACAAGTGTGTCATTCTGTGAGAGTTGATGATGCTACCTTATGGCATCAAAAGTTGGTTCATGTCCATTTTCATAATATTGTGAAACTTCTTAAGGTTGAAGCTATAAGTGGTATTCCTAATCTGGACATAAGTAAGAAAATCATATGTGAAGATTGTCTCAAAGGTAAACAGACACATGTTGCCCATAGTGCTACCCAACATCATGTGGAGTTCTCTGGAACAAACCTTCCAACTTTTACATATGGATTTAATGGGTCCAGTTGAGATAGAATGTTTAGGAGGTAAGAGATATTCTTTTGTCATAGTAGATGATTTTTTGAGATTCACTTGGGTGTATTTTTTTTTAAAAGAAAAATCAGAAACTTTTGAAAAGTTTAAGATCTTACATACTAAAATCAAAAACATGTTTTGTGCTCTTATCATGCGAATAAGGTCTGATCATGGAAATGAGTTTGATAATTCTTTATATTCTACTTTTTGTGAATTAAAAGGAATTCAACATGAAATTGTCTATGGCTAAGAACTTATGAGACGAAACTCACAAGGTGAGATAAAACTCACGGGTGTTGTTCTTAGTGTTGATGACACTAACAACAACACATTCACCAATTCTAGAAAAAGCACAAATCAATAGAAATAAATATAATTTACAGCGGAAGAATTAAAGCAATACACAAGAATATAATTTTTATCAAGTTATATAAATATATAACTTGATGGGTGCCTAAAAGGCAAGACCTTTCTATTAATAATATGAATTCAATACAAGGTCGAGGTTGTTCCTTAATGATAAACGAACCCTGATATAAGGAACAACATACACGAATTCTCTCTGTAAATAAACACTCAAAAACCTCACAAAAATATAAAAATCTATATGAAATATTCGAGTGTTGGACAAAGTGTTGCCGACACTGAATGGCAACACTTGAGAGCAGAATTCTACTTTTCTTGTGCAGATTTGCGTTTTCTGAATTGGATGATCTTCAATGAAGATCCACTGCACTATTTATAGGCCACAAAGTCTTGGAGCCTACTCAAATGATCACCTAACGGTTTGGAGTTTGTTTCCTCCATTTATGCCACTCGCCTCTTTTGTAGGAGCCCTAGTCTTCTCTTGCTTCTCTTGCTTGTACCTCTTAGCTTTGGTTGCCTTGTACTCGACTTGTTCTCCCCTGCATTAGCCGAATAAAATATCTCTGACTTGGTCATCAATTAAACAAATAAACACATGTTTATTTGTTAATTTCTTCTCCTCTTCGTGATTAACGCCTGGGCTGTTTCTGTTGCTGATTTTAAGCTCATTTTAAGGTGACTAACTACTGTTATATAAACATTAATTTACCCATTAATATTTGTGAAAAATACAGTAACTAACTCAGTGTCGCCAATTCCAAATGGCAATACTTTTGGCAACACCAGTGGCAACACTGGTTTGCAACACTTGGGATGACATTCATGACAACACATGATCTAACATTAACACAACATGAATTTTCTGCTCCTAAAACACCTCAACAAAATGGGGTGGCTGAAAGGAAAAGTAGGACCTTGCTTGAAATGGCCCGTGTGATGTTGTTTTCAAAAAGGATTTCAAAAAGGTTTTGGGCTGAGGCTTGTCACACGGCCGATAGAGTTTTTCTAAGACCCGGTACAACAATAACACCATATGAAATTTTGAATTGTTGGATACCAAAAGTTTATTATTTTCATATATTTGGGTGTGTGTGTGTTTTGTTCTAAATGATCGGTTACTTAGCTAATTTTGACTCTAAAAGTGATAAGGCAATATTTCTTGGGTATGCTCAGAACAGTCGAGTATATAGGGTTTATAACCTTAGGTTAAAAACCATTCAAGAATCAGTTAACATTGTTTTTTATGACTTAGCAAGTGTTACAGGTGATGGAGTGCAGGAATCTTCATTGATATTACTGGAAGAGCTTGAGGAACAAAGTAAAGGGAGTAATACCACAGGTGCTGACCAGTGTGTTGCCACGAAAGGAATAGCATCTCAGGTATCACCTGAAGCCAGTCCAACAACTGAAAATGACAAACAGTCTGATGATAATGCTGATGTGCATGGAGATTTAAGAAGGGATCCACCAGCTAGGATCAGAAGAGATTATCCTTCTTCTCAGATTATTGGAGAAGCAAATAAAGGGGTACGAACAAGGAACAATGAGCCTATTAGTTACCGTGAAATGGTAAGGTATGTGTGCATGTCCACCACATACCATAAGGTAAAATATTCGTGTTTTGTTTCCTCTTTAGAACCCAAGAATGTTTCAGAAGCTTTAAAAGATAATTTTTGGATACATGCCATGCAAGAGGAACTTGAACAATTTGCTCGTAACGAAGTTTGGTGTTTAATACCACATCCCATTAACACTAATGTAATTGGTACAAAATGGATTTTCAAAAATAAATCGGACGAGCAAGGAAATATTGTTCGAAATAAAGCCCATCTCGTGGCTCAAGGTTACACACAAATTGAAGGTGTTGACTTTGATGAGACCTTTACTCCAGTAGCTCGAATTGAGTCCATAAGACTCCTCTTGGAAATAGCTTGTTATCTAAAAACTACCTTGTTTCAAATGGATGTTAAAGATGCCTTTTTAAATGGTTATTTAAATGAAAAAATTTATGTTGAACAACCAAAAGGATTTGAAGATCCTCATCAACCAAACCACGTATATAGACTTGATAAATCCCTATATGGCTTGAAACAAGCTCCACGTGCGTGGTATGATCGCCTAATCTCTTTCTTACTTGAATATGGTTTTACAAGAGGTGAAGCCGATATGACTTTATTCATTTTAAGGCATGGAAAAGAAATAGTCATTGTTCAAATCTATGTTGATGACATAGTCTATGACTCTACGTCTCAAACGTGTTTAAAAGATTTTGTAGAGGCTATGACTTCAACTTTTGAAATGAGCATGATTGGTGAGTTAGCATTCTTCTTAGGCTTGCAGGTGAAACAATCTAGTGAAGGGATATTTATCTCACAAAGCAAGTATGCATAAATCTTAGTGAAACAGTTTGGGTTGGAGGGGCAAAAAGCTCTATGATTCCTATGTGTTCATTTCTTAAACTTGGTAGAGACCAAGTAGGTGAGGATGTTGATCCTACTTTATATCGTTCCATGATAGGTAGCCTTCTCTATCTCACTTCTAATCGTCCTGATATCATGTTTAGAGTGTGTGTCTGTGCACGTTATTAAGCCAATCCTAAAGTCTTCCACCTTAATTCTGTAAAAAATTAATTAAATATGTTTCTGAAAGAAGTGAATTAGGGATTTGGTTTAGTAAAGATACTAATACAAATTTGGTAGGCTTTAGCGACTCGAATTGGGCGGGGGATATAGATGATAGGAAGAGTACTAGTGGGGGTTGTTTTTACTTGGGTAACAATTTAGTTTCATGGTATAATTGTAAACAAATTGTGTCACTCTTTCCATGGCTGAATCTGAGTATGTTGCAGCTGGTAGTTGTTGCTCACAACTTATTTGGCTAAAACATATGCTAGATGATTATGGCCTTGAGAGTAATTCTTTGACTATGTACTGTGATAACTTGAGTGCTATCAATATTTCAAAAAACCCTGTTCAGCAATCACGTACTAAGCGCATAGATATACGTTATCACTTTTTTAGAGATATGATAGATAAAGACCTAATTAACATTGATCATATTGATACTAAGTATCAATTGGCTGACATTTTCACCAAGTCCTTAGACCACGAGGGATTTTCTAGCTTGAAAAGATCTCTTGGTCTTTGTAATCTCTGAGTTTGTTTGTCAGTGCTACCTCAGGTGATGTTGTCACTTAGGGTAACACTTGTATATTAGTGTAGTTTTTCTTCTGTTTATATTTAATATATATATATATATATATATATATATATATATATATATATATATATATATATATATATATATATATATATATATATTCTTTTAATCTGGTTAGCTTAGTTCTGACCGTGGCACATGCTGGCCTTTTTGTTATGATAGGTTATCACCTAGGTTAACATGTTTGATATCATTCCCTTTCATGTGCTTAAAGTGACGAAGTCACTAATGATGTTATATGATAAATAAAAGGCAAAGAGGCTATTTTTCCATACTATTCTCTCGGGCTCGGGGCACGGCGTTCGCTGCGACGATGTACTCTTGCCAATGAGAATGTATGAGGTAATTTATGCTTAGTATTAGGGATATAGAGCTCGCTACTATATTTTACCCTACTTGAAAGGCATAAATCAATATTTCTTTACACTTGAAATAAAACTCGGGGCACGGAGCTCGTTACTACGATACTTCCTTGTTTAAAGAAGTGAGATGAGATTTTTTTAACTAGCAATGCCTCATATATATTGTTATGTCTAAAGTGCTTGAAAATGACTTGTTATGCCTCAAGTGCTTAAAAATGTCTAAGCTTGTTATGCCTCAAGTGCTTGAAAATGAATATATTTATCAAGGTATGTTTATCTTATATGCTACTCTATGTGTTACCATCATTGCCTTAACACATTAGTGTGTGCTATATTAGTTTTGTATTCTTTATTTTCGAAAATTGTTGATTAATTTTTTAAAATCTGAAAGTCTCATTTAAAGAGTTTACGATTTTGAAAACGTCTTCAACAAGTTTCCTTTATCTTTGGTAAACTTTGTTGAGTAAAAAAACCCATATATTTTGATAGGTGTAATCATTTTTTTCGGGTTTTTGTTACAAAATTGTGTTTACTTATTTTTTATTTTCGTTTTACTTAAAAAAAAAAATTGTTTTTAATTTTTTTAACAACCGTGTTTTTTTTTGTTATTGGAGTTTATTAGGGTGAGTGGTTAAGTTTATTTAAAAAAGGATTTGTAGGGGTTGTAATAGAGGGTTTATAGGGTTTAAATTAGATAGGTCTCATCATGTCTAATTACAAATAAAATTTTTGTTCCCTATCTTAACCAACCTCCTATTTTCTCTCTAAATTCCTCTTATCTCTCTAACCGTCTCTCTCTCCCCATTTTTAATCCCTCTCAGCGTCTCACTCTCTCTCCATTCTAGGTCAAAATACTTTTCAAAAATTCTCAAAAATTACCATGGCATCTACTTCCAAAATCAATATCGAACCCTCAAACATCGACCAAATGGACATCTCGCCTAGCATTGCACCTAGTGCAGTTTCTTCTGTAGCCATGAAAATTTCTCCCATGATTACACCCACTTATTCTCCTCCCATAATGACCATAGTTCCAGCTGTTGTCCCTGTCTCCTCTTTTGCTCAAGATATTCTCAAAGTTACACCCATTCCAGCCGAATCGAAAGAAAAGAGGATAAGAAAAGCTCTCTCAACCAAATTATCTCCTCAAGTTGCAAAGTGAAGGTCTTCTAACCGAATCAGATCAATCAGGTCCAAGGCCACCTCAAATCACCTCTGATCCGGTTGAATTGTCAGAAAGTTCCGTGGATTTGTTGTCTGCTCATATGTGTGATGATGCCCGATTTTTGAAATCAAACGGAGTCGCCACGCCATTTTTGTTTTAAGGGCCAAAACTTTGAAAAATGCCCGAGATTAGATATTTGGATTCGGAGGTCACGTTACACGCCGGGAAGAACGTTAGTGTTCACCCGGAATGCCTCATAAAACGAGTCTTCCAGACATTAAAAACCATTTGTGTGTGTGTGTGTGTGTGTGTTTTGGCCAAAATAAGTTGAAACTGAAAAGTAAAAATGGGAACTCTTTATTAGACTTTGAATAAGTCCCATGATTTTTGGTGTGATTTTTGGGTTGAGTTTTGGGACTCAAAAGATTTTTTGAAGTTGAAAAACATTTCTGCCAGAATGAAAAAGGCAGTGGACACTTTATTTTAAAATGGGTTTAAGGGCTTAAAAATCTCAGAATCTGGGGAAAGTCCGAGAATGAAAGTTGTTCAAAACACCCTAATCAAGGTTTCTGTAAAATGACTTTCCCATTTGGAGATGATTTGGTAGACAAAAACCTTCTGGAAAACTCAGATGTGAAATCTGGATTTCCAGAGACTGATGAACTGACCTTTAAAAGATAATTTGAAAAAGGGAGTTTTACTCACGAAAAAAATAAAGTAAAAATATGTATGGAAATCTATGGATGTTGTCTACAAAAAGTATTTTGTAGTCAACACCAAATTCCAAGTTTCTGTATGTCCAAAAAATTAGACCATGGACAGAGGTCTTAGAGAAAGGCTACTGGACAGCAACTTTCTCTTGAAGAAAAACATGATTTTAAAGGGGGTTTGGCATCCATGCTTGTCCCCATTTCCCTAAGCTTTGATTAGTTATCACTAAACATTTTAGTGGTGATCTACTATATCAAGCTATCCTTGGGGTACATTAGGACTTAAGCATTTCATTTGCTTGGGAAGGGGAATTTTATCCTTGAAAATGAAGATTTGATGTATGAAAATGATTTTTAGGGTTTTGAAAATGTGTTTTCAAGTAAGTAAAAACACTTTGAAAGTAATGTTGATCCTTGTAGAGGATCATCCATGGAGATGAACTTCCATGGTGATCCTCTTGGATCTTAAAGCAAGAAATGAACAAATTACATCTTCAAAGTTTGAGATGCATGCATGTATGAAAGAGATTTAGGGTTGGGAGAGGGAGGTTATACCTATCTTCCCTTGTATTTGTGTTTGTGTTTGAGTGGATTATAGGCTTGAAAGTGTTTAGTGTTTGAATGTGTTTAGGGTTTGTGATTAGAGTTGGTCAAAGAGAAAACAAGTAGATAACACTTAAGTCCTCTATATTTTCTCTCTAATCCTCCTCTTAAGGGGTGATTGAAGCTTGGTCTTGTGTATGAATGGGAGTGATTTGAGAGTATTTGGAGTGAGTGGTATTTGGGAAAGATTCAAGAGAAAATGGTAGCAATCTAAGGATTCCCACTGTTTTCTCTTTATTTTTCGCCAGAGTGCTGTTGCTGTGAGTGAATTGTGTTTTTTATTTCTGTGACTGAAGGCCTCAATTTATAGCCCTCTGAAATTGACATAGTCATCCGCGCGGACATGAGTGGAAGCGTGCACTGTTCATTAAATGCAGCTCCAGGCTTTGGACATAAGGAATATTTCCAGAAAATTCAAACTGGTTGCTGTTTTTCAGCTAACCAGATTAGGATTTTTCCAATTTCTTTTCTTTTTGAGATTCTTTTCTTGGCTTATCTTTAAATAGCAATGCCTAATCTACCCTTGCTTTGTTAGAAATGTTAGGAATGTTAAGACTTTCGTTAATTTTCTAACGAAAATACTAACAACTCAAATTGGAGCACTTACAGTAGCCCCTCGGCGACGGCGCTTTCGAAGGAAGCGGGGTCGTCAATACGAGTAAGGCTCCATATTTGACAGGATGATCAAGTGATCGAGTGGCTGGACCTAGCGATAGGCTACCTACGTATCCCGAATGGGAATCAAGCCGGCCGTAGTTCGGGTCTTTCGACTATCTTCAGTCGTCGACCCTGGAGTGACTGTTTTAGGATGTCAACCTGGTGAGCGAGTTCTGCAGTCGGTTGCTGAAAGAAACTCTGCTGGGGATAAGAGATGACCATTTTGGTCTGGTGGCTGAAATTGTATATCCGCTCTGCTGGGAATAGGAATGACCATTTCGGTCTGATGGCTGAACCTAATGGTAGGCTACCTACGTATCCTTAAGAGGAATCAAGTCAGTCGTAGTTCGGGTCTTTCGATGCTGACCCTAAGGTGACTATTTTAGGATGTCAACCTAAGATTTGACTATTTTTGGGAAGTCACCATAAGATTTGACTATTTTTGGGAAGTCGCCCTAAGATTTGACTATTTTTGGGAAGTCGCCCTATGATTTGACTATTTTTGGAAAGTCGCCCTATGATTTGACTATTTTTGGGGAAGTCGCCCTAAGATCTGACAATTTTTGGGAAGTCGCCCAAAGATCTGACAATTTTTGGGAAGTCGCCCAAAGATCTGACTGTTTTTGGGAAGTCACCCTAAGATCTGACTATTTTTGGGAAGTCGCCCTATGATTTGACTATTTTTGGGAAGTCGCCCTGGTAATAATTTCGGTTTGTCGAATTAGGGGATGATTGCGATTTATCGCTTTCCTAGTGTTGTGTGTGATAGCGTTTTAGGTGCCTCAAACCTTAATGATGATGTCTTAGGTGCCTTGAACCTTGATGATGGCGTCTTAGGTGCCTCGAACCTTGATGATGGTGTCTTAGGTGCCTCGAACCTTGGTGATGGGTGATCTGGAGGTATCAACTTGTTTTGAAACGATTTCCTTCGATGTTCGTATCCTTTCGTTGGGGACGGACTCTGAGGGGATAGACAGTCTTTTGGTGGACTTCATTTGAAGGGACCGGAATTCCGTTAACTTTTGTCGGGGATGAACCTAAGCTGAGGTTTAGTTCAGAAGTATGAACCTAAATGAGAATTCAGTTCAGGAGTATGAACCTAAATGAGGACTCAGTTCAGGAGTATGAACCTAAGTGGGGACTCAGTTCAGGAGTATGAACCTAAATGGGGACCTAGTTCAGGAGTATGATCCTAAGTCGGGGTTTCAGTTCAGGAGCATGAACCTAAATGGGGACTCAGTTCAGGAGTATGAACCTAAATGGGGACTTAGCTCAGGAGTATGAACCTAAGTGGGGACTCAGTTCAGGAGTGTGAACCTAAATGGGGACTTAGCTCAGGAGTATGAACCTAAGTGGGGACTCAGTTCAGGAGTATGAACCTAAATGGGGACCTAGTTCAGGAGTATGATCCTAAGTCGGGGACTCAGTTCAGGAGTATGAACCTAAATGGGGACTTAGCTCAGGAGTATGAACCTAAGTGGGGACTCAGTTCAGGAGTATAAACCTAAATGGGGACCTAGTTCAGGAGTATGATCCTAAGTCGGGGACTCTGTTCAGGAGTATGAACCTAAATGGGGACTTAGCTCAGGAGTATGAACCTAAGTGGGGACTCAGTTCAGGAGTATGGACCTAAATGGGGACATAGTTCAGGAGTATGATCCTAAGTCGGGGACTCAGTTCAGGAGTATGAACCTAAATGGGGACATAGTTCAGGAGTATGATCCTAAGTCGGGGTTTCAGTTCAGGAGTATGAACCTAAATGGGGACTCAGTTCAGGAGTATGATCCTAAGTCGAGGTTTTGTACCTGAGGGAGACTGTTTGAGGGCATTCTCATTGGGGAAGATTTGAGCTTACGAGGATTACCGGGGAAAAGGGTGACCGTGTTGGTCAAGTGGCTGGACCTATGGTAGGCTACCTACGTATCCCGAGTGGGAATCAAGCCTGGACGTAGTTCGACAACTGCTGGGGATGGTCTTTGATGGTTTGACGGTATTCGGGAGTCACCCGAGGTTTGACTGTTTTTGGGAAGTCGCCCTAAGATTTGGTGATAATGTTCTTTTAGAAAAGTAGTTGACTAAGATATGCTTTCATACTGTCTTTGTGCTTACCTGTAGCTGCCGGAAGGACTGAGGCTACGGCTGATGTTGATGAAGAGTTGTTGGGTTGCCGTTCGTGGGACGGTTTCTGCTGACGATTTGCTGTCTTTGGAGGCATTTTGACCTGAAGGAGGAGTTTGGTTGAGTCTGCATCTTGCTGGTGATCGTCAACCTTGTAGAAGTTGTTGAGCTTGTCTTCACATTGGGACTTCTTGCTTTTGAGAACTTTGTGTCTCTGACCGATTTGCATTTGAGAACTTGGTGTCTCTAACCGAGTTGTATCTGAGAACTTGGCGTCTCTGACCGATTTGTATTTTGAGAAGTTGGCGTCCCTGATCAAATTGTATTTGAGAACTTGGCGTCTCTGACCGAATTGTATTTGAGAACTTGGCGTCTCTGACCGATTTGTAGACACCGGAGGCGGTCTTCATATGTTTGTGAATGTTGGGGGTTATTTTCACCAAGTTGCAGACGCCGGAACTTGTCTTTGACAAGCTATAGACATGGGGGATATCTTTGCCAAACTGTAGATGCTGGAGGTCGTCTTCATCCATTTGTGGACATTGGAGGTCGTCTTTGGTGGAGACCATTCTCGCTGCGGAGAGGCTTCGGGTAGTGATGGAAAACTGGTCTTTCGTGCTTGAATTGCTACATTTGTTAGTAGAGGGACAAATGCACATATGACATTCATGATGATGGTTGCATGCATAGAATCAAAATGATTATGGGAACATCAGTGCATATGTTCGCGAGATGATGCATTTACTTGCTTTTGGAGATGCACTTAGCCTAAGCTTTTGGCAGGAAAATTATGACTTAGGATTGTTCCTATTGATTCAAGTTTTGTGCATGCTACATGAACCCTGGGGAGATTTTTTTTGGGAATGCATGTGGTGAGAGGGGATGTATTGGAATGTATGTGTCTTGAAACTGTTTGGAACAAATTTTGAGCAAGTGGGAGGGGGGTGAAAGCCCTAGATCGCGATTTAAACAGCGGTTGTTAATGAGGTTTTGTTAACAGTATCGCATGGACCTCAATTTTGATGATATTGGATTCGGATCCCGGATCTTGGTTAAAATTTTCCCTCTCAATCTTGGTCATTTGAAGCTGATGCCGACAGGCTGTAGAGTACGTCGGTATGAGTGAAACTTCTTTCATTTGGGTGAGCTGTGACTTGGCCGAGACCTTGTTCGGAGAATGATTTGATGAAATTGCTACTGCTGGGAGAAACCCCAGTTCTTAAATTCCGATGCTACGGGAAGCTGCTATGTACCAAGTTCTGAAGCTGAAAATCTAGTTGTTGATGTGCCTAAACCTTTCTTGTGACTTGATAAAATTCATGTTCAAAAGACCATCTTGACAAAGCCCCCGGATCCCTTCTTTGGCAAAGCCCCGGTTTGAAGAACTGAGTAGGCGAAGTCCAGATTTTGAAGAAGTGACTTGGCGAAGCCCCAATCTTATAACCTTGTTGTGATTCCGATATAATTAGCAGAGCCCCAATCTGATTGGTAATGCAAAGTAATCCTGAAAATAATCTGACAAAGATCGAATCTATCTCGTTGTGAAGAACCCAATGTGGACCCAAAGATGACTATAGGAGCCCCAGCTTGAAGAGCCGATACATGAAAAACACAGGAGAACCGCTTAGCAAAGCCCCAGTGAAGAAATCTCGAGTAGTCTTACAGAGGCACCCATCTTTTCGGACCTTAGTCAATCACCACCGGACAAGACTCAGAAATGTTTACGTGCAGGGGCATATCTTTTGAAAGGTGGGAATGTCTCCCGAATTTGTGTATGACACTCTCGCTTTTGGTTTGACTCTTTTGAGAGAGTATAAGCATCACAAGGCGTGGAAAAGTGTATGGAAGCCCCTGCTGACAGAAAGACAGTGTTTGGCTCTATTTCCCTATGATGGAGAGAGAGAAGACTTGTCGAGACACTTGAAAACTTGTTTTATTCGTGATGATCACAAGGCTGCTTAAAACCCTTTGTTAATGTTCGGGTTATTCAACCCCTAAATCTGATATGAACAAATATTTTGATTAATCACAAGGAGAAAGCCAACTGATATCGAGAATCAAGCTCGGAAAGTGTGTAGGGACGATCCTTGATGAGACCGGATTTTTTTTTCGAGATTTGTTTGTGATTTCGACCGGACCAATTATGATTGCCTACGTTCCCCTCATCATGAGG
Organism: Adenophora triphylla var. japonica; assembly: GCA_022495995.1. Classification (NCBI taxonomy): domain Eukaryota; kingdom Viridiplantae; phylum Streptophyta; class Magnoliopsida; order Asterales; family Campanulaceae; genus Adenophora; species Adenophora triphylla. Next base: position 354,601 of record JAFEMH010001680.1, read on the forward strand.
AGCTCAGGTCGCCGTAGTTCGGGCTTAGCCCGATTGAAGAGAGAATGAATGTGAAAGTTCGAGATTTTGAGGTCCTTTGAGGATTTTGAGGATTGGAGATTCGAATAACATATCCCCTTAGAGTGTCCATGAAAGACACGGATGCGGAGCCCCAATGGGACATCCACGGCAAGTGTTTGTGGAGGAGAAATTAAATATGCTCACATGAAATGTCGAATGAATCAGATTTGAATTTGCACAATCTTTGATTGATGATTTTGAATCAAGATGGATTAGATTCCAATTTAAGCAAGCAATGAAGCATCAAATTGATTTAGATCTTAAAGATATTACGGTGAAATTGCTATCCGATAGGAATTACAGCTGGGTTTCCGGGCTTCGATCGACCATCGGGTGATTTGGGAAATTATGACCTCTTAAGATGAGAGGTCGGCTGGGCCTTTTACTGACTGAACCTCTAAAGATGAGAGGTTGGCTTGTACGGATGTGTTTGGGAAATCTACGGTGATGAAGATTGATTGCCTCTAAGAAGGAGAGGTCAGATTTTGACTTTGGCCAAAGGCTAGGGTAATGGTAATGGGAATATCCTCTAAAAGCGAGAGGGTGGCTTGGGATTGATTTAAGGTAATGGTGAGAGTAAGTCCAGGCCGTCGAGAACTTTTGCGAACTTGTGAGAACTCGGGCTCCCTTTTTGGAGAGCTTCTTGAGGAGTCGGGGACTTTTGCTGAATTGTGAGGATCGACAGTCCCCCCCCCCTTTTTTTTTTTTTTTTGGAAGGCCTCCTGAGGAGTTGAGGATTATCTTTGTCCTTCCTTCATGGCTTGAGATATTTTGCGCATCGCCGACTCTCGAAGCTAACTTCTTGGCCTTGCTTGGACTTCTCTCGCAAGGAGCAAATGTGATGGCTAAACAGGTTTCAAAACACGCCGATCTTGAAATGAAAGGTATTATTTGGTGAGGGTGAGGTAACGGCTTTCCTATGGGTGAAAGGCTTCAAATTCCGCAATCCCTACCGGATGACCTAATTGAGATTAAGTCTTCATTGCTTGCTTAAGCTTTTAATGAGAAAAGATCTCGTGCAAATTCATCGAGCAACGAAATGACAAGGATGATGTGAGCATACGAGATGCAAGAGGGGAGTTGGTAAGCCCCACTGAGAAGGATATCAATTGACTTTCTCACTCCAATTAATTTGAATATTAATCATTTCAAAGAATTAGTGGTTGAGCAGCACAAGTGATCATTTTGGATAAAACCATTTCAATTAAGTGTAACGTGGGTGCGCAAGTGATGTCTCGAGTCTAGCAAGAAAAGAAAGAAGGCTTATATAAAAGTTAGACATTTAACTAATATGTCCAAAATGGACTTACAACGACAAATGTCCAGGAAGGACTTAGGTGAAAGAGAAGCACTAGAACCTACGAAGGTTGACTTAAAAGACTATTTTAGAGATAGGTAGCCCCTAGTCCAGCCGCTCTTTGCTATTGGACCATGCATTTACTCTTCGACGCTGGAGATGGGAGCTATCGCAGATCTTTCCACCAGGATTTCTTTGGCAATCCCTTGCTCAACCCAAATTGCCATTGCCTCGCGATGACCGGTTCATCGATCTCACAAAAGGGCGAGTCAAATTCCCTTATGCCCACGAAGTCTTGAATCACCAAACTTGACCATGTTGACGCTCATGTTGTTATTTCTAGGGAACGGGTTACTGATAGTATTGGGCCCTTCAGGCACCTCTAACTTCCCTTGCTCAATCAAACCTTGGATTGCCTTTTTCAGGGGGACGCAATCGTCTGTCAAGTGCCCATGGTACTGATGAAAGGCACAATGCTTGGAGGTATCCAAAGGAGCATCGGGGTTTCGGGCCGATAATTTTCTAAAGGCCTGAGCAAACCTTCTTTTACCAAACCTCAAGATATCACTCAAAGGCATCCCAAAGTTTCTTAAGTCTTGGAGCCGGGATCCTGACGCATCAGTTTCTTGAGAACAAAGGGAGTGGCATTGTTAGTCCCGTCCCGAATAGGGCCGGGCAGAGTCGTGGTCGAGGTGGATGAAGCCCGATATCTCGTAGGTAGGTGCAACAACTTGCCATTGATTGTGAGCCCTCTCAAATTTAGCCCCGAATTAACCATTGCGCGCAAGTCTCGCGTAGGGGAAGTGACCGAGGGAGGCTCTCGATGTGGTTTCGTACATGACCGAAAGACGTCCAATTGTTCCTCTTCGTAAGGAGGAATGGCCATCTCACCGAAGTTTCGTATTCCACCGCTTGTAGAAATCCCCGATGTTCTCGTCTGACGCCGCATCCGTTGTCTCGCAGATCAACTATATTTGTTTCCCATTCCAAGTTAGCTTTGTACTTCTCTCGTGAAAGCACTAGTGATCTCGGTCCCATGTGGCCCCGGCCTCGGGTTTTAAGCGGAAGAACCATTTCAAAGCCCCCGACTTCAAAGAGAGACCGAAGTAGTCTGGCCAACCGCCGGTTTGTGCATCCCTTAGCTTTCATTGCCAAAGTGTATGTATCTAGGTGAGTTTTTGGGCATGCAAGCCCCATCAAACAGATCTAGATTAGGCATCACGAATTTGTGGGGCAGGGCACAATGGAGTCCGGGTCCGTAGGCCTAAGGCGTACTTCTTAGCGGTCAATTCAAGCAATATGCGCTTTCATTTCCTTATGTTGTTCCATGAACCAAAGCCGATGAGGATCTTGTGGTGGAACCATGGCATTCAATCCAGCTGATCGAGCAAGAGTGAGGAGTTACCACCGGCGGCACACTCGGTGGAAGGGATACCATACTCCGGGCATAGGTGAAAACCCGTCCTTGGCCCAAATTACCCCTGGAATGTAGGTAGGAGCTTGGGCAAAGGGATAAAACCCAATGCTTGCCGTCGCTTCCCATCGCGCAGAAGGTGGAGGCAGACCGAGGTAGCCGAATAGCTCGGGTTCCCTGAGTGAGACCCATAAGTAGGCTTAGATGCGGGTTGCCGTCCCCGGTTGTTGAATTGCATGGCCGGGCTATGGCGATGGTGTATAACCCGGGTACTGCGGTCCCGGTGATTCTCGATGAAACCGGGATGGAGGTTTGCAACCCATCGAACCCCGAGTGAGAAATGGGTTTGTGAAAGCCGTGTTAGGAGCGCCGAGCTAGCATCATTCTCGAGGAAGGGCTCCCGACCGTTGTCCCGACTGCATCGCTGGGGGCATTCCAAACCGTTGCCGTGAAGGTCCTGGATTGATCGGTTCCAAACCGAGGTGGGATTCCAATTTGCCGGGCATTCCGAGGTAACCCCAACCACGAGAAGACATTCCGTATCGGCTTTGTCCCCACCGAGGAACCGTGAACCGATTAGTGTCGTCAGCCGCATGGATCCGGTGGTCTCGTGGTCGGGAGCCGGGCCGACCCGAATATCGAGGAGCATGGGTTCTCGTAGTGGTACCATAGGAGGTGGGCGGTGGCATCCTGGAGTAATCGTGGCGACCGAGAGTAGGATTCGCATCCTCTTCTTCTTCCACGGTGAAGGTGCCATCTGGATTGAGGCCGGCGGCCAAACCATGGCTTTGATAGCCTCCATAAGGCTATTCACCGTGCTTCCCGTCGTAATCTCATTTGTTTCGCTAACCGATTCCACCGCCGTTCGTCTCGAGGGGTCCCGGAGGCGGAGTGACGTTGTCCCCATCATTACTGCCGATGTAGACATTCTCAAACCCGGAGTCGAACAAACGGCGAAGCCGACGATGCGCTTGACTCTTCCCAACTGATCAAACGGTGACCCTGTCCTAACCAACCTTTGTGAGGAGTCGCGGGGAAAAGACACGAGGGTTCGATGTCCTGGGAATGAAGGAGGGTAGGTGTTTGGGCTTTGGACTCATGCAACATGCGCTTATTTGTTCTTGTTTACTTAAAACATGTTTTATTAACCTAATCGGTTGGAAAAGATTGCTCTTCTTTTCGCAAACTACTCGGGATCCGGATCAAGTGGGCCCCGTCACTACGTCTATAAGCCCCTCGTATTCCACCCGTATTTCGACCTCCTGTGGTGGATGCCGGCGAGGGTCCTATAGGGCAAGCGGGTCCCACCGACCGAAAGAAAAATGTTCCTAAAAGTCTCGGCGGGTAATCGAGTCTTAACGAGCATTCGATGTAAATTACGGACAAAGCCGACGTCAAAGTCAAGATCATGTCCGAGGGCTCGACAAAAAGCCTGGCATGATTTGGACCGATAAATGTCCACAATTGATCTTGACTTGTCGTCAATTAGGCCGTAATTAGGCATGGAATAATCATTAATCCTTGATGACTCAAAGTGTCATGCCGGGAGTCAGTTGTATAATTTGTGCCGCCGTAGTCAAAGTCAAGGCGCCACCAATATCCGGGTCAAAGTCCCTGACGGAAAACCGGCAGAACTTCGACTGATTAGGGTCCCCGAAAGATATTGACTTGGTATGCCGACTAAGGCTTGAAAGGAAAGGTCTATACACAGACAGGGCATGACACAAACCAGACTAAAAACCAACCGGGTCTCGGACAAAGTGTGTCACGGACAAGTGCATGGTCGACACGAGGCTCCATGGGATGTTTGGGTAGTCCCGTTCTTGAACCGAGAGGCGTAATAAGACCAAACGGGCCGCGACAGGGATTTCCCCGGGTTAGGGACGTAGTGTGCAGTGTAAGGTCACGTGCGCGTAGTGTGCAAGCAGTCTATCTTCTTTTTCTGAGTAAAATAGAAATTTTTCATGTGTCTTAAAAAGTATGATGCATGATTTTTTTTGTTTTTTGAAAATTTTCTTCTTTTTTTTTTGAAAATATTTTTTTTGAATTTTTTTTTTGATTTTTTTTTTGAAAGCAAATAACACATATGCACATAATTCAAGGCAACGGGTCCGATAGTCAAAATTTTGACTTTTCCGAGGCGGCCAAAAACAACACGAAAATGTGAAAAATCAACACACACACAACAAATGATTTCAAATGCCGGGACGGAAGCTTGACCCTCAAAAGCTTTTCTTTTTTTTTTGAAAACAATGACACCGGTACGTGGGATTGTTAAACCACAATTTATCCCCGACTCGTGTTAGGAGGCGATAACGGGAAGTTTAATGATTTCCACCGATATACCAAATATCTTTTTTTTTTAAAGATAAAGCTTATTAAATCCCCAGCGGAGTCGCCACTGTGATGATGCCCGATTTTTGAAATCAAACGGAGTCGCCACGCCATTTTTGTTTTAAGGGCCAAAACTTTAAAAAATGCCCGAGATTAGAGATTTGGGTTCGGAGGTCACGTTACACGCCGGGAAGAACGTTAGTGTTCACCCGGAATGCCTCGTAAAACGAGTCTTCCAGACATTAAAAACCATTTGTGTGTGTGTGTGTGTGTATTTTGGCCAAAATAAGTTGAAACTAAAAAGTAAAAATTGGGAACTCTTTATTAGACTTTGAATAAGTCCCATGATTTTTGGTGTGATTTTTGGGTTGAGTTTTGGGACTCAAAATATTTTTTGAAGTTGAAAAACATTTCTGCCAGAATGAAAAAGGCAGTGGACACTTTATTTTAAAATGGGTTTAGAATCTGGGAAAAGTCCGAGAATGAAAGTTGTTAAAAATACCCTAAACAAGGTTTCTGTAAAAGAACTTTACCATTTGGAGATGATTTGGTGGACAAAAACCTTCTGGAAATCTCAGATGTGAAATCTGGATTTCCAGAGACTGATGAACTGACCTTTAAAAGATAATTTTAAAAATGGAGTTTTACTCACACAAAAAATAAATTAAAAATATGTCTGGAAATCTCTGGATGTTGGCTACAAAAAGTATTTTGTAGTCAACACCAAATTCCAAGTTTCTGTATGTCCAAAAAATTAGACCATGGACATAGGTCTTAGAGAAAGGCTACTGGACAGCAACTTTCTCTTGAAGAAAAACATGATTTTAAAGGGGGTTTGGCATCCATGCTTGTCCCCATTTCCCTAAGCTTTGATTAGTGATCACTAAACATTTTAGTGGTGATCTACTATATCAAGCTATCCTTGGGGTACATTAGGACTTAAGCATTTCATTTGCTTGGGAAGGGGAATTTTATCCTTGAAAATGAAGATTTGATGTATGAAAATGATTTTTAGGGTTTTGAAAATGTGTTTTCAAGTAAGTAAAAACACTTTGAAAGTAATGTTGATCCTTGTAGAGGATCATCCATGGAGATGAACTTCTATGGTGATCCTCTTGGATCTTAAAGCAAGAAATGAACAAATTACATCTTCAAAGTTTGAGATGCATGCATGTATGAAAGAGATTTAGGGTAGGGAGAGGGAGGTTATACCTATATTCCCTTGTGTTTGTGTTTGTGTTTGTGTTTGAGTGGATTCAAGGCTTGAAAGTGTTTAGTGTTTGAATGTGTTTAGGGTTTGTGATTAGAGTTGGTCAAAGAGAAAACAAATAGATAACACTTAAGTCCTCTATGTTTTCTCTCTAATCCTCCTCTTAAGGGGTGATTGAAGCTTGGGCTTGTGTATGAATGGGAGTGATTTGAGAGTATTTGGAGTGAGTGGGATTTGGGAAAGATTCAAGAGAAAATGGTGGCAATCTAAGGATTCCCACTGTTTTCTCTCTATTTTTCGCCAGAGTGCTGTTGCTGTGAGTGAGTTGTGTTTTTTATTTCTGTGACTGAAGGCCTCAATTTATAGCCCTCTGAAATTGCCATAGTCATCCGCGCGGACATGAGTGGAAGCGTGCACTGTTCATTAAATGCAGCTTCAGGCTTTGGACACAAGGAATATTTCCAGAAAATTCAAACTGGTTGCTGTTTTTCAGCTTACCAGATTAGGATTTTTCCAATTTCTTTTCTTTTTGAGATTCTTTTCTTGGCTTATCTTTAAATAGAAATGCCTAATCTACCCTTGCTTTGTTATAAATGTTAGGAATGTTAAGACTTTCGTTAATTTTCTAACGAAAATACTAACAACTCAAATTGGAGCACTTACAATATGAGTGACGAAAATTTTGATGCTAGCAAGGAGAAGGAACCTTCTGAAGACTCGTTTGATGCTTGGGTTGATGCTGAGGATGAAGAAACTCTGGTTGATTTCCAGATGAAAAAGGCCAATGGCAAGGGTTTAGTGAGTGCTACCAAGGGTGCTACCAAGAGAAAGATATCATATGAGGTAACACTTGCTCCCTCTAATGTTCCTTCAAAGTCTTTTCTTAGTGATCATGAGTTATCTGGTGATAAGTTTGTACAAAATGAGGAAGATAATGCTTTTTCTAAACCTTTTCTTACTTTGGAGTTTTATAAGAAAGAAAATATGGAATTTTGGCTTAACAACCTGAGGAAGAAAGTTTTTAAAGAAAAGCATATTGATGAGGAACAACTGGGTAAAGAAGGGATGGTTCAGTTTTTAGAGGACATAAATTTTTTAAAGGCAAACCATCATGCTTCGGTTTTTGTTGAGAGTGTGGTTAGGAACTTCTTTGCTAACTTGCATGCTCAGTTAGACAACGAGGGGTCTGAAAAATATGGAAAAGTTTTTTGTGAGAGGTAGGATTTTCACTTTTACTCCTGCCATCATCAACAAAGCCTTAGGACTACCAAATTTAGATGATGAGAGCATTCAGGTTAATAGAGATGAAATGGTTAAGTTCCTCACCCACAACAAAATCCAATCCTGGCCTTCAAAAGAAAAGCTTCATGCTTCTAGGCTTACCTCTTTATTCTCTGTATTTCACAAGCTTTGCATATTTAATTGGCTCCCTACTACAAATGAACCTATTGTTACCTTGGAGCATGCAAATGTTTTGTACAGATTGGGTAAAAATCATAGGATTAATTTTGGAAGGTTAGTGTTTAAACACTTAGCATCTTGGGGTAGAAAGAAAGAAATGAATATTTCTTTTTTCCCATATCCTTTCTTGATCATCAAAGTTTTGATTTTCCAATCCTTGCCTATTGAAGCCTCTTATTCCTTCACCTCTGAACCTGAATATTAAACCATTGATTCTCAACTGAAAAAAGGTAACAGGTATACAAAGGACCTTTCATGGAAAAAATCTGATGAAACTGTTGGTTCAGCTTCTGTTCTTCCTGGTATTATCTCACGTGATATCCCAAGTACTTCCACAGGTGTTTCCCCAAGTACTTTTGCAGGAACTGATGCTGCAAGTATTCTGTTCAACGTGTTCAATCTTTTGGGCAACACTTCTCCTTCAATCCCAAAGACTACAGTTCTGAATTTCTTGCACAAGCAGTCAAGTGCAATTGGAGAACTAGTTGATCGGTGGGTCAAGCTTAAGCAGGAAACTGATAAGTTTATTGATGAAATTTCTTCCCAAACAGGGGGAGGATGTGTTGCTGCTTCTGCTACAGCTGCTGGAGCTGGTACTACTTCAGGTGCTACCACCAGTGCTGGCCCAAGTGATGATGGAGGTGATAGGGATGGAGATCAGGAGGAAGAAGAAGAAGAGGAGTATAAAGATGAAGAAGCTTGAAAACCTAAAGGTAGTTGAACCTGAAGGTTGATGTTGCCACTACTTAGTTGGTGGATTTGGTTTGTGGTGCACTAAACACTTTCTTTTTATTTGGTGATGTGGTTCTTAAATAATTTACTTTTATTTTGTTTATGTTGGTTGCAAAACAATTTAGATGGTTTGTTTAAACATTAATCGTTAGGTAGTTTTGCTTGCTTGGATAATATTTTGGTACAATGTTTTATTTGCTTAATGGTTAACTTAGTTTATTTCGAAAACTTTTTAAGTTTGAAATAAATTATTTTTTTTAATAAATCATTGTTTATATTGGCTCCTTGATTAAGGGGGAGTTAATTTTTGTGGAGATATTATATTCTGTTTCTATGATCTATGCTCTATTTATCTTGTTATGGATTGACAAATTGCAGATGTGCAGCACATTAGGTTTGAGAAGAAATATCCAACTAAGGGGGAGATTGTTAGTGTAAAACGCAGATGATATCCTGAATGATTTCCCAGATTCCAGATGATATCTCAGATGATTTCCTGTGCTGGAATTTATATAGTTGTACATCTTTTGATTATTTATTTATGTACTAATGTGCTAATATGATCTGTATAGTATATGCTGTATGTCCATATTTCAGGTTGCAATTTAATGGTAGAATGAGCTAGAAAAATGGTGGAATTTGGAAAAGAGAAAGTTATGCATAAATCTCGTTTTATGCATAAACTTTCAACAAACCTTGTTTGTATCAACAACAACAAAAACGCGTGAAGACTTTGTCAAGGCTGTTGTTGCAATTTAAAAGAAATTATAAGATGGAGAATGCTTGAGAGTATAAGGACGTGAAGCATGGACTTGGAGAGCAAGATAAGGGTGCTACAATTGTGGGAAGTTGGCATGATTTGAGGAACAAGCCAACCCACTTCCCCACTCTCTCCCTCAACGACAAGACACGCCAAAGTTGTTTATTTGATTAGCCTTCAAGACACTTGAAGACTATAAATATGCTTGGAAGAAGACACTTGAAGATATGCCAATTACACACTTCACACCTTCAAGCATATAGAGATAGAGTTCTTTGTGGTTCGTTTTATCCATCCTCCCATATAATTTCGCACTTCATTACCTTGGTTTCAAGTTGTGTGTTGGCTAAGATTGGATTTCGTTCTTTATCTCTTGTTCCATATAACTTACATTGTATTAGTCATAGGGAACAACTTTCGGCTTTTGTAATTTTTTTATAAAGTGATTATAAAGTCTTGTCTAAGAGGCATCCTCAAGTTATATAATTTATATAACTTGAGAAAAACAATTTTCGTGTCTTTATTCCGCTGCAATCTCTTTTACAAAATTATTTTTATTTTTGAAGTGTGTGTGTGCTAACTCAAGTGCTATCGTTGGTTCTGATATCACCTTGGATTAGACTTGCCCAGCCGGTTCAGACCGGCGATTCCGGTTCTGAACCGGCGATTCTCCAAACCGCCACCCCTTGAACCGTAACCGGACCGGTTCTGCATGGTTTCGGTTCCCGATTTGGACCGTCCGTACCGGTTCCGATTCCGATTTGGAACCGTCATTTCAAAAAAAAAATTAATTTTAGGGTGGCTGCCCAAGAAGGCCGAATGATTAGTGCGGTCGCCCTAACTTGTTGGTGCGGTCGCCCTAACTTTTAAACTGTTAAATTTTTAACTGTTTTTTCAAAAAATAGATAAATTTTTAACAGTTTCTGTTAAGTTCTATAAAAAAAGTTAATTTTTTTTTTTAAAAAAAATTTGGATAAAAAAGACTATTTTAGACTTTTGTTTACTACATACATTTTTTGCAAAAAGTTATATAAAAAAAAGTTATGAATTTTGAAAAAAATAAAACTTAACTTTTTTTAAAATAAACGAAAGTATATAAAAGAAAAAGGGATGGTACCCTTAAATTTTATTAATTAAAATAAAATTACAAATAGGGGGACAACCAACCTTACCCTTTTATAAATAAGGGGGGACATTTAGGAGCCTTTACCTCAACCTAACTATTACAATTAAATAAAAATAAACCTAATCTAAAGTCTAATCTATAAAATTACAATTAACCTAATCTAAAGTCTAAAGAGTGACGTAGTTCATTCGGCTTCGCTCCCCGATGTATCTTCATCAAAGGCCTCCTCATCCTCAGAACTACTTCTTTTATCATGAAGTCGTAGTTCGGCTCTATGCCAATCGTCGAGCACCACTTTTCTACACTAAATACTTTTTCTACGGCGATGGTTGAGGCGGGAGCGGCTAAGATCTCCTTTGCTATCAAGGATAGAATAGGATAGTTGTTTGTCCTTCGTGTCCACCACTTTACAAGTGGAATTCCATCGGTTTGAAATATCTTGGAAAAATCTTTTAGGTGGGATATTATTTGTTTTACAAAATCTAATCCACAATTTTGTTACACTATGATTTCTCATTACATAAGCAAGAACTTTCTTAATTGGGGCTACATGTTCCTTTAAAGTTGATAAACCATCTTACACACATAAATTTAAAATATGACATACGCACCTAACATGAAAAAATTTACCACCAATGGATGGTTGACAAATTTCAATGAGTGATGGTAAACTAGCAGTATTATTAGCAACATTATCAAATTTAATTGAAAAAAATTTGTGAACTAATCCATATTCTTGTAAAACTCTAGCAATTTTGTTACAAATATTTTGAGCGTTATGAACAGTATCAAAAGATTTATTGGCAAGTAATCGTTTTTGTAATTTCCAACTACTATCAATCCAATGACATATAATTCCTAAATAGTTATGAGTTTGCCAATGATCACACCATATATCGGCACATATTGACAATTTTTGGGGTAAATCTTTAAACGTATTAATTAAAGTTAATTTCCCTTGTAGATATTGGGCTTTAGTATCACGAGTACTTGTATTTCTATTAATTTCTTTAGCCGCGGGATTTAAACAAAGTTGTGTCATATTAGATCATAATGTATCATTAGCAAAATTAAAGGGTACTCCTTTAGAAGCAGTATATTTTGCCATTTCTCTTCTATACATTGCATTATCAAATTTAAATAATTGCGAAGACGTACCTTGTGAGGATCCCGTAAATCCTTGTAGTTGTGTTTGATCTTGGGCATCTCCAACTTGGTCGGGATGCTTTGACACCAAGTGCCTTTTAAATGACCCATAACCACCTTCATAGATAAAGGTAAATTTTTGAGTGTAATGGTTGCAAAAAACAGTGTATTTGTTGGTACCTTCAATTGGCACTTTTGAAAAGTGCACAGTCATGATATCGGACCTCCCCGTGGTTCGACCTCCTCGACCTCGACCTCGGATTTGACCACCACCTCCCGCTTCACTTTGGGTTTGAGTGGTTTGAGTGTTACTCCCTTGGGTATGACCATGACCACCCATTGGAAATGTTGTACCAACTTCGTCTTCGCTCAATGCGAGCGTTTCATTTGGTTGTATATTATCCCAAATGGAATCATCGCCGGGGGGGGGGGGAATTGGATGCGTAGTTGCCTTATTCTTTTCCCTATCACCACCACCGCCACGAGATGAAGACATCTTTTTTGTGAAAAAATGGAATTATGTGAAAAAAATGGATTTTTGTGAAAAAAAAATGGAATTATGTGGAAAAAATGGAATCATGGAGACTTTGAAAGTTTGAGATAATATAGAGATTGAGAGAGAGATTGAGAAAATGAGTTGAGAAAGGTGTGAAAAAATGGAAGGAGGGTATTTATAGGTTGGAAAATGGAGAGAAAAAGTTAAAAAAAAAGTTTTTTTTTTTGTTTTTTTTTACATTTTAGCCCCTATCTCGTCTGAACTGGCGATTTCGGTCCGGTTTCGATTCACGGTTCCGATTCACGCGGTTTCGGTTCACACGGTTCATAATCGCCGGTTCACCGGTTTTGGAAAATAAAAATCGAGACCGAACCGGATAACCGCCGGTTCGGTTCAAGGGCAGTTCATGGTTCACTTTTCACGATTTCTCGCCGGTTCTTGGCCGGTCCGGTTCCTGGCCGAACCGGCGGTTCAAGCACGGATGGGCAACTCTACCTTGGATATCATTTGTGTTTCTGGCCGTGACAATTTCAACATCAAATGGATGTAAATAAACTTTCTAAATGTCGATTTAGAAGAGAAAATTTACATAGAACAACCCGAGCGATTTATTGTACATGAGCAATGAAATAAAGTGTACACAATGTACACCATGATCAAATCTTGTTATTAATGAAAATTGGCATTATCGCTAATTTTAGGACTACCTCGAAAGTGTGGGGGTGTGTATAATTTGGAAAATAATTACCTTTTAAAAAGGTTTTCCCAAAAAAATAATAAGATGTCTATATGAAATATGGAAACGTAGGCCTAACATACTTGTTAATGTGGGGTGTTTCACAAAGTAGCAAGTCTAATTATCAAAGAAATTGAATTTGGTTACTAAATGGTGGATTATGTTTCAAAAGTTATGTTTATAACAATTGTGCATATTGGTTTGTTATATATGGTTCAATAAGTTTGAATATATATAAAAATCAAAATAAAATAAAATCAATGGAAACCAAGTACTGATGTCAAATTCATGAAAGTGAATAAATGATATTTCGAATGAAATAAATCAAAGTGTTAAAACGGTTCAATAAATGAAATCTAGAAGAAAATGTGATAATTTGGAAAGTCATTGTATGACTTGAGACAAGTATAAGATAACGACATCAAAGGTTTGATTGTGTGAATTTAAATAAGAGTGACTACGTCACTTTGTTAATTAAATCCAAAAATGATATGTTAACTAATGAAAATTATAGTCAATTTGATCCGTTGATTAAAATTTATGAAAAACTAATGGACTCTGTAGCGTTGTGAGAAAATTTCATCTTTTCATCTTTTTGAGTCGCCACCTATATTATTCGATTGGAAACATAGGAAAACCATTTTGAAAGAGATTTGGGTTCGGGGCTTAGGTTATGAAATGGGTAGGTCAAGGAGCATCCATTTCACCCAATCCGGAGATCGGTCTTGCTAAAGAAAAGAGAGGTTTTCAATCTTTTTAATAAAATAATTAAAGAAGAACAAATAAACCCTAATCAATTCCTTGATTAGGAATGTCGGATTATATACTTCGAGATCGCCTTCATTGACTGAAGGGACTCTAGGCTAATCCTTTTGATGGGATTACACTACTCTAAAATCAATAGAGAGGTTGAGAAGAGAAGTGAAAGTTAAAGGATGATTACCTTTTTGAGAAGAGATTCGGACAGAGTTTCGACTCAAGTTTAGAGTTGAAACTTGATACGGACAGAGCTTCGCCTCGATCCTTGACTTGGATCTTGATGCGGACGGAGCTTCGCCTTGGTCCTTTGATTCGGGCTTCGATGTTTGTTAATCAACAAGGTTGATGAACAAACTTTAGGAGTTGTTTGTGAGTGATTTGAAGGAGTCTTTCATGGAAAGAAACCAACAAATTGTGTGTGTTGTGTGTGTTCTTGATCAAGGATCGAATTGTCGACCTCGAAACACCGGGAAGTCATCCAAGATTTATAGGAGGTTGGAGAGGTGAAGGTGGAGAGGGAAATTACCCTAGGAAGGCTCCTGAACTCAGTTCTGATTGGATACCCGAATTGATAAGGTTTTATCCAAAAAAAGAGTTTGAAACGGAGAAGGAGAGTGATTTCTGCACATCCTGTCGAGGGGATATCTCGCGCGAGATAGGATATCTCGTGCGAGATAACTAGTCTGATGACTATTTTGTCCTCTTCAGTTGTTCCGTTAGTCAGTTAGGTCCAAAACTAACGAGGTTAGTTAGAAACTTAACGAAACAAGACGAAACTGATATGCTTTCATCAAAACATAAAAGAGGGAAGAAGAGTAGTGTAATCATGTAATTATGAGTTCAGAATGGGGTGTCTACAGAGCCCCTCGGCGACAAGTCTTATGAAAGAAGAAGTGTCGTCGATAGAAAAGACATCATTCTGAACACTGGGATGGTCGTGCTGCACGGCTGCCTACGTATCTCTATCGGAGAATCAGACCAAAACGTAGTTCAACTCCAAAACACGAAAAGGTTGCTTTAGGTATTTTGAAAATCATTTTTTGAAAATCAAGGAGATTTTACTTTTGAAAAGGCAAATCCATACTGAGGAATCAAATCATGACCCAATTCTGAATATACCAGTCTGTCTGAAGACTCGCCTATTTGGGCTCCGAACCTGCGGGGAAAGATGTTAGAAAACAAAGATTTACCTGTCCGGTCCTTTGCATTCGAACGATTGAGGCTGAAGTAAGGTGACGATCCTGGCGATTCAGGACCAAGCTTTTTGTTGAGGTGAGTACTTGACATACTACCTGTAGATGCTTGACACACCTACTTGGTGACGATCCTGGCGATTCAAGACCGAGCTTTTTGTTGGTGACGATCCTGGCGATTCAAGACCGGGCTTTTTTGTGTTGGTGAGTACTCGACATACTACCCGTAGATGCTTGACACATCTAATTTGGTGACGATCCTGGCGATTCAAGACCGGGCTTTTTGTTGAGTAGTACTCGACATACTACTTGTAGATGCTTGACACACCTACTTGATGACGATCCACCTGTCTGGGCGTTGAATCGAGCCTTTCGTTGGCGAGATGAGTATTTGACATACCCACCCTATAGATGCTTGACACATCTATTTGATGACGATCCACCTGTAAGGGCGCTGAATCGGGCTTTTGTTGGAATATGCTTGACGCATATGGTTGCTCGACGCTATGGTTGCTTGACGCTTTAAGATATGCTCGACGCACTTAATTGGATGCATAGATGGTAAGCGAAATTCAAACACTCAACATGTTTGATCTGAAAGTAAGCACTTGACGTGCTTTTATGTGCTTTAATTCCTGCAAGAGGGTTAGTGAAAGCATTTGCATAATAATATATATTCACTTAAGCATTTGTCTGTTCAAGACGATCAATGTGCACTCGACTCCAAGAATCAGCGGGGAGAATGAGTTTTGTTACGTGAGAATTGAAAATTGTTTGTGATTTAGATTTTGGTTTTGAAGACCAACTCGTGAGGTCCATCTAAAGATCGAATGAGACAATCGTCTAATAGGATTCCGTTGAGATAACCCAAGTTCAACGCTAAGGATACTTCAAGGATTTTTCGTTGTCGCAGGACTTTTTATCGCCAAGCCCCAAGTTTCTCATGTGATGATCATTGACTGAACGATGTCCAAACCACTCCAATGGCTTTTTCTATGTAGAACTTATGATGCCTATTCCAAAGCATGTATTTTCCAAGGCTTCTCTCGACACTAAGCCCCAAGACTTCTTGTATGCTGCAGATGACTTCATGAATAGGTTTGTGAGGCTGCATGAATTGAAGAAGGATCCCCTCCTTTTTCCCTTTGATTTTTTTTTGTGACGCACCCTGGTTTTTGCCTAGACCGCCCTTTCGGGTTTTCAATCTAGCGGGCATCTCTTTTGCGTCTTTTGTTTTTTTTGTGCTCTAACTTTTGCCTAGGCCGCTCTTTACGAGTTTTCAACCTAGCGGGCCATTTTTTTGAAAAGTATGTTTACTCGAAGAGAACTCAGTTGGAAGAATCTCATTAAGGAGAAAGATGAGATCTCAAGTTTAGTTGAGGAGAGACGGACTCTATTTTTTGGAAGGTGATCCAAGCATTGACTCTTTTGGGAGAGTATATTCTCTAATAATGAGAGTGAGAAGCGAAGAGGAAAGCCCCTAATGCAGATTTGATTACTCTTGTGAGTTTAAGTAGAGATTGACTGGGGGAGGAAAGGTTAGGAATCCCCAGTTTTGATGCTTGGATTTCAAGAGTGTGTATGGGAATGGCTAAGAGGAAGCCCCTAGACTCAACAAAGAACGCTACATGGCTCAAAGGTCTAGAAAAGTTGTTCTACTTTTAATGGACCTTGCATCATCTAGAAGTTTCTTAACGAGTTTGAAAAGAAAGCCAATCGTTAGCATGACTTAAGGCTAAACATTTTTCTTTATGGATGGATGTTGAAAGTCTTCTTCATTTGCGCTGCCATTCAAGCTTCATTGTAAGAGGATGTTGAGGAATTCTCTTTTCTTTGTTTGATATCACTTGACTCTTCTTCTTTGCGGGAGAGTCCTTCTTGCCTTTGTTGAAATTTCATCCTTGTTGTGGGGGGATGAAGGCTTGAGAGTTTTTCTCTCTCTTTTTTTTTTTTTTTTTTTGATGCTCTAATTTTTGCCTAGGACGAATTGAGGAGTTTCGAACTAGCGAGCTTTTTATTTATTTTTGTACTCTCAAAGCCTTGAATTGAGTAGCCCCACTCTTCTTGGGATGAATGTTGATAGCAGCGCCTTTGGCTTCCTTCGTTTGTTGACAATCGACTTTCAACATGAGTAATGTTTAGCCTTAAGCCTTCTAAGAATAGTTTTCATTTCAAACTTGTTTAGAAGTTTCTATTTTTCGTGATGATTTAAGGAATGAGTGTCCATTATTCAGCATGGATCAAATGATACTCATAAAGAAAACAACTTTTGGGAAAGTGTTTAGGATAAAGAGATAACTTTTATTGATAAGAAAATTTGAAACAGACTCGATAGTTTACTTGACACAAACTAGAGAGGATAGAGATGTACTAGAATGACAGAATGACTCTTCGAGAACATACTAGGAAGCTAACCTAATCTATGTTTTTTTTTCTCTTTTTTTTTCAAAGGAAAAAGGGAGAGGACAATCGGAGCCCCAAGGCGGTGATGCTTCAGTTGATCTTGTCGGCTTCATACAAGTCTTGGATGACATCCCTCAAATTGTAGCAATTGTTGGTGTCATGACCACTAAACTGATGGTAATCGCAAAACTTGTCGTGGTCCCAATCTTTTCTCATTTTCTTAGGATGATAGTCTTCCATTGGCTTCAATTTTCCTTGGCCTACTAGATCATCGAACATTTCCTTAAGAGTAGCCCCACCAAAATCATGATAGGTACGACCGGTGCTCCCTTTTGTTGGACAATTCTCCTTTTCTGAATTCTTTCTATGACGGATCAATTCATCAACTCTAAGGCCCGATTTATGGAGTTCGAGGAAACTAGGGAAGTAATTGCCGGCAAGCTTCTCTTGGTACTCTTCGCGGAGACATTGAAGTAGGATATGAATTTGTTCGTCTAGGGTTGGCCTATCAACGATTTCAGTCTGTTTGGTCCTCCATCTTTTGACGAAGTCTGCGAATGATTCATTTGAGAGTTGCTTGGTTTGCTCAAGGTCCCTCCTAGTGGTGCGGTAGGTAGTGTTGTCCTCAAATTGTTCTTGGAAGGCACGACTGGCGAGTGGCCAATCAAGCCTTGTGGAGAGTGGAAGAGTCATGTACCAATCTCTAGCGGCACCATCAAGGGTTTGAGGGAAGCATTGAATAACAAGTTGTCATCGACACCCATAGGTAGCATGGCCCAAGAGTAGGTTTCCAAATGTGCTTTAGGGCAAGTAGAACCATTGAATTTTGCAATGTCGGGTATCTTGTACTTTCTAGGAAGCTTTGACATGGATTGACGAAGGGTGTCATAGTCGATAGAGAGCGAGGCTCCCTTACTCACATCGAGGGATGCAAGTTTCTTTTCTAGCATTGCCATGGTAAGTGGTTCGTCCTTGCTTTATTTCTTGGAAGCATAACTCTCATTGTCAGAGGAGGAAGATGATGAGCTAGGCTCATACACCTTTTTCTTGTGCTTGCGGTGGTTTTTAGCCTTCTTAGTGTATGATACTTCATCATCGGAAGAGGACTCATTCTCTTTCTTCTTTGAGCTTAATTCGGCCAATTGTAGTTTCATGGCTTGGAGTTCGTCAACCATGGCTTTCATTTCCCCGGCTTGGATTCTTCTTTCAAGTTCTAATCGGGCCTCTATTTCATCGGCTTGGGCTTGTAGCATTTTTTCATATCGAATCCTTTGATCCTCAATTTCCTTTTTGAGTGCTTCGGAATTCATCGTGTCGGAAGGAAATTGAGATGCTACCGTTGAAGAGAGGTAAGGGAGCTTGACGACCTTAGAGATGAACTCGAGATATCCTAACGAAACGTCTTTTCGAATATTAGCCCCAAACGATCCTAGATGGAGAAAAGGATGATGGTTAAAATTACCTCACGAGTGATTTTTTTTAAGTTTTATTTTTATTAGAGACGGAGTTTTGACTCAAGGAGGGAGCGCACATCGATCATCAATCACAAACACGAAATTTGCAAATAATATCTCGCGCGAGACTAGGTAATCTCGCACGAGATAACCATTCGGAAAGATGGATTTTTCCTCATTTTATTTCCTAGATTCATGGTCGGACGGACAAAGATCCGTTTTCTATCTAGCATCCTAGGTATATCTTGCAGGTATACGTAATTCGAACCAAACCTAGGGGCTCGGTAATTAACCATTCTTTGTAAAATAAAGCTAATGTAAAATCATTTTTCAAGAAGGATTTTTTTTCTTTAAAGGGACTTTCGAAAGGGTCATTCCGAAGGGACATTTCCGAAGGGACTTTTTCCTTTTCCGAAGGGACTTTTCCGAATCCTTTCTCGATAGTAAATTTTACATTAACTTTATTTTGGTCAAAGACAAGAAGAATTATCGAGTCAAAACCGATCGGTCACGGAGTGTTCTTAGAAAGACAATCTACATGAAAATGTGGCGATGCAGGGCTGGAAGGCTAGGCTCCCCGCGATATGACAATCTAGGTGGATTGAATACGCGGAGTGGGATTGTCCAACTTCGGAGAGACCGGTGACTAGGTGGTTACCGTCATCCGTCCTTAGTATGGGTCCCGGGTTAATCGGGGTATGCAGTGCAATGACAGTTATATCATGAGTGCGCGTGTGTGATAGTCAATCTAGGTGATAGAGTAAAATAGAGAGATTTTTTTTTGAAAATAAAAAGAAAAACAGATAGTGGCCGCACCAAGTGGTTGCCTACGTTTCTCCCAATTTAGGAAGACTCAGGCCGTCGTAGTTCCACATAAAGAGAGAGAAAGAGAGATAAATAATTCAATTTACAACTCCCGAATCTCCAATGGACCGGACTTTAATTAAATAAAACTCAATCGCACGCAGTTTATAAATAATAATCAATTATTTAAAGGAAACGAAGGTTCGAGTTCTACACCTTAAGGGAGGCCTTAAGATGCGGGAACTCTGCAGATAATGAATTCTGGGATCCCCCTTGCATGTTCGGCTCTCGTCTTGGACTATGAGACAAACGGGAGAAACCAGAAAACAACCAGATTGCCGAAGCCATATCTCGCGCGAGATATGATATCTCGCCGCGAGATATGCTTCATCTTAGAGCAGAAAATTTGGATTTAAATTTTTTTTTGAAAACCTCTCTTTTAATTTTGACGCAAGTTTAAGCCTCTTAATTTTAAGTCCCCAGCGGAGTCGCCACTGTAGCGTTGTGAGAAAATTTCATTTTTTCATCTTTTTGAGTCGCCACCTATATTATTCGATTGGAAACATAGGAAAATCATTTTGAAAGAGATTTGGGTTCGGGGCTTAGGTTATGAAATGGGTAGGTCAAGGAGCATCCATTTCACCCAATGCGGAGATCGGTCTTGCTAAAGAAAAGAAAGGTTTTCAATCTTTTTAATAAAATAATTAAAGAAGAACAAATAAACCCTAATCAATTCCTTGATTAGGAATGTCGGATTATATGCTTCGAGATCGCCTTCATTGACTGAAGGGACTCTAGGCTAATCCTTTTGATGGGATTACACTACTCTAAAATCAATAGAGAGGTTGAGAAGAGAAGTGAAAGTTAAAGGATGATTACCTTTTTGAGAAGAGATTCGGACAGAGTTTCGACTCAAGTTTAGAGTTGAAACTTGATACGGACAGAGCTTCGCCTCGATCCTTGACTTGGATCTTGATGCGGACGGAGCTTCGCCTTGGTCCTTTGATTCGGGCTTCGATGTTTGTTAATCAACAAGGTTGATGAACAAACTTTAGGAGTTGTTTGTGAGTGATTTGAAGGAGTCTTTCATGGAAAGAAACCAACAAATTGTGTGTGTTGTGTGTGTTCTTGATCAAGGATCAGAATTGTCGACCCCCGAAACACTGGAAGTCATCCAGTATTTATAGGAGGTTGGAGAGGTGAAGGTGGAGAGGGAAATTACCCTAGGAAGGTTTCAGAACTCAGTTCTGATTGGATACCCGAATTGATAAGGTTTTATCCAAAAAGAGAGTTTGAAACGGAGAAGGAGAGTGATTTCTGCACATCCTGTCGAGGGGATATCTCGCGCGAGATAGGATATCTCGTGCGAGATAACTAGTCTGATGACTATTTTGTCCTCTTCAGTTGTTCCGTTAGTCAGTTAGGTCCAAAACTAACGAGGTTAGTTAGAAACTTAACGAAACAAGACGAAACTGATATGCTTTCATCAAAACATAAAATAGGGAAGAAGAGTAGTGTAATCATGTAATTATAAGTTCAGAATGGGGTGTCTACAGACTCGTTGTTAAAAAAGTCATTAGGTGGATATTTTTGAAATTTTTGAAATGATCAATATGAAATAGCTGGGATTTTAATGAATTTGAGTTAACAATTATCAAATGGATAAAACTTGTGTTAGCAAGATGGTATATTGCTAAAATCAATATATGATTGAAAAGATATATAACAATGTGTGTAATGGTAGTCTAGACATATATGTCTAAGACATAATACCATTAGACAACTAATCTCAACTAATTTGACTATATGAGGTCAAATGATAAACGAATCCGTTAACCAAAGGGTTAAATCGAGAGTTAGTTGTAAATTCGGAGGGAAATGAGACTTAAGCCTTTTAAAAGTTAAACACAGTGGAAAATTCAATCTATATGGCTGGAGATCCCAAGAACTAGATTCAATGGGACCACCTAACTGTTAAAAGATTTGTAGCGTCACTGTGGGGAAATTAACCTCAAGTCCATTCTTATTAGTGACATCCCGAAAGGATAAGGATAAACCTACGACTTTTAATGATTCTTACGCGTCGAAAATTCGAGCGGGGTAATACGGGTTGCCTTCAAGAAATCACCTATTTGAGAGAGAAGTGGGGCCGCTTCGAGGAGAATTGTGTGAGGCTCAATTCTCAGACTCTCTCACAGAACTAGGCAAAATGTTCAGGACCATGAATGAACATAGCTATGAGATTTGAACTATGTTAGGACGATACTTATGTCAAGCATATGATCGTCTACACAAAAAGCATAACGATTTAATGATATCGCGTCTATCAACTTGCGACTATAGTAAATATGCTTGTACGAGCGAATGTTCAATGGCCATTCCCACACCTATCGTATACAAGTTTTCGTCTTCAAGACTCTATCACCAAACTTGTCCTAAATTTCTTTCATGTGGGGGATTGTTGGAAAAATATGTTGTGTATGAAGTGAATTGTGTGTTTTCCTTATATGAATCGTTTGTCGTTTTACAAAGATTATTGTGGATTCATGATCCACTCCGTATGAACATTGAAATGGTATATCTAGATGTCCAATTTGAGATTGGATGAGAAATATATGATAGCTGAAAGTTGATGGGTTAAAATTGTAACTTTTAGAATTTAACTACACTATTGATGTCCCATGATTTCTAGATTAATAAGGAATTAATAAAGATCATTACCTTGAGATTAGGGGTTACAAAATGTGAAATATAACCATCAATACAAGGCAATAACTCCAATATTAATAAAATGATTAATTGACAATTTATCACATAGTTGTTGAATACTCCCTCCGTCCCACTCCATTGTGGACCTACTTTTTGGGCACGGGAATTAAGAAAAAGTAGGAGAGAGAAATAGGTGGAGGAGGTGTTTGTGAGTATGAAAAATTAAATAGGAGAAAGAATGAGTGGGAGGAATAGTTAGGAGAGAGAATGTTGTGAGTGTAAAAGTAAAGTAGGAGAGAGAATGAGTGGGTGGAATAGTAAAAATTCTTTGCCATTTTGGACAGTTCACACTGGAGTGGGACATCCCAAAAAGAAAATAAGTCCACACTGGAATGGGACGGAGGGAGTATATAACTAGAGAAACCCACAACAAATGAAAATAACTTGTTCCATCAATCTTCCTCCCCTACCTTTGCAATTTGTTATTCTTCTTTCTTTGGCCTCATAGAATAGTATACAATGGTATGGTGATTTTGTCCAAGCATTGATTCAATTTGCCGGAGATTCTAGTGTGGAAAAATAGTCTGATACGCCCGTTTTATCACGAGAGAGGCGAACGTCCAAACCAATATCAAGTTGCACCACTAGTCAGTAAAACATTTTTTCTTTTAACCATCTTGTGTGCACCTTCATTTATAATCAAATTTGGTGTAACTCATAATTGATATCCTCAAACAAATTTTAGAATTTTATGAAAATGATTATTTTTTTAATCAAAGTCTAATTAATTGTAAAGAAAAACAAAACTAAATGAACAATCTATCTATATCTTATAACAAGATTGTCTTGCCATAAATGGAAAAATCCCGCTTAAAAATGTCGCTTTCAGTGACAACAAAAGTGGAAAGTATGAAGGTCAAATATGTCATTTTCCATTGCTTTGAATAAGACAAATATTTACCAATTTTCATGGCTGAATTTTCTATTTTATTGCTTTATCTAGCAAGAGAAGCTCTACATTAGATTAGCTTGCTGAATACATTTTAGATTGTTGACTAGATCATTTTTTAAAAATTTGCATATGTTTTGATTGGATTAGGCAAAGGTGCACATTTCCCATTGCTTTGTATAAGACAAATATTTATCAATTTCCATGGATGAATTTTCTATTTTATTGCTTTAACTTGCAAGAGAAGTTCTACATTAGATTAGCTTGATGAATACATTTTAGATTGTTGACTAGATCATTTCTTTAAAATTTGCATGTGTTTTGATTGGATTAGGCAAAGGTGCACATTTCCCATTGCTTTGAATAAGACAAATATTTATCAATTTCCTTTGATGAATTTTCTATTTTATTGCTTTAACTTGCAAGAGAAACTCTACATTAGATTAGCTTGCTGAATACATTTTAGATTGTTGACAAGATCATTTTTTTTAAAATGTGCATGTGTTTTGATTGGATTAGGCAAAGGTGCACATTTTCCATTGCTTTGAATAAGACAAATATTTATCAATTTCCATGGATGAATTTTCTATTTTATTGCTTTAACTTGCAAGAGAAGCTCTACATTAGATTAGCTTGCTAAATACATTTTAGATTGTTGACTAGATCATTTTTTAAAAATTTGCATGTCTTTTGATTGGATTAGGCAAAGGTGCACATTTTCACATGTTGTCCTCTACTCATTTAAAAGAGTCAGCCTATTCCTTCTTTCTTCTCTCCTTATACTTTCTCAATATTTTAAAAACACACACAAACACACAGACACAACAACTGAAGGAAACACAAATACACACACACGCACATAGTTACACACCAAAACACGCAGAAGCACACACATTCACACACGAAGTTTATTACTCTCTCTGTTTGATGAGTAGACTCAGGTAATCAGGGTTATTCGTTTCTTGGCTTGGCAACCTCCGAATGTAGATCTTTGATATTGCAACCGAGGTTGCAGCCATGGCGGAGTTATCTTCTTACCTGATCACTTACAGATCTGAACCTTGCTTTACCCTATAATGAAGTATTCAAAGGGTGGTGTAGGTTTATAGAAAGTGGTCATGGAGAGGATTGTAGAAGATTGTTGATTTGAAGAAAGGATTAAATTGGCGAAGGAGAGTGTTAGAAAAGATGAAATTCGGCTAGGGATTTTGACTTTGGAGGGAGGAGAGGGTTGAATTTGGATCTTACTGGAATGAGGATTGAGGAAGCTGGTCGGGAGTAGTTTGGAGAAGGAGGAATAAATGGAGGCGATGGGCACCGGTGATGATGGTGGTGGGAGGCGGTAGTGGGTTTGGGTTTGGTCATCAGATTGAGATTGGGAGTCTTGATTTTCTTGAGAGTTTTTGAGGATTGAAATCTCTTTCGGTAAAAAGTGGTGCTGACGTTTTTTAAGGTGTGGCGGTGGTACGGCGGCGCCATTGATGTGTAGAGAAAGAAATCGAGAGATTGGGTAGAGATGTAGAGAGAGAGAGAGAGAGAGAGAGAGAGAGAGAGAGAGAGAAGAAATGTTTGAAGGAAAGAGAAATAAGGGAGGCGGAGAGAATTTTGAAATTAAAAATTAAAATGTAAGAGTATTAAATTAAATGCAGTGATTTAACAACTTATTTGAACACTCACCCTATTCAATCGTCTAAAAAAAATGAATAAGCAAAAGAAAATCTAATTTGCAGTTGAAATATTTTTTTGAGAAATATACTAATTTTAGTAATTATATTTAATAATTATTTAAATGTTTTATCTTTTTTCTATTTAGTGAAAATATTTAACATTTGACTAAAAGAGACAATTGAATAAAAATAATTATAAAAATTTCATTTTGAATAATAAAATTTATCAACGAGACTCCCAAAATAAAATGTGTGCCTCTTATTACAATTACAGATTGGAGGAAATATTCTTTTCTTTATTTATTTCACTTAAAGGTAAATATCATATTTTTAAAGTAGAAACTGTATGTTTAAATAAGAAATAATATTATTACTACATCTGTCTCAAATAAATGATCAATTTTGGTTCATATTTGATTGATCTTTTGGTCCACAAATGTTATCGGATGTTGTATATAAGAAAGCAGTTGAGAATGTATAATAAGAGACTTTTATTTGAGTCGTGTGTAATTAAATTGCAATGTATTTCAAAAAATATTTTATTTTCCATTATCACTTATCGTTATATTTTGATCATTATAATTAAAATTGTTAATGTGTAAATTTAAAAAGTTGTTGTTTTACTTCTTCACTTATACTTATAATTTCATCACAACCAATTTCCTTTTCTTGTAAATTAAAAAAAATTCTTATATCACCGTGCATCGCACGGGGTACTGCTAGTATTTAGTATATAAGACTAGCGCCATACAACAACATATGAAATGCATAAAAGTTTATTTTAATAAAATTTGGGGGATATGACCTTTTAGTAAAAAAAAAAACAAAAACAAATTGCTATCCATGGATTATAGGTTCAGTAAGGCAAATATTTCGTCATTGGCTTCCCACATGGTAGCTCAACAGTAAGGAGGAAAGGGATTGTAAGAAAGGTTCTGCATTCGAGTGGTTGCATTTGAGTGGTGGGAGGAGCAAATTAGTGATAAGTGATGCAATTTCTGTTGTACATTTTATTTGTAGTCAATTATCAAATTGGTGACTTAGATTAGATCCGAATTTATCTGTACATGAATTATGGGGGTTGGTTCATATACCCTATAATTATGGGAGTGCAAACACCGTACCTATAATATATTAAAAAAAAACGGCATTGCATATCACATCCGTTTTAAAAAATATCATTTGATAGATTTTATGTAATGAGTGTGGAAAAAGAGTTGGTCTTATGAAAAACTAGTTTTTTCTTAAGATATGAAAAAACGTGTTTTCAAATTAAGCGGTGGCAATTTTGTAAATACTGGCAACCATGTTCAAAATAAACGGTGGCATTTTTGTAATTACTGGTTTCCGTTTATGCCAGTGTACTTTTAACAAGCTGCCAGTGTGATAAAGTGCCGTTCATGTATCACAAATTGCCGGTGAAAAAAGTGCCACAATTTAACAAAGTGCCAGTGTAAGCGACACCGGCAATTTGTTTAACTGGCACTGGCACTTTTACACGGGCACTTTTATAAACATGAACTGGCACTCTTCACACTGGCACTCTGTTCAACTAAAACTGGCACTTTGTTACACTAATATTTTTGCTGGCTCTCAAAAACACAAGCACTGGCATTCAAAAAACCATGAACTGGCATTCAAAATCACGTACACTGGCACTCAAATACACAGACACTGGCACTCAAAAAACACTGATAATCATTTTTGCTGGCATTCAAAAAATATGGACTGGCACTCTATTATACACTAACTGGCACTCCAAAATACATGGACTGGCACTCCAAAACACATACACTGGCATCTAATTACCCAGTCCACCAATGCATCAAATTCTCAAACTGGTACTTAAATTAACATGTACTGGCACTCGAAAAAACATAGACTGGCATTCAAAAAACAATCCTCAAAATTCCAAAATAAACTGGCACTCAAAAAAACGAAAACTGGCATTAGTTTGAACTTGAACGGGCACATTTTATACTCAAATCAACGAGAGGAAGACCGGCACCGCAAGAAGAACGGTGAAGGAATTGAGAGGTTAGAGTTAGGTTCTTTGCTTAGGTTAATTGGTTTTGGACTGGGAAGACGCCGATGAACGGGAGAGAGGGACAGGGAATGGTGAGGTCGGAATTGTCGTTGAATCAATCGGAGGGAGTAGGCTAGGTTGTTGTTGATTTTAGAGGGAGGAATTCGATGGAGGTTTGGCCGGAGCTAGGTGAAGGTCGACGATGATGGAGGTTGAATTGGGTTGAATTTCTTGGGAGAAGGAGAGCTAGGTTAGGGAGCTTGGGGGACGACAATGGCTTTTGTGCGTATAGAGAGAAGAGGAATCCGGATAGAGAGAAAGGGTGAGGTTGAAGTTTGGGTTGTTGTCCTAGGTGAGGTGAGATAGGGAGGAGCTTGGCCGCGATGGAGGAGTTGTTCCCCTGTGAAAGAAGACGCAACAGAAGACGCAGAGTGAGGTTTTGCGTATAGAGAGAGAGAGAGACCGGATAGAGAGAGAAAGAGAGAGAGCCGTGTGTGTTGTTAACGGGAAAACACGTTTTTTGTTAAGCTTAACAAAAAACGCGTTTTTTGTGAGTTTTTCTGGTGGAAAAAATCCAATTATAACTCTCTCTCTCTCTCTCTCTCTCTCTCTCTCTCTCTCTCTCTCTCTCTCTCTCTCTCTCTCTCTCTCTCTCTCTCTCTCTCTATGTCTATCTATATATATATATATATATATATATATATATATATATATATATATATATATATATTCAAATATTTTGAAAGGTTGTGACAGTTTGATATACATTGTTAATCTTTAGATCAAATGGTAAATTAATATGAAATTAAAACTTTGGTTTTGGCGAAGTCACGGATACGATTTATCCTGCTTGCCATGTTATTCGGAAAATGTGTGTGATTGGATCACATATAAGTAGAGTGTGAAAGTCTGATTTACATTGTTGAGCTTTGATCTGACCACTCGCTGAACAAAAAATGTTAATCGAATTGAAAGTTTATGTAAATATTACAAAATACGAAATTCCACTAAATGAATGGGTTTCAAGCTTGTAACTCTAGAGTGTAGACACTTTTATGGGAATACCAAAAGTGTAACGCCTTCATCACAAAATTCAAAGAAAATATAAGGGTAACGCTATTGGTAATTTTTTTTTTATTAAAATATGAATACAATTTGAACTAAATTTTAATATTTTATTGGTTGAATTGATTGTGAAGACGCCAAATTTTAATTTAAAATGTCAATAAAACTTTAACACGTTATTTGTAAGCCAAATTTTGTGATTTTTATTTTAAACTTCAATATTACTCCTTATATATAAGAGGTTAAAAAGTCTTGGCGGATCTTTGGCGGTGGGATTAGGCTGCCAGCCACCCAGGTGAGCCCAGTTGGAATTAGTCGGAGCACAAACGGCTCAAGGCGTTGGAGAGGCGCACTGCACAGGTAGGCTGGAAATGCCTTAGGCGGGATCTTTTAGAACACTGATATAAATCCATCTGATCTGAGCAAAAGGGCCACACTTGTCTCCTGTTTGCTTTGCTCGGTTGTCTACTTTATCTTCTTCTGTATTCTTACTACATGTCCAGGTCAGGTGTATATACATGTACATATATACCCAGATACATTTAGACAATTTCAAATTACATTAAAAATAAAACACAAAATTGAAATTAATGTTGTGAAAAAGAGAGAAAGGAACAAAACACTAGTGATGGATCCTTGGAAGAACAAATTTGTACAAGGAAAAAAAAACATGGACAGAGGAGCAAGTACATCTACCTCTGTTAAACAAGATGAACTTTCTATGGCTGCTTCCCAACTTTCTCTCTCTAAATCTCCATCTTTGGTACTATATTCTTTCTTTCTTCCTTTCTCTCTCTATATCTATCGGTACTATCTATTTGTGTGTGTATTTATGCATATGACTTAATTTGAGTGTGTTGATTCATTTACAGATGCAGCAAAAAGGTTGCAAGAAAAAGAGGGTTCAGAAGAAACCCTTGAGTTCCAAATCCAAGGGTAAGCAGGTGAGGGCTTTTTCCTTCTTTTTTATATGTATTTGTTTCTTGAGGTTTTGCATTATTTGCATTTTCTCAAGATTGTTGTTTATCTTGGATCTGTTAAGTTGTTTTGATCTTTGATGTTGTCTGAAATGGATGTTGTTTTGAGCTGTGTTCAGACGCATTCACACCCGGCCCTTAGGGAGTTTAAGGTTTTCCCGATATCGTTTCCAGGATTTTTACGCTGTTTCTGTTTTTGGATCGTTTAGGGTCTTGTTTTGTTTGTGGAGTAATCTGAGAACTGAATGCTAAGATTTGTGAATTTTTGAGAAGTTTGAAACCCTAGTTTTTTCGGCGTAGTTCCATTTTCTGCAGATGTTAGGGATGTAATGGATCAACGGTTATGATCAGGTTGACGATTTCGATACATTCGATGTGAATGTTTTTAATTAGGAATTACTCAATAGTGTTGAACAAATGACGTTTTAGTTTTGTAGTTATTTACTCTGTAATGTGGTTGCTATAGTTTATTATGGTATGCTTTCTAAAGGTTAAAACGGCATTTTCGAACAACATTTAGTTTGGATGATTATTATCCATCAATAAAAATAATTGGGGACAGAAGTTTAACTAATATTATGCTAGGGCTAGGATATAGAGTGATTTTCAGGATGACAATAAGACAATAATGGAATGAAATTTTACTCCGAATTTTTTTTTTTTTTTTTAGCAGATAAATTAGTCAGCAAATTACTTGGGATGATATAAATAAGAGATTATAGAAGTAAATGCTGCTTTGGATATGGAATTCATATTTGAATATGAGTCGCGACTCATGAGTGGATCATTCAATGCGTGTATAGAATGGTTACTTGTACTACCTCCTTCCCAAAACGAATGTCCAAAAATCTTTAAATTTTTTGTTAATCAAGGGCAAATTTGAAAATTACTTGGACATTCATTTTGGGACGCAGAGGGAGTATCAAATATTTCCTAAGTCACCCTTTCGCTTATTAAATTTATAAGCTACTAAAGATATTTTTTTTCTTTGAGCAGATAATTTCCAGTAAACCCACGAAGTCAGAAAGGTGTTTACTTTATATTGATTGTTATTTAGACACTTTTCTTTACTAAACGTAAATATGTAATTTGTGAAATGCTGATTGGTTTTGCCTCTACGATCTACCTAAAGCTCAAAAAGAAAGAGAGTTCAAGTCAACGAGTTGTATGAATGTGACGAAGATTATTATTCTGTTAAGGAGCGAGCAGGGAAGCTGCTCTTAAGTCTTGGAAATGACCTTGCTGACTTTCCTGGCTTTGGGAAAAGAATGCTACCCTCGAATGTTACTTACAGTTTTTGGATGGTAAGTCTGAGATGTAGTTCCAAATCTTGAGTGTTACATAGTGGATCAAACATTTAAGAAATTTATCTTTTTCTTATTGTTTTTTAAAAACATAATTTTTTTTCCCTACCCCTTCTCTTTGATATTCCCTATGATGATTTATGTTAGCCAGCCCCAAATCATTTTGGTACTAAGACTTTGTTGTTTTTGACCAGTTGACCTTACTTTTTACAGATACTCCCAGTGGATTTCTGCAAATCGCATTTGCCAGATCATGATACTACAGTCACTTTAGTGGATGAATGTGGAGAAGAATTTAAAATGAACTTTCTAAATGCTAGGCATGGATTGAGTGCTGGATGGAGGGGATTCTCAATCGGTCATAGATTGATTAAGGGGGACATTTTGCTTTTCCATTTAGTCGAACCTTGCAAATTTAAGGTACTTGTTTGAAGCTTAATATTATCCCGTGGCTGTTCACTATAACTGTCCTATTAGATTCTACCTTTCATGATTGAATAATAAACTAGGAAGCTAGGCGTTGATGCATTATTAAGTATTTCTAGTTTTGTTGACTTGGCGATGGCTTTTATTGTGCAATATGATGCAACTTCAGATGCCTCTCCTATTCGTAACTTGAGCATGCAATATAAATGGGTTTTTAGTTAGATGGTCTTCTTAGAATTAGAATTGAGCAAGAGGTAGAGAGAGTACCGAGGGTGAGGGTGAGCGTGAGCGTGAGCTTGGACTAGACCAATAGAAAATTATATTGGAGGTTCTAACTTAAAACTAATTGGTGATAAGTGGAGTAGTCCCTTAAGTTTATGTGCCAGTCCATGTTTATTTCTTTAGTAGATGACGCTCCCTCACGTGATGAGATCCGAAGAGAAGATCGAGGGTCGAGCACGTGGACCTTGTAGAAGATAGGAGATAATGGACTACTTCTAGAAGAGAGATGATAGAGGGGTCATATAAAAGTAGTGGGAGAGTGGGGCATGGCAGTGTCTTAATGACTTGGAGGCCACGTGTAACGTGTTGAAGCGTTTATCCCACATTGGGATTTAACAAGCCTTTCCTTCAATATAAAAAGATCTTGGGCTACTCCTCTCATTGCCAATTGGTTTTGAGATGGATCCTCAAACTTTATCGGTAGACTAACCAATGGCCAGAACCACATATTTTAGACCCTTCCAAACCTTTCACTGGCATGAGGCCAAGCCTGCTGCTGCACTAATCAGGTCCTTTGTGCTCTTTTTTGAACATTTGCAACTCTTTTACGTATATAATCACTTTGATGATACTTATTTCAGTGGTTTGTCATATTTACCCCCTTCTTCTTATGCATAGCTACTAATTGGCCGCAACTGATCATCTGCGAGATCATAATCCACCTCTTTTCTAGGTACATATAGTGAGAGTACATAGTTTGGATTTGATAGAAGCTGCTGTTTGCCTGATGAAAATGGATGCTAACGAGAAAGCTTCTGCCTCTGGTACATAGTTTTGTTTGGCTTCTCCATATTTTTTCTCATCAGTTAATGGTTCCAAAAGTTAGGTCCCTAATCTTCTTCAGTTGAATATTGATCAGCTAAAGGAAAGAAGCATAAAAAGGCAAAAAAGGATACCAAGGCGGACAAAAAACAGATAAAACGTCTAGAGTCCCAGCCCATGGACGCTTGCTCATCTCAAGCAGAACTTGAAGATGATGAGAAAGGAGTACCGGATGTTGACCGTTACCTTGCAGCCGAACAATCTGAAAGCAGCAGTGATAGCCTCATTGCTAAGGACTTTGAAGGTATAGTTGTTTTTTTTAAGCATATTTTAAGAATTGCAGGAGTAGTATTCTGAGCAACTCGATCTTTGTCTCAACACCTGGGCTGCCCGTGAATACAGGAATTTGCTCTCACTATTTGACTACTGAATTTCTGCTGGAAATATTGTTACAACGTGCCAGAAGATACAGACAAGAAAAAATATTCAAAATGTTAGTGGTATTCAGTACTCCCTCCGTCCCATACCTACGTGCACACTTTCCATTTTGGGTGTCCCAAACCTACGTGCACATTTCCTAAAATGGAAAGGAATCTTTACTATTCCCTCCACCCATTCTCTCTCCTACATTATTTTAATACTCACAACACCATTATAATTTACTATTCCCTCCACTCATTCTCTCTCCTATTTTATTTTCACACTCACGACACTTTCAATATAATACTCTCTCCTTAATTTACGTGAAAAGTCAAACTAGGCACCAAGGTCCGGGACGGAGGGAGTAGTACATTTCCAGTAATGGGATAAAATACTTCGATACATTTTTGAAAAACAAAAAGAAACTGTAGCATTGATTAGCGTGGGGTCCAGGGAAGGGTCAGACTCACATGAGTTTAATGTAGACCGTCTTGCTAATAATGTAGCATTGATTAGCGTGATACTAATGCTACTGCTAATGCTCCTTGTAGGTTCTGAGCTCAAGGATAATGTACATTCCAACAATCTCAAAGGGTCTGGAAATTTGTGCTATAGAGGAGTTCATCGTCAAGAAGGCATCAGTTGCAGGACCGAAATCCGAAGATATGATAGTTCTTCAACAGTGGCAACGTAGACACAGTTACCGCTAGCATCCTTTCTCATCCAGCACCACTGCAAGTGGAACCCTACTCTTATATGTAGGGATACGTGGCAATGAACTAAAAGCATTCATTGATTTTGCCTTATTTTTGGATCGGATCAGCCTCTTGGACATGAAAATGTATGAAAAAGGGTGGGTTCTGAAAGAGGTGAGGAGATGCATGTCTCGAGCATATGCTGATGCGTTACGGGGTGCCACAGTGATGTAGTGGCATGGACCTTGAGAATATTGCCTAGTGTATAATGTTTTTTTTTTTACAAGATAGAAAATTTATATTTCTATATAGCAGAGGAAGGTTTTGATTTTCAGACATCTTTTAGCAACAACTGCTGAAATGTTGCTTCCTGAATTGTTGTTTCATTGCTGTCTGTATCTTGTTTTCCTAAGCACTTTGTTCTTGAAACCTTGTCTTGATACTGCACTGCAGTTTGAGTTATGTGGGCCGTTATGCGTAGTGTGCTGTGAACAGGCTTTGTGGGCCCCTTTGATCCAAAGCAAAATGTGAGCCCAATTATTGTACAGTGGAACTGTTGGTGGGTCAATTTCTTGAAAACTGGGAAAGTCCTTTATCCTTGAAAAGGTGGAAACAAGCGACTAACGTACCAGTTGTTCTTTGGGTCATCATTACAGTGGGACCCGTTGTGGAATTATCGCCCTCATAACTTCGATTATGTCTGGAGAAGGTTAACCAAAGGTTAAAGCCTTATTTCCAACGTAATTTAGAATTAATCCTTATATGTATTAAACATGAAAGAAAAAAATATAAGAAAAAAAAAAAAGCAAAGTTAAAAAATAAAGAAAAAAATATAAAAAAGAGAGTAGAACTATGGGTTTGACCCATCGGGTCAGCCTGTCCCACCATTCAAAAAGGTGGGTTGGGTTTTAAAACAAATGACTCAAATAAAAGTGGGTCAATTCAGGTTGACCCATATGGATGCGAGCCAAAACGGGTTCGGGACAGCCCACTATATTTTTTATATTTTTTTGGCCACAAAATAACGTCATCTTTAATTGAAAATTTTGGGACTACATCGACTTTGTGAACTCAATCCGTGAATCATTGAGTGAGAGACTCGAGAGAAGCAGAGAACAGAAATGGACCATAATGAGACGCCGCCGCCCTTGTCACCGTTTTCATCGCTGTCGGCACACTCTATCACGACCACTAATTCCCTGTCGTTATTGTCTCCGATCCTCACACATGTATCTCTCTCTCTATCTCCATTTTTATTGATCTGGATCTTTATTTCTGGTATCATGATTTACCTGTCTTTGTTTCTAGCAATTTGTGTAAAATTTGCTTGTGTTACCTACTTGATAATTAGTTTATATTAATATAAATCTTTGTTTGTATTTGTTTGACTGTTATGATTTTTGTTATCTTTTGAGATATTATTGTGTTTGACAGTTTGTGTTTGACTATTATGAATACTCCCTCCGTCCCGGAACAATCTTCACACTTTCCCTTTTGGGCGTCCCAAAACTTACTTCACACATTTAAAACTTACCTAAAATGGAAAGGAATCTTTACTATTCCCTCCACTCATTCTCTCTCCTACATTATTTTAATACTCACAACACCATTATAATTTACTATTCTCTCCACTCATTCTCTCTCCTATTTTATTTTCACACTCACAACACTTTCAATATAATACTCCCTCCTTAAAACCAGTGCAAACAGTGTTTGTGAAGTAAGTTCCGGGACGGAGGGAGTATAAGATTAGGGGGGAGATCCTCAGTTTTATTTTTTGATATCAGTTACGCACAATTTCAAGCCCAAATTTCATTTATTTGATTAACCCGCATGGCTCGCCAACCCAAGGTGGGTTGGGTTGGGAAGACGTATTTTCAGCCCGCCAGAAATTTGGGCCAGCTGGCCCCGCCCTATTTAATGGCAGTCTTTGGCTGATTGGACCCGCCCCGCCTCGCCAACCCGTATTGACAGCTATAAAGATGAGTGAAGAAGCCAAAAATGTCGTATCAGCCCAAATTCAGTGGTTCATATATTTCCTGTATGCTTGAATAGCCTGAAAAATATGAATAAACACGTAAATTAAGTCGGGGCTTCACTGGCGAAGGCCATTCGGCGTGAGAGTAAGTATTAGTATTTTATTAGAGCTAATCAATTGATAATAGTTAAGAGTCAAATAATGCGTTACCAGAAAGTTGTGATTTATGACTTGTATTTATAGATGTAGCAGAAAGTATCCTGCCTTGTATAGGAAGTTAGAAGAGATAAGAAGTTAAATCCTACTCAGGTCCTAATTTCAAGATGTCCTTGTTAGACTAGAATTAGAAGTATATTCAGAACGTATGTCGGGGAGGCGTGCTACTTGTCATAGTCGTTGTTTGCTTGTTGGTCGACATACCTCATATGTCAGGCTTGGGAGATTGCCAAAGGTAGGGAAATTCATTCCCTTTGGTCATCTTTCCTGTAGTTTGATTGTGGTAGACGTCGACGTGGTCGTCCTAGGTTTAGGCCCTGGTCCGCCCATCATGGCTTCATGGTCGTCCTAGTTTTAAGAATAGGACCTCATGTCTTGGTCGACATTGAGTTATGTCAAGGATGATATGACGAGCATGAGTAGGAAAGCCCATTCTCCATGTCATATGTAGAACTTATGCATATTTTCCATTGTACTCAATCCATTGGGCCTTGCCCGTTTTATGGCATATGATCGTACTCGATTTATACCGTTTAAGGAGAAAAAAAGAATATATATATATATATATATATGTGTGTGTGTGTGTGTGTGTGTGTGTGTGTGTGTGTGTGTACTCCATCCGTCCCATATTATAAAAGGCAAATAGTGGGTTTTGGACAAAAATTAAAGAAATTGTATAGTGGAGTAATTATTGTGAGTATAAAAAATGAGGTATTAGAGAGAAATTGAGGTATGAAATAGTGTGGATAGATGATTTGAGTATTACAAGT
This sequence comes from Adenophora triphylla var. japonica, assembly GCA_022495995.1. NCBI lineage: Eukaryota > Viridiplantae > Streptophyta > Magnoliopsida > Asterales > Campanulaceae > Adenophora > Adenophora triphylla. The sequence goes on from JAFEMH010001680.1 coordinate 390,232, forward strand.
GAGTCCCATCAATAAATAAGCATTAAATTTTTTCTTTTTGGGCTTGTGTCATTTGTAACGTGACATCAAAATCGGACTTTTGTGCCTTTTGTAATTAGAACATATTTAAAATGAGAATCATGAGTACTAACCACAACCATCAGATTAAAATAAATTAATGACGTTGATTAGATATCATTTTATAAAAAATATGTGGAATTTTTGTAATTTTTGTGAAAGTCGGGGGTATGATGTCATTTGATCGTCACTTTTCAAAATCTGTCACATTATCATTCAAATTTTCTAAAATTTTAAAATTAAATATCTCAAAATCTATAAGTCGATTTTTTTCTGAGAACACTATTTTTTTTCTCGTGTCGACGAGACGAATCAAACTAAATCACTGAAGATAGGGTTTAAAAAAAATTGTTGAACAACAATAAAATTCTCAAAATACACTAAGATTTAGTTGCTAACAAGTGTAGTTTGAACATTTTACTTGGATTCATCAAAAATACACATGAATTCAGTATCTAAGTAGATACTGAATTCATGTGGAATGTTCAAAATATACATGGATTAAGTAGCTAAATAGCTACTGAATACATGTGCAATGTTCAAAATATAAATGGATTCAGTGGTTAAAAGCTACTAAATACATTTGTAAGGTTCAAAATACACATGAATTCAGTAGCTAACTAGATATTGAATCCATGTGCAATGTTCAAAATACACATTGCATCAGTAGCTAACTAACTACTGAATGAATATTCAAAATACACATAGATTCAATAGCTAATTAGCTACTTAATTCAAATGCAATGTTTAAAATACACATAGATTCAGTAGCTAACTAGATACTGAATTCAAGTGCAATATTAAAAAATACACATGAATTCAGTAGATAACTAGATACTGAATTCATGTGTGATGTTCAAAATACACATGAATTCAGCAGCTAACTAGCTATTGAATATAAGTGTAAAGTTCAAAAATATACATGAATTCAGTAGCTAAATAGCTACTGAATCCAAATACAATATTCAAAAATATAAATATTACCTCTTTCTAGGCCAATCACATGTATCTTCTCCTTCTCTGACTTGTTAATTTCGTAACCCTCAATTTCAAAATGAATGATCATTTTTTTATTTGGTTTTATTCAAAAATAAATTTGAAATTATTTGTGTTAGGACCAACTGGTAGTTAAACAGGCTAGAGGGAGGGGGGTGAATAGCCTGATAAAATTTCTTTTGAAAACTCTTTGAAAATTACCAAGTAATTTATCAAATGCAAAGTCGTTACTAACCGTTTATGCAGCGGATAATATATTATCGATTAAAACACACAAATAGGTTGAGCATAAAATGAGTTTTATAGGTAGTATTCCAAGTAGGTAAAACAAAAGCAAGGTAGTAGGAATATAAGGTTGTAACCGATGATAAAGCTCGACCGGTTACAAGACAAAAAGATAAACAAACACACAAACGAGGGATACAGTTATTTGGAGAGGTTCATAGTGTTAATGAATTGCTACGTCCTCTACCAAGTTTGTTCAAAATTTTGATTTGTAAAATGTGCACTATTAATGTTCACTAGTCTATTACATGTTGCAAGCCTTCACCTATGAGGAAGGTTGAAGGTTGCCTAAAGGAAAGTGATGACTAATGAATCGTGATACAAGTATGACCAAGTATATTCAAGAGATGTGTTCACAAGTTGAACTGATTTCTATTGGGTGTGTAGTGTGATCAATCAATGTGTTCCACATATAGTCTTGTTGGGGAACACTTACAAGTACTGACTGAGTGTGAACTGTGTATATCCTAATAAATAATCCAGTAATTGTGTGGACAAAATGTGTTGAACTTGAATGCCTGAAGAATTTCAGCACTTGCAGTTCTTAACAATTTTTCTCTCAAAGTTTTTAAAGCACCAACCCTCTTCAATGCTCTAAGGAAGGTATTTGTAGTTGTCTTCAAATGGAGTTGTTGTCTTTGAAGGAGTTGAGAAGATGACTTAGACTGGCAAGCATTGAATGAAAAATCTTCTCCATTAAATGCTTGAGATACGAAGTACAAGCACGGTTGAATTATCCACTAGGTTAGAAGCTTGTTGTGAGTACTGGTAAGCTGGCCAACTGATCATTGCTCAAAGTAGTTACTTGTCAGACAACTATATGGTGTTCAACAACAACTGCTCTACCAACTTTATCTAAGTAGGTGAGAGCTATAAATGCTAAGTCAACTTTGATGAGAAGCTTATTGAAGAAGCTTAACTGTCTTGCACTAACTGCTTGAGGTGATAGTAACTAGTTATGCCTTAATGAGATGCAGTGATCATGACTAGCTGACCAGTCAACAGTTGGGATGCTGACCGATCAAGTAAAGGTCAAACGGTACAGGGCAGTTGGGGGTCAGCTAGTTGAGCAAGTGAACCGGTGAGGGCTCTTAACTGATTGAAGTAGGTTATAAACTTCCTTGGATAAAAAAATTTAAGTAGTCTAGTTAAAATTAGGGGTTCTCAGTAATGCTTATATGATTGGGATTAAGAAATTTTAAAGCTATACGTATATTTGACTAACAATCTCATTCTAATTGCTTAATACCAATCATTCTAAGGTATACATCTATCTTAACATAGTAAAAGAATGATCAAGAGTTTTATATTTTATTTGTAATTGCCTAAGTCAAGTGACAACTTGATGTAATCTTTGGAAAGCTTTACAATTTATAGGTTTTAAAAAATGGAGAAAAGAAGATAAATGATGTTACCTGCAAGTGAAAGAGTTAGTAGCATCATAATCATTTAAAATATTAAAGGAATTCAACTAATCATAAATAATCTTTTAAATGAAAAAAAGTGAGGGTAAGAAATTCTCATTTATTTTAAAGGGCAACGACTGACAAGCAAAAGACATATATGTAGACACCCCATTCTGAACCAATAATTCATGATTACACTACTCTTCGTCTCTCTTTTGTGTTTTGATGAAAGCATATTAGTTTCGTCATGTTTCGTTAAGTTTCTAACTAACCTCGTTAGTTTTGGACCTAACTGACTAACGGAATAACTGAAGAGGACAAAATGGTCATTTAACTAGTTGTTCCGCGCAGGACATACGTGTCTCGCGCGAGACAAGCCCTCTGCAGGATGTGCAGAATCACTTTCCTTCTCCGTTTCAACCTCGTTTCTTGATAAATCTTATCCAATTCGGGCATCCAATGATATTTGAGTTCCAGAACCTTCCTTGGGAGGAATCCCATTCCACCTTTACCTCTTAAAACCCATATAAATACTTGATGACTTTCAGTATTTCAGACCCCGATTAATCCCCTCAAATTTACTGGTTTCTCTCCTTGAAAGATTCCTGTAAATCACTCATAAACAAACACCTAAAATTCATCCATCAACCTTGTTGATTGACGGACATCGAGGCTCAAGCCTAAAATCAAGGCAAAGCTCTGCCCAAATCATTCCTCGATTGAGAAGACATCTTAGAACCACGTTCTAAATCAAATACTCCTTAAACACTAGGTAAACTACTATACTTTTATTCTTTTTCTCAACCCCTCTAATTACTTTTAGAGTAGTGTAACCCCATCAAAAGGGTTAGCCTAGAGTCCCTTCAATCCATGGAGGCGATCTCAAAGCATACAACCCGACATTCCTAATTAAGAAATTAATTCGGGTTTGTTTGTTCTTCTTTAATTATTAATTTGATTGATAATACTCAATTGGTAAGACCGATCTCCGGATTGGGTAGAATGGGTGCTCCTCGACCTTCCCATTTCAAAAATTAACCCCCGAACCCAAGTCTTTTCAAAAAGGTTTTTCTTTTTGTTTTCCTAAAATAAATAATAAGTAGCGACTCTGTTATTTAATAAAAATGGCAACGCTACAGTTTTGACGACTTTGCTGGGGATGATTAATTAAGAGGGTTAGACTTACGTTACAATTGAGTATTATCAATCCTTTTAATTTCCTGCAAAAATTTGATTTTTCTGAATTTTTTCGAATTTTCTGTACTGTTTTCGTCAAAAAAAATTATTCTGGCAGAATGCTTGTCCAGTGCGAGACAAGCTTGTCCTACGCGAGACATTGAGGCGGCTGTTTGGATAGAATCAAAAGCCTTGGCAACAGTTGACCTTTCTTTAATGTTTGACCCTGCAAAAAAATTTGGTGGTTGGCTTTTCTTTCAAAGCTTGACCAAATAAATATACTCCCTCCGTTCCATAAAACCTTACCCATTTTGCTATTTTGGACGTCCCACTTTAAAGTCACACTTTCCATTTTTGGACATCTTTTATTGTTATTATATTTAAGTGGACCCCACATTTTACCTCACTAATTTAATTACCAACATTTAACCCACCTAATTAACCCACCTAATCAAACAATAACACACTCCAATTAAATGAATTCAACAAAACAAATTTATTTACACCCACTCATTTTGTTCCTTCCAACTCCAGCCCACATATCAAAGTCTCTCTCTCTCTTATGACAATCTAGGGTTTCTGGCGATTTTCATCGCAGCCATTCCATATCCGTCGAAGATAATCTCTCTCTGACCATTCTTCTTAATCTACCAAAAAAATCCTCACAATCTCTTAGCTCTAGTCGATTCAAACACTTCAATTGCTATTTCGATTTAGGGTTTCTAGATCTGATGTCGGAATCAAATGATTTCTTGGCCGTCGTTGATTCTCCTCAGGGCGACTCCCCTATTTCCGATGGCTATTCCGATGTACCGAGTACGCAATTTAGTTGTGAAGATGATACGGTGGTGGATGAAACCCAGCTTTCCGACGTTGATTTGACCGTGGCTTGTTCATCTTTGGTTGATGAGTGCCCCAAATCATCGGATTTGAAAGCTGAACGACACAAAAGTTTCATGAAAGAGTTGTCTCACTGGTTTCCTTGGGCGAATGGTGTTGATTGCAACGGTGTTCCATTTTACTCCGACACCGAAGCCATTCAAAACATGTGTGCCATACTTGGCTCAGAAAGTCAGGCTGACCCAATTACCAAAGCTTTTGGGCACAAACAATTCATGGTAGAGTTTTGCTACTGGTTTTCGAAAGCGAAATTCCTACTGGACAAACTTGAGGAGCCACAAGATCAGGTTATGATTTTCTTCCACCTTTTCTTCTCCTTGGATCTGTAATTTTGTTGGAGTACATAGTTGGGAGTTGAAATATGTTGTGAAATGATGAAATACTTGTGTTGATTTTTCATGATTTCGGATGCTCTGTGGTGTGCTTTTGATGAGAAAGAAAGGTTTTTTTATTGTTCAAAATGTTGAAAATGGTTGATTTTGTCTCTATTTTTTTGGCTGATTTTTGTGGGTAAACTGATAAGAACAGTTAATCATTTGATTTGGTCATTACTGGTTACATATTGAAAAAATTATTTCTATGATGATGTTACAATCTGAGAAATACCAAGTGTACACAATGATGAACAAAACCTGAGTGTACAACTTCACAAGGAAAAACTTGTGTTGATTTTCCAAGATTTCAGATGCTCTGTGGTGTGCTTTTGATGAGAAAAAAAGGTTTTTTTATTGTTCAAAATGCTGAAAATGGTTGATTTTGGCTGGTTTTTGTGGGTCAACTGATAAGAACAGTGAATCATTTGATTTGATCATTAATGGTTAGATAGTTGAAACATTATTTCTATGATGATATTACAATCTGAGAAATAACAAGTGTACACAATGATGAGCAAAACCTGATTGTACAACTTCATAAGCAAAAACTTTGCATTTAAGTACTCAATGATGAATAAAGTTGAGAGTACAATAGCAAAAAAATCAAAAGTTGGCATGGATCTACTCTTAGAGTACCATTTACAAAAACCAAAAGTTTACATGAGTGTCCCTTTACATACCAGGAACTTCATGTGTTTTGTTGATGATGTTCCATCTCTATCATCATGCCTTCATACTCATTTCCGACCCCACCCTCTTGAAGATACCTAATGCATTATTTTACCACACTTGGCTCTACTGTTAGATCTGTTGGGAGTAATCCAAGCCTCTCTAAACGATCCTTCCCAAGATAACCCAGTGGGAAGTTGTTGTGACCTTTCATTTTCATAATGGAAATCAAACATTTTTGTAATGAAATGAAAATCTTGTTTAGAGTTTGGTGGCTTACTTTTGCAAAGTGTCTAGAACTGCCTTTACCAACTCATCAACATTTGTTGATTGAAGTTCTTCATTGGATGCATCTAATGAATGGAACCACCCGAGATCATTGATGTTTGTATCCGGAGAGTTGGCAGGTTGGAAATGTAGTTGTATATTAAACCCATCTGAACTTGCTGCTGCTCTTAAGTCCGGATCATCATTTTTGATATGTGGTGGTGCATTATCCCATTGAATGACAATGTCTTTTCTTGCATTGGCTGGCCACTTAGCTTTTATTGCAGGTATAACCCGAAATCATAAAAAACAACAAAATAAGGTTCTTTTATGAAAAATAAAGAAAAGCCATTATTCCTGCTGTGGTCTGTCTCTGCTATTTTTTCTGGTCTGTTTCTTACTTGTTGAATTAACATGTTCTTCGTGACTTTTTTGTTGATAGACTCCAAAGGTTTTGTGACCATTGTTCCTGCTGGTCTGTTTCCGCTATTTCTTCTTGCTGCCTTTGTTTTTGTGAAAGGCCACATGCCTATTTTGCCATCAAATATCAACACACCATTTTCATCATATTGTGGCCTACTTACAGCACAAAAGAACATGACTTTGTAACAATTTTTTTACTTTGGCATGATCTGTATGGCTCTTCTTCTCCTGGTAAAATGTAATACCTTTGGCTGCATTTTGTCATATTGAACCATTTTTCATCAGTATGTATTATATGTTTCATACATTTGAACTTTGGTTTCCTAACTTCAACATCAAACTTCAAGGCATCAAGACTGTATTCAGTCTAGCTAAGATGTTTTCAGGTGATAGAGCAGGCTTAATGGCATTAGTATGTGATTTGATCACACCCGAATGTTTCCTTCTCCCAACTGTGCTCTTGGTCACCCCAATAGATCATGCCCCTAATTTTTTAATTGTGTTTCTTTGTCTAAATGGTGTTTGTTTAAACAATGTTTGAATATTTGAAATTTTCATTTGTAAGTTCAGATTATATAATGGAGAGTTGGAGGGAATTTTTTGGAGGGATTTTTTTTTTTGAGGGATCAGCTTTTTATTATTTTGAAAGTGGGTGTAATTTCGGATTTTACATGGGTACAATTAAGCAAAAAGTACTTGATATGACTTTTGTTAATTTCTTCTTAATCCTTCCCGCTACCTATTTCTTTCATTATATATATTCACTCATTATTTTCCATTCTTAACAGTAAATGGGTAAGGTAATGTGGGACGGAGGGAGTATATATATATAAAAAAACAAAAACAAATACAAAAATTATTATTTCTATTTTTGCTTGTACTAACTTTATTTTGCAGGGTAGAATAATTAATTTATACTTGAACTATATAATTGCGTGAGATTGAATTATTTTAATTTTACCGGTCATTGGTTGACTCGGGCTTTGTAATTAATTAATTTAATTCTCTCTCTATCTCTCTCTCTCTCTCTCTCTCTCTCTCTCTCTTTATGTGGAACTACGACGGCCTAAGTCTTTCTAATCTGGGAGAAACGTAGGCAACCACTTGGTACGGCAATTACCTGTTTTTCTTTTAGTTTTCAAAAAAAAAACTTTCTATTTTACTCTATCACCTAGATTGACTCTCACACATGTGCACATCATACTATAACTGTCATTGCACTACATACCCTTGATAAACCCGGGACTCACACTAAGGACGGATGACGGTAACCACCTAGTCTCCGGTCTCTCCGAAATTGGATCATCCCACTCCGCGTCTACAATCCACCTAGATTGTCATATCGCGGGGAGCCTAGCCTTCCAGCCCTGCATCAACCACATATCATGTAGATTTACTTTTTAGGACAATTCGTGACCGGTCGGTTTGATCTTGGAGTCCTTGTAATTCCTTTTCAAGATCGTTTTTGTGTAATAAACCATGAAAAAGAAATCAATAAATTGCCGCTTCGAATTATCGCTTCGAAAAACGTCCCTATGGTTGTCTCTTCGGATTTGCCCCTAAAGAGAAAATTTTCTCACCAATTTATTGCAGAAAACTCAATGTTACTTGAGACTACTTCGACCCCTAGGTCCTTAGATTTGGTTTTTGAATGTTAGAAACCCCCAAAACGGATTCTACGTCTGACCAAAATTTGGATTAAAATCAGAAGATTGTGACTTCCCGTGGTTTTGTCTCGCGCGAGACTGCTTGTCCCGTGCGAGACAAGTGTTCTGTCTTTTCGTGTTTTGGAAAAAACCCTCAAGCCTTCATACACCCTATTCAGCCAACTTGTTGGGACTCGATCATGGTTTAACACGGTTGCTACATATCTAGGTTCATTGCCAATGCTCGACACAATGTCTGCTTCTCCTTCTTTCACCGAAGCCGAAGTTAAGGAAGCTAAGGCCGAACTCATCCAAGACCTGCTTAAGATGGATGAACAAATTAAGAAAATTGATGAGCAAAATGCCCAAATGGCCGCTTTCATGAAAGAGCTCCACGAGATGAAAGTCAAGAAAGGAGGAAAACAAAAGAAGAAAGAAGAATCCTCCTCCGATGAAGAGGAATCCTACACCAAAAAGAATAGAAAAACCAAGAAGTCAAACAAGAAAGAGGAAGAATCCGATTCATCCTCTTCCTCATCCTCCTCCGATGATGAGGACCATACCTCCAAGGGTACTAAGACCAAGAAGGAAGATGAAACTACTAAGTTTGGTAACCATTTTACTAAGAACTACCTTGAGAAAAAACTTGCAACCCTTGACACTTCAAAAGGATCATTCGTCCCATTTGATCCCGATTCTCTTCAACAATCCATCACTAAGTTTCCTCGCAAGTATAAGACACCCGACATTGCCAATTTTAATGGCACTACTTGTCCTCGAGCTCATGTTGAGACCTACACTTGGGTTATGCTTTCAATGGGCGTTGATAACAAAATCTTGGCCCAATGTTTTCCTCAAACTTTGGAGGGTGCCGCAAGGGATTGGTACATGTCTCTTCCCATGACTACAAGGCTTGATTGGTCGTCTGCATGTTTAGTCTTTCAAAGGCAGTTTGAAGACAATTCCACTTACCGCCCTACTAGGAGGGATCTTGAACAAACCAAGCAACATGCAAATGAGTCTTTTGCTGACTTTGCTAGAAAATGGAGACTCAAACTTACTGAAATTGTCAAAAGTCCTAATCCACATCTTCCTCTAATGCCTTCGTGATGAATTTCAAGAGAAACTCGCCGGCAATTACTTTCCCAGTTTCAATGAACTCCATGAATTCGGAATTAGGATTGATGACTTCCTAAAAAGTAAAAAGAAAGAAAGTACTTTTCGCTAAAACAAGCCTACCACAAGTAAGGATGCTTCAGTCAATGCTATTGCATTCAACCGCCCCAACACCGGCAAGTATTCTGCTGTTCCTCCTCCCGAAAAGAAAAAGAGGCACTATGACAAATTTGAGGGAATCACTCAAGAAGAACTCCTCGACGTTCTTGTCAAGAATGAAAAGATCAAACCAAGGGAAGGTGGTCCTCATAAGGATATGGGTCCTAATCACGCTCATCACTTATTCTGCAAGTACCACAACTTTACCGGCCACGACACCAACACTTGCCACCACTTGAAGGACATCATCCAAGACCTCTTTGACAATGGAGAGTTAGAACGTCCCAATGTCATCACGAATTCTCTCCCTCAAAATACATGAAGAAGAAGAAACTCTACTTACCTCTTTGGGGCTGCAACTATCCTCTCCCTTTCTCCTTTGATAGAAGTAGATTAGGTTTTAAATTTCCAAGTATGAACTCGAAGAGTCGTTCTGTCTTTCTAGTACTTCTCATCTTCTCTAGTTTGTGTCATCTAAACTATCGTGTCTGTTTCAATTTCTCCGATTAATCAAAGATATTTTCTTTTCCTAAACACTATCCCTAAGGTTGTTCTACCTCTTGAGTATCATTTAATTCATGCAAAATAATGGACCCTCCATTCCCTAAATCATCAAAAAAAATGTAGAGACTTCTAAGCCAGTTTAAGAAGAAAGTTATCTTTAGGAAGCTTAAGGGCTAAACATTACCCCTACTGAAAGTCAAAGGTCAACAAACGAAGAAAGCCAAAGGTGCTGCTGTCAATTGCCATTCCAAGAAGAGTGGGGGCTACTCAATTCATAGCTTTGAGAGTACAAAAAAAAATCTCTCAAGCTTTCACCACCCCCACAATGAAAGGTGAAACTCCAAATGCCTGAAGAACTCTCTCACCAAGAAGAGGAGTAAAGTGATACCAACAAAAGAAGGAAGACTACTCAACAAGTAAAGAAGACTTTCAGTATCAAGAAAAAATGTTTACCCTTAAGTCATACTAATGATTGGCTTTCTTCTCAAATTTATTTAGAAATTTCTAGATGATGCACGGTTCATCAAAAGCTAGAACAACTTTTCTACGTCCTTGAGCCAAGTAGCGTTTCTTGTTGAGTCTAGGGGCTTCCAGTTAGCCACTCTCATACACACTCTTGAAATCCAAGCATCAAAACTCGTGCTTCAGTCAATCTCTACCTCAACTCTTCAAAATAATCAAGTCCGCATTAGGAGATTTCCTCTTTGCTTATCACTCTCATCGTTAGAGAATACACTTCTCCAAAGAGTCAATGCTTGGATCACCTTCCAAAAAATAGAGTCCGCCTTGAGATCTCATCTCTCTCTCCTCAATAAGATTCTCTCCTCTCAGTTCTCTTCGAGTTACATACTTCTTTCAAAAAAAAAAAAGAGAAAGAGAAAAGAAAAAAAAGACGCAAAAAGAGATGCCCGCTAGATTGAAAACTCGAAAGGGCGGTCTAGGCAAAAACCAGGGTGCAGCAAAAAAAAATCAAGGACAAAGGGAGACTATTCTTCAACCTTCTTCAATGAACATCATTCGATCCTCTTCAAATCAAATCAACAAGGAGATCCTTCTTCGATCATCTTCAAATCAAGAGAGCAGACTCACAAGCCTGTTCACAAAGTCATCTACCACATTAAAGAAACCTTTTCGTGTTTTGGAGTCGAACTACGTTTTGGTCTGATTCTCCGATAGAGATACGTAGGCAGCCGTGCGGCACGACCATTCCATTATTCAGAATGACGTCATTTCTATCGTCGACATGTCTTCTTCCATAAGACTTGTCACTGAGGGGCTATGTAGACACCCCATTCTGAACTAATAATTCATGATTACTCTACTCTTCGTCTCTCTTTTGTGTTTTGATGAAAGCCTATTAGTTTCGTCATGTTTCGTTAAGTTTCTAACTAACCTCGTTAGTTTTGGACCTAATGACTAACAGAATAACTGAAGAGGACAAAATGGTCATTTGACTAGTTGTTCCGCACAGGACATACATGTCTCGCGCGAGACAAGCCCTCTGCAGGATGTGCAGAATCACTTTCCTTCTCCGTTTCAACCTCTTTTCTTGATAAATCTTATCCAATTCGGGCATCCAATGATATTTGAGTTTCAGAACCTTCCTTGGGAGGAATCCCATTCCACCTTTACCTCTTAAAACCCCTATAAATACTTGATGGCTTTCAGTATTTCAGACCCCGGTCAATCCCCTCAAATTTACTGGTTTTTCTTCTTGAAAGATTCCTGTAAATCACTCATAAATAAACACCTAAAATTCGTCCATCAACCTTGTTGGTTGACGAACATCGAGGCTCAAGCCTAAAATCAAGGCGAAGCTCTGCCCAAATCATTCCTCGATTGAGAAGACATCTTAGAACCACGTTCTAAATCAAATACTCCTTAAATACTAGGTAAACTCCTATACTTTTATTCTTCTTCTCAACCCCTCTAATTGCTTTTAGAGTAGTGTAACCCCATCAAAAGGGTTAGCCTAGAGTCCCTTCAATCCATGGAGGCGATCTCAAAGCATACAAACCGACATTCCTAGTTAAGAAATTAATTAGGGTTTGTTTGTTCTTCTTTAATTATTAATTTGATTGATAATACTCAATTGGCAAGACCGATCTACGGATTGGGCAGAATAGGTGCTCTTCGACCTTCCCATTCCATAAATTAACCCCCGAACCGAAGTCTTTTTAAAAAGGTTTTTCTTATTATTTTGTAAAATAAATAATAAGTGGCGACTCTGTTATTCAATAAAAATGGCAATGCTACAATATACTTCATTGTTTACATTCTATTTAGTAGCATCAGGATTAGTTGATGAGTTTTTCTTGGACTGATCCTTCGATGTAGTTGGTGTAACCGATGAGTCAACAGCTGCAGCCGGTTCAGACTTTGATCTCTTAGCCAACGCTTCCTTTTCTTTCTTATCTATCTTCCTCTTCTTCTTTTCTGACTTCCTTGACCGATCATCAGATAGCTTCATCATAATCTCATTTTGGGCTTTAACTTTGATCAGCTCAAGTTGGGTTTCTTTAAGTTGGGCTGACAAGTCACGAATTTTCTGATTGGCTTTCTTCAGTTCATCTGTAGCTTCAACAAGGTTTGACTGAATGGCTAAAGCTTCATCACACACTTGTTTGTAGGTGTGGATAGAATTGGTCAACTCCTTCACAAGGTCAAAATAGTAGCATCCTTCTGATTTAATTTTGCCACAAAACTGCCTAAGGCTTTAGCAAAAGCGGTTTCAACTCTTGTCATTCTTTGTCTTTCCTCCTCCTGATTGGACTTAACCAAATCAAGGACAAGGGCATTATGCAGCTCTACTAGGTCATTGACAATAGTTGGCCTTTCTAAGATCAACTTCAAATTATTCAGCAGAAGGCACTTTAACCGATGGAGCAGAAGGTGTAACAACCGGTGGTATAGTAGAGACAATAACGAAATCAGTCATAGCAGCAGGTGAGAGAATAGTCAATGGAGCTTGACTGGTTGGAAGCTGACCGGCTGAGGGAATTACTCGAGATGGATCGGTCGAAGGAATATGGATGGTTGAGGTTGATCGGTAATAATAGCTTGATCGGCTGAGAGGGGTTGATCGCTCATAGATGGTTGGTCGGTTGAAGGGATGTCAGCAATAATTGTCTCCTCCTCAGAACTGATACAACCGGTACCATAAAACAATTATTTTCTAAGCTCATCTCTATGGCACAATCAATTTCCTTGGCCTCGTCAAAAGGAAGGACTATCATCTTAGCTACTTGACTAGCAAAAGGGATTGCTCTTTGTCTTAGCCTAACCAAAACATCCACCCGTGACATTGTGATCAGTTGAAAGGCATAACGTATATTGCTCAGTGGTTGAATTGTTCCATTGCTCTTCCTGATTGATAGACTTGGTACTTGTGGCATAAAGCTTACCATCTTTGTTACGTCAAATGACCAGGCCATGATTTTCAGCTCTATCACCCTTGTCATTCTACCATTGACAACAAAATATCTGATCAAAATATTGTCAATTTGGAGGGATGATTCAACCGGTCGAGGGATTCTTGGAGGAACTTGACCGGCTATCCTTAATGTGCCTAACCGAGCAGTTTGAGTAGGAGTAAATGACAACTGCTTTGAAGGGAAGTCCAGAACCAACTGATGCTCTTCTTTACCAGGAATAATCTTGGCATTTCAGAGTGGAGCAGCATGCTTCTTTAATCTCAAAATACGAGGTACCACAAACCTCATGCTAGTCTTACCTAGTAGTCTTGGTCTGATGAGGATGAGTATCATCAGGGAGAGAGCCAACCTTCATTGTTTCAATAACATCCAAGAAAGTTTGCATCTTATCAAGCCTCCTTTGGCATTGAATCACATTGACAATAGGTTGAGGCATAGGCATCAGTTGAAGGCGACTTGAACTAGCAATCTTCTCATGGACATCAAACAGAAACATACCATTGGGCAAATGAGAAATGGAAGCCCTTGTAGTATAGTGGTTTTTTGTGGACATCAATTCTTTTTGGTCCACGGAGAAGTCAAAATCAGCAAGAGGATGAGCAGGATCGAAGGGGTCATACTCAAATGTCTCAGGGGCATGAAAATCTATATCATCATCTTCTTCAAAGAAATCAGATAGGGTAGGATCCTCCTCCTCAAAAACTTGATCAATATTTCCTTTCACCTGAGTACTGGCTTGACTGACCAACAGGCTGGCTGCAATGGCTGCCTGAGTGGCATACTCTTCAGCAGATGATTATTGCAAGTGAACTTCACTCTAAAAAAGGCTTTTAGCCAAGACAACTTGTAACTCTATATCATCAACATTAATTTTCTCCTCCTCAACCGGTTAGGCAGATACATCGGTTGAGGGCATCTCAACCGGTCATCTAACCGGTGAGGGATTGGTCAAACTTCCACCTACTCCTAGGCTTGTAACCGGTAAGTCAGTTAGGCTTCCTCCTAGATTCTTAACCGATGCAACCAGTTTAGGAGTCACAAGTTCCATTCTCTTATCCTGACCGCTAGAACTGGAATTGGAGCTAGAACTTGAGCTAGCTTCTTCAATATCATCATCATCACCACCCTCTTCATCACCTTCCTTTTCATCAAATAATTCCTCTATCACTTCGTCAGTTGTGGAGGTCCACTTGTTTTTGTTTTAGTGAACCGAATAGAAGAAGTCAATCAAATTGATATTTCCCATAGCTTGCATCTCTTCCATAACATTCCTTATAAACTGGTTCATCCTTGGACCTAGTGACATCGGCTCTGTGTCAAAATATGGAAGCAGATCATCAGGATTTTCAGGTCTACCCAACTGATAAGGGTCAGACTCCTGAAGGGTGTCTTGGACATCATATAACATGGAAAAATTTGTCCACACCGAATGTATCATCATATCTTGACGCAACCGATCTTGAGCCAAATAGATAACATTCCATAGATTGGGAAGCAAGTTGCAATATCGGCTGTAGAGCTTGATTAAATCCTGCCTGGAGAGAGAGGAGTCAAATTCACTCAGTTGGCAGTACTTTCTAAAGTAGATACCCTTCTCCTTATGAGTGTTCTCAAAGTCTACATATTTATAGATATCTCCAGCAGGCACAGATTCCTTATGCAGCTCATGGAATTCAAGTAATATTCGAAGTGAAGGAGGTTAATGATCAATGAGATAAACCCAGTTGGTTGAAGGGATAGACTTATTCTGGATGGCCCAAGGGTTGTTATAAAATATGTGGAATGTTGGGTTTCTGATAGGTCTGCATTTCATGACTAATGGGTCTAATGAGTGACCGGTTATGGGAGTGTCACCGGTCAAGAAGTCATGTGAGAATAGCCTTTTGGGTTAAAAGGGAAAAAGTTGGCTATGTCTGCTTCTATTTGCTTTTTCCTCTCAGCATTTTCTTTAGTTAATTGGGAGGCTGATTTTGGGAGAGGTTTGGTTTTGGGCAAGGAGGCTGAGGTAGTAGGAGTTGGAATTTTCTGAGGTTGAGGTGCTTGTTTTCTTGCTGTCTTCTTGGCTCTAACCAGTGGAGGGCTAAGTGGTGGAGAGAATGAAGTGACCGATTGAGTATCTGTCTGTTGAGAGGCTGTGACCGTTTGGACAGATGTGACTGACGGAGTATCGGTTGCCTTCATTTTGACCGATAATATAGCAGCCAGTTGAGAGACTCAGGCATCACCGTCTTTTTTACTTTTGGCCTGATTTATTTCTTCTTATTCACAATCGGTTGAACTAAAGTTGAGGCTTCACCGATTGAAGCATCACCGGTTGAAGAGGCATCAACTGCTTCCTACAAGATTCTTCCCCAATCACCCTTATCAAAATAATTAACCCATAACTGAGGGTATTTAGGCTGATCGGTTGAGGCAGCAAGTATAGCTGGGTTTTTCCTCAACACCCTGCTTATCAACAAGTAATGACAAGGTCTTACCTTGTTTGCTCTAGCCAACAGTTTCTCTTCCTGGATTTCTTGAACGCCACCTGTAAGTACCCCAATCTGGATCACCCTCTTCCGAGCACACGGGAACACCGCAGACTCACAAACGCAGTCTCGAAGACCCGTTACACTCAAAACCCTCAAAAACCCCCAACCAAACCAAGGGAGGGACCTTTCTGGGACAAAGAAGCACAAAAGGACCTTTAGGAATTTTTCAGAAATTGGAAAAGCATAAGTGGTCCGTACGGACCTCTTTGCTTCAATGATTACTGAATCCCCTTAAAGTCCAAGTTATTCCCTCAAATCCCTAAGGTAATAATTACTTGCCTATATGAATGGTCCGTACGGACCTTATTGCATGCATGGTTGGTCTGTACGGACCTCTTTGCAACCAGACATCATCATGGCTAAATCTTCTTAAAGTCCACTTATTCCCTCAAATCGAGGAAAACCAAAAACTTGGATTACCTGCAAGGTCCGTACGAACCTTATTGCACAAAATCTGAGACTATAAATAGAGGGATCTCCCTCCCTCATTTCACACACCTCCCTCTTCTCTCCTCTCCCCCCAGCCTTCTGGCACCCCTCTAAGTCCTCTCGAGGCACCCCCGACCCCTTTCGGATCATTCCGAGGCCTTCCGAGCCCCTTGTGGTGCTCCGAAGCCTCTCCGAGCGCTCCCGAGATGCTCTCGCACTGCCCCGAGGAATTCTCGAGGTACTCTAAGGCCCCTCGTTGTACTTCGAGGCCTTGCCTGGTCTTTCCCGAGGCGTCCCGGCTCTTTCCGAGTCAAACTGGCAACTCGAACGCACGCCGAAACTCTGCCCGAATCCAACCGACGAAACCAACGCACGCCGAACCTCTGCCCGAGTGACCATTGCTATCTCAACGCACGCCGAACCTCTGCCCAAGTGATCCCTGCGATCCCAACGCACGCCGAAACTCTTTCCGAACACAATCGGCACATCCCGAAGCAATCCCGGTCCGTCCCGGAACACTATTCCATCCTCAAACACTATTCCCCAGCGGAAGACAGACACGAACCAACATTGGTAAGGCTTCCTTCCATTACTATTTCAATACATTTCAATAAAGCAGTGTACAATGTAGACATCTGATACAACATGCATTTTTAAAAGCACATACACACACACACAACAGTTAAAGAATATTAGGGGTACCGAAAGACTCGTTTTTACGAGGCGACTCGGTTGAGCTCTAAGATTCTAATATTCCATTCCCGAGGAGTCATCTGACCTCCGAACTCAAAAATCTCATCACACAAAAACAGTTTATTTTTAAACTGATGCCCTTTTTCAATGTTTTGGGCTTAATAAAAACGGCGTGGCGACTCTACAAGCAAAACACAGCGAGACACCTCCAACCACGCAAAACGCAAACGTAATAGCCAGATACCGGGGCGCGAACGCGCTGCCTCTCGGATCCGGGCGACTTCCCGAACGCGACGAATGCGAGATGCCGGGGGGCCAAAATCCGCGCGCGAGCCGGATCCCGGGTAATTTCAGTTGGCGACACCGCTGAGGAGAATTTTGTTTTAAAAACTTTTAAACAAAACAAAAGATTTTTAAAACGATGATGAGGGTCAAACTTTCATTTTACCCCTTTCTTTAACTGTTGTGTATGTGTGCATGTGCTTTACCTTTTATTTTACAAAAAAAAAAATGCATCAATATATACATTTGTGTACATACATTTAAAATTCTTCAAAAAACTTCTGTTTTACTCAGAAAAAGAATTTTAGAGACCGCACTCTACTCGCACTGCTGCCTCGGTTACACCGCACACTACTCACACTGCTGCCTCGGTTACACCGCACGCTACGCGCACTGCTGCCTCGGATACACTGCACACTACAACCCTTAACCCGGAGTGGTCTTAGTTGCAGTCCGTTTGGTCTTCCTAGGCCTCTTGGACGCGCACGGGATCATTCCAAACATCCCATCCTAGCCAAGCGTCAACCCTGCACGTTTGAGTCTTGAGTCACACTCTGTCCAGACTCGGTTGGTTTTTACCCAGTGCGTGTCATACAGCCTGGATACATATCCCATGCCGGCCATTTTATGAGTCGAAGCTCGAAACTCAAGATCCATTGCGCAAGCAAAGCGATGAAAGGTCATGCTAAAATCTTGACCCGATCTTGATTTTCCGAAGCTACACCCAGACGATGTTCCGTTCCGGATATACATCCATGCCCACATGACACCATGTCATCAAGCCTTTAATACGTCAGCCATGATGATATGACCCATCCAACGCCTAACGTCACAGATCCCTTGCGCAAGCAAGGTAAAGAGAGGTCATGCCGAACTCTTGACCCGATCTTGACTCAATGGCCGGCTCGGTTCACTATTCACATGGCTAACGCATTAAAACGAACATGACAGGCTCGGTCCTTAGGTTCGATTTTTCTTTTAGGCCGGTGGAAACCGCTTGCCCTATAGGACCCTCGCCCGGCTGGGATGTCGAAATACAGGTGCAAAACGAGGGGCTTATAGCCGCACAAACGGTCTCCACTGACCCAGGATCTAGCATAGTTGCGAAAAAGAAGAGCAATCTTTTCCAACCTACCTAGGATTCTGAGAAAACACGTTTTAAATAAATTAAAACAACAAAAAAAAAAAAAAGAAACGGAAACTGCATGTCACGTGAGCTTTCCCCCTCTTATCCCGAAAGGCCTTCTCGTGTCTAAACCTTGCCCGTCACCCCCTCCAGCGAACCGAGAGTGGTTGAGAATACCCGGGAGCCGCCTTTTCAGTATCGAGGTCACAAGGTCCGATGCCCCTTCCAGCCAACGGTCCGCACCGTCCGCCGCCACTCCCCATGACGGGATCAATGTATAACAGTGAGGGAAACGGAACCCCGCCACTAAGGAACCTTCAGACAATGGAGGAGGTGCTGCGAGCCTTCGAAACTATCAAGAAGCGCCAAGAAGAGCAGCAAGCATGGATCGTAGACACCCTGTGTCTCCGCGGAACCGTTACAGTTCCCCAACCTGACGGAACCTTCGTTCTCATAGAAGATGAAGAAATACCGGCTCCCCCGGTTTCTCAAAGCTATCAGCAGGTCCCGCCTCCGCCAAGCTACGAGATCCCAGCAACGCAAAGCAGCTCTCTCAAAGATCCCCTCAGCATCGGCCAAGCGGCTTCGACATGCCCTCCTCAGACACGGTCGGCTTCCGGCTCTGCACACCAAGCTTCGGTATCAAAGACACATACGTGCCTACACCGCTGCAGATCTCAGCCGCATCTCGGTATCCCTCAGGATTCAATCCTCTGCCTCTATACGAGCCTCGCAGCGATAATCAAAAGTCCCCATGCTTACCTGGGACAGGCATCCCGAGCGGATATCCCGACATCTCGAGCTTGCCACCTGCTAGTCTGCCACTTGGGGCTAATGAATCATTTCCCCAATTCCAAAACACAACCCTTAGCGGACCTGGCAATCACGCCCTTAACTTCAACACTCCAGGGTATGGGTTGGTATATACTCAACTACCTCCCCAAGACTCCCGAATGGCGATCCCATCAGCCAATCCACCTCCATCTTCGGTTTCCATCCCCGAAAACGGTAACCTGCCTCAACCTGTCGATCCCCACATGGCTTGGCTGATCGAGAAAATGAAGGACATGCAAGGCAAGCTAGCCAGTTCTCGAAAGGACTCCCTCCTGCCCACTGATCCAAGCAAGGTGGTCCCGCTCCCTCCGAAATTCAGGATGCCGGAAATGGAAAAGTTTGATGGGTCAGAATGCCCAAAAACCCACATCGACACCTATGTCTTGGGAATGAGAGCCAAGGGGGCAACCCCTCAACATATGGCGGATCACTTTCAGCATTCTCTCAAATCCACAGCGCTAAGGTGGTTCCTCAATGTAAAGGCAGAAAACCGCTCCACATGGGACCAAATCAGCGAGATCTTCCTGGAGAAGTACCGTGCCAATCTTGAGTGGGAGACAAACCGCCATGATCTACAAGCCACCGAACAAAAGGATGACGAACCAGTAGGCGAGTTCTACAAAAGATGGAACTGGAAGCTTAGTGAGATAATGGATCCACTTTCCAAAGAAGAACAGATGGACATCTTCCATTCTTGCCTCAAGCCATCTCTGAGGACCTTGATTAGCCATCACTTCTATCCGGATCTCCGTGCCATGGTCAACACCGGAACTAAGTTTGAGAAGACTCTGAGCCTTCAGAAGGCAACAACAGCCCCTGCTTCATCTTACCGTTATCAGACAAACCTGTCAACTTCAACACCTGTCCCGAACAAAGGAAAAGAAGCAGCCGGAACGGTACACTACATCCAGAACGGAGCTCAAGTAAACCGTGATCAAGCAGCCCCAAGGAACAACAACCCCCCTCGCTTCCCACAGTTCCAGCATTTTGACAACCTCGAAATGCCTCTGGGCCAAGTATTTGAAGCATTGGTAAAGCGAAATCTTCTCAAGCCTCTCGAGAATTTCCAACCAAAGACTCCCAAGCCCAACATGGATATGAGCAAGCACTGCGCCTTCCACAACTATCCCGGCCACACCACCGACAATTGCTTTGTGCTAAAGCAGGTGGTCCAGGGGCTAATCGAGGAGGGAAAATTGGAACGCCCTCGTGGCCCCAATACCATCGGAAATCCATTCCCCCGGAACGACAGGGTGAACACGATAGCTTTCGACGAAATTCCAAGCAAGAGCAGACCCCCTGCGATTTCTGAAACCGTCAGCATGCTATCCCGCTATGACTGGGAACGTGAAACCAGAGTCAAACGGTCTCATGACTGGGAATCTAGACAAGAACGCCCAAGGGCAACTGTCTCCCTACGATCTTTGCCCCGACCAAGGCACACTTATGGATGGATTGAATGCTCCCCAGAGGAAACTGAGTCAAATGGCAACATGAGAAGCGGTCTAGCTTTCACAGACGATGATTTGCCGATATGTGAGAATCGAAACAACGAGGCCCTACTCATCCTCATAAAAATAGAGATGTTCTTCCTCCCGAACGTCTTGATTGATAACGGCCCCGCAGTCAACATCATTGCCTTGAGCACACTGAAACGACTCCGCATCGACCACTCCCTGATAAGACCTTCGCCCCGAATAATCCGAGCCTATGACGCCACTCCACGACCAATCGTAGGAGTCATCAATCTGAGGATCCAATTTGATGCACAACTGGAGTCGGTGGAGTTCCAAGTCGTGGAAATCAAACCAACCTTCTCTGCCTTGCTGGGACGACCTTGGATATATCAGATGAAAGCGGTATCATCTACTCTTCACCAATGGGTGAAATTCATCAATGCCAATGGAATGCTCGTGGTAATCCATGGAAGCAGCACAATGGCAAGCGCTTGGCCAGCAAGCTACGACCCAGAAGAAGGTCCCGACATGACCGAATACTCTTCTCCAGATGAGTCTCCAGTCCTGTCCCGCTACGAAGTGGATCCCTACATCCACGCTCTAAGCTGCGACGAGCTAGAGATCAAAGAGCTCATAGATCAAGACAACAACTCTGACATATGTGACTGTGGAGAATGCTTAAGAGAGGATCAAGAGATGGACGCCCAGATGGAGATTGACCGAGGAGTAGACCCCTACTTCGCCGAGAACCCTCTTGGAAACTGGCTCATCACCGACCCACTGGTACAATACAACCCTCTGGCCGACACTCTTGGATCTCACGGGGACAGTCATCACAACATAGTCCAATTCAACATCCCGGTGTCGGACCTAGATGAACAGTGGCGTAACCTCCTCCAAAGCCTAATCAGGGAAGGAGAGATAGCATGCCCCCTCGAGTCAGACATTGTAAATGTCGTCCAAGCAAAGATCCCAGATAAAGAGGCGGATTCTATGAAAATGATCAACATCAGCAAGAATCAGCTCCAAATCAGCGAATGCTTTGCCCTCCTGGAAGTAGCTCTCAACAACTTCTATCATCAAGGACCCCCAAGGACTGGTTACAACACTAATGGAGGGACATCATCAGGGGAGCAATCAAAAACCTCCGCGATCTGGTTTGAAGTCGAACCACATGCAAGCTATCCTCCGGGAACCGCCTCGGGTGAAGTCTGGCCACCAGAACCATCGCCACTCCCTCTAGAGCTACATCCTGCCAAGAGTAATGAAGCCTGGTCCAATCCCTCGTCGCCTATAGTCTAGCTTCGAGTCATGTTGTCTGTGAATTCATGTCTTTCGAGTCATCTGATGGCCCTACGCCGGAAGATCGTGAGTCCATAATCAACAATGTACAGTCTTTGCGCTTTCAATAAAAGGTCTGACCTTTCTAAAATATCTTTTCATTGCATCTTTAACAAATGATGAGTTAACTAATCAAAACAGCTAATAACAACTCATCTACACAAAGAAGCAAACACATTAATTGAATAAATGCATCAAGCAAACATTTAAGCATGTTGTCAAACGAGAGAAAAACTGGGCCCAAGCTGCCGAGGAGGTTTTAATCACAGCGATTTGCGAGATCGAAGAGAGCCAAAGAGACGCAAGTCCGAAGCCATTTCCAGCACAACCAGATCTTCCAATACCTCAAAAACGGGGAAACTGCCTTCATGAACGAAGAAGGTCAACGCAGGGAAGGAATCAAAGCCAAGACCATCACGGCCCTAAAACGCCTCGCCTCTCACTTTGTCATCCTTGGGGACATGCTATACAAGAAACGCTACCAATGACCACTCCTACGCTGCATCAGCCAGGAAGAAGCAAGCGAGCTCATGAACGAAGTCCACAATGGGGCTTGCGGTCCCCACATGAACGCCCGAGCCCTAATGCAAATCATTCTCCGGATGGGCTACTACTGGATCTCCATGGAGGCAGACTGCATTCACTTTGTCCGAAGCTGCGACAAGTGTCAACGGTTCTCCAACCTCAATCATCTACCTCCCCACGATCTCTACTGCATGACTACGCCCTGGCCCTTTGCCACTTGGGGAATTGACGTCATCGAAAAAATCGCTCCGCCGGGCAGCAACGGCCACGAGTTCATCTTGGTAGCCGTCGACTACTTCACCAAATGGGTCGAAGCCAAGTCCTACAAAGTGCTCACATCCAAGAAAGTCGCACACTTCCTCAAGGAAAACATCATCTGCCGATACGGCATCCCGAACGAGGTCATATCAGACAACGGCTCCCACTTCGAAGGAGAATGCGATGCATCGCTGGCCGAATTCAAGATCACACGCTACAAGTCTTCCCCTTACCGGCCACAAACAAACGGCGCCGTAGAAGCAGCAAACAAAACCCTCAAACGGATCATCCAAAAAATGACCATTCGAGGACGAGATTGGCCCGAGAAGCTGCACCTTGCACTTTGGGGCTACCGAACATCAGTCAGAACAGCCACGGGAGAAACCCCATTCGCCTTGACATACGGGATGGAAGCAGTCCTCCCCTTTGAACTGGAAATTCCCTCGCTCCGAGTGCTGCTGGAAAATGACGTCAACGAAGTCGAATGGCTCCGAAGCCGACACGACGAATTGGCTCTGCTAGACGAGCGACGACTAAAGGCCATGGAACACGTCCGAGCCTACCAAAGCAGAATGGCTAGAGCTTTTGACAAGAAGGTTAAGTCCCGAGACATCAGGGAAGGCGACCTGGTACTCAAAGAAAAGCCTCCCACTCGAACAAACTCACTGGGAAAATGGGAACCAACATGGATCGGCCCTTTCGTGGTTCAAAAGATCTTCTTCGGAGGTGCCATGAAGCTGACAGACCTAGACGACAATCCCTTCATGAATCCAGTCAACGGAAGCAAACTTCGCAGATACTTCGCCTAAGAAGAACAAACTGTGCATCTCTTGGCACTCCATGTAGTGTCGAACTACATAGACCTGAGCCCTCTAGTCCGGGGGAACGTAGGCAACCTTATTTGGTCCGGTCTAAAGACACACAAAAAGTCAAAAGTTTGAATGTCAATCAAGACCTCCATCAAACTACACACTTTCCAGAAGCATGCCCCCACCATCACCTTTACCAAGTCAAACAACGGCGGCAACATCAAAGGACATCCAAAGGTCACTCAGCGTCAAACGACTGACCCATGTCTGCTTCCAAGCCAGGGGCTTGTCTTCGCCCTCACGCGCTTCAAAAAAAAAAAAAAGAGCTCGAGCAAGGGCTCTAAAAAAAATAAAAATAAAAATAAAAGAAGCTCAAGCAGAAGCTACAAAAAAAAGAGGTCAAGAGCCCGACGCCAACAAGAGGCAAGGAAGCTACGGAAAAGACCGTCAAAACGACTTGTCAGGGGATCATCCAACCTCTCAGCCAAACACAAAGCCCAAGCAAAGGGGATTGCCGTCAAGGCCCAGGCTGCTTCAGTCCGCAAATGCAACAGAAAAGTCCAAAGATGGACGCCTCTAAGGTTCACAAAAGAAACAAAAGCGAACAAGAGATCTTGCGTCTCGACAAAGCTTTAAAAGTAAATCACAAATCACTAACGGTTACAACATTTCTTGATGAGTTCAAGCACGGTCTACTCTCAAGTTCACAACATGCTAAAAGACAGCTTAATACATTTAACAAATACTCCCTCCGTCCCACGTTAGTTGAGACTAACTTTTTGGGCACACCAATTAAGGAAAAGTAAGTGAGAGAAAAAGTGAAAGAAAATGTTGTGAGTATGAAGAATTAAATAGGAGAGAGAATGAGTGGGAGGAATAGTTAGGAGAGAGAATGTTGTGAGTGTAAAAGTGAAATAGGAGAGAGAATGAGTGGGGTAAATAGTGAAGATTCCTTTGCCATTTTGGGCAGTCTCAACTAACGTGGGACGGCCCAAAAGGGAAAGAAGTCTCAACTAACGTGGGACGGAGGGAGTAATGTGTTTGCAATGCAATGAATGGATACCTAGGAAGTCATTCCGCGCCATCTGCGCTTGTCCCCTCTCCATTCTTCCCTTTCTTCCCTCGTCCCCGGCGAGTCTTCTTTTGCTCCACGCGAGCCAACTCTGCGTCTCTCAGTCCGAGATTAGAGGTCCTCCCCGTAGAGTCAGACAATCCAGCAGCTCTCAGGGCTTCATTCGCCCGTGCTTCGGCTCGGATCTCCTCCCTGCGAGTCTGTAAAAGAGGACCTCTCTCCGTCAGTCGGTCAACTCTAGTCTCGTAGTAAAACAAAGTGTCCCTCGTAGCATCCTGAGGGTCAGATCAGGCTTCGACACTCCTAAGGCAATAGCTACTACGGCAATCGGGCCCCAGAATCACTCCACGCCTGCTCCCCAAAGCCACTTGGGACTGCCCAACACGCTGCTCATACCAGGCCAAGTACTGAGTAGTCAATACGACACTCTCCCGACGTCTAAGGAGCACCACAGGAGGGAAAGCGGAATACTTCCATACCCTCAGAAAATACAAAAGGGCACCCGGAGCTGCCATACAAAAAGGAGCTACCTCCGCAAAGAGCAAGGTCATCCCACCAACAAAGGCTCCTGCTTCATCCCAAACCGCCCGGAAACAAGCGACGGAATATAGAAAGAGGACCAAGACAACTGAACTCGACAACATAGGACCCTTCCCGAAAGGCCCTCCTAGTCTCAATCCCCGGTGCGGAACCCACCAACGGATTCCGATGCGTACCAAGCCGTGCCATCCATCTCTCCTGTGCGGGGTCGTCCATATCCAACACAAGAGGACGCTGAGCAAATGTCCATGGGCTGAACGACGCCGGAGCCTCACGCATAGCCTGAAGCCTCTCCCGCAACCACAAGGTGAGCAAAGCAGGGCTTCCCCCTCTCATGAACCGATCCCCAGTCGCCAGACGGTCAATACCATGAAGAGTCTCCCCCAGCACCAACGGGACAATATCCTCTCCAGCTCTGTAGTGCCCTACCACATCCAGCAAAGCACCGTCACATACCCCAAGGGAGCTGACCATGAAAAGCGTCGCTATCACGCACAAGGCAAATGCATCCCAAGAGACATCACTCTCGTCATCAATCATAAACCACTTCGGCAGCGCAGAAATGTCAATATGACTCGAATCAAGGATCATGCCCTGCACTTCTCCCAACGAAGTTCGAAGAAAGCATGCAAGCTTCATGCTCACGACAGCACCGCCAATCAAAGGAAGCGAGATGGCCTCCACCTCCGGTCCTCCAATTAAAGCCCAAAAATCCTCGAAGGTGGGCACCATCTCATTGTAGGAGAAGCAATACACATGCCTCCTAACATCCCAGAACTTTACGACAGCCCGCAACAACTCCCAATCAGGAACCAACTCCTTAAGGGACCAAACCGAGCAAAGTCATAACCTTACCTCGAAAGCCCGCCTCTGATGCCTCATACGGTGTCGCATCCACATTTTCAGCCGCTCAAGGAAGTACGCTTGCCGCTCCTGCAAAAGCCTCAGCAAAATTCTTGGAACATACGAAGAATCCATGGCAAAAATGGAGGTTCCTAGAGAAAATGGGGAAGAAAGCTCGAAAATGGCTACAAATGGGGAATGGGGAAATTCCAGACATCCGAAAAGCATTTATCCCTTCCCAAAAGCAAAGGTGATCCGTACGGACCTCTTTGCATCCCAGGCTGGTCTGTACGGAACTTGTTGCAACCTGGCCCTACTTTCCCAGCAAACAGGCCAACAACCACTGTTCCCAGCATGACCTTGCTCCAAACTGCCCAAACACTGGCCAAAGCCATTCCCGACAAGCATACACTACCCACAAACGCACTCCCAGCTCACGTGGCATGCACAAGTAAAAAAAATAGCAACAATTCCTAGGACAATTCCCGGGAATCACAAAATATGGCATTACATCTTAAAATAGAATACTTTGCGGTGCAAATGCAAATGTTTTATTACAGGTACACACAATGTCTGTTGCTAAAAAAAAAGGGGGAGAAGATATGGAAAGAGGGAAAGCAAATGAGCTCTAATCTGACTCCTCATCATCATCACCAACGTCCTCAAGCGAGAAATCGGGCACCCCGGCAAACTCGCCAGCCACACCCTCATCATCAGAATACTGAACCCCCTCCTGGGGTGGGTACTCAAAGTACTCGGAAGGGTCAAACCCGACAAAAGGGTCAAAGAAGGTAGGCTCTGACGAACTCTCCCCCGGTGCCTCCTGCGAAGGCCAGAACTGGTGAAAGACCGGCGGCCTCTGGACTCCCGAAGACGTCCCGGCATCCATGCTATGCCGCCCCCGAGAGGGTCCCTCCTGTTGCGGCTCTGGCTCAACCCTCGGTGGAGGAACATCCACTGAATGCCTCGAAGGCATCGGCTCATATGCCGGCACACGCCTCGAGGACCGGCAAGACAGCTTCCCCGCCATCTTCTTCGTAAAAGATCGCATCGCCACATAACGGCGGGTCAGCATGTCATAGGATCTCCCCGGGACCTGCACAAGCAAACAACCAAAGAAACACTCAGCCAAGGAGATACAGGCATACAAAGGGAGAAAAATACAGAAAAGATGCCAAGATGGAAAAGAGTAAGCACACTCACCTAAGCATATCGTGGTCAACCCAGAGGGCAAATGAGCTCTACTGTGTGACTCCGGCATCGACACCCTCCGCCTCGAGGAATCCCCGCGAACATATGTGAAATCCGGCCTGTGCACCGGAACCTCTCGGGACCCGGCGGGCGCCCTCCTCTCCTCGCCAACACCACGCGGCGTCCTCAATTTCCTCCTCACAAAGGTCCCATACTCCTCTCCAAACAAAACAAACTCATCGGCACTCATGCCGCCAAGATATCTCTCAAACTCCAGCACGTCCATCTCACGGGAATCCATCATCCCAAAAGGCGGGTCCCTCGGAGCCAAGGGGAGCATACCCGGGCCATGCTGCCAGAAGACCCTCTCTCCCAAGTACATGACATCGCAGTCGTGCCCCGCAAAGATCTTCCGCCGCGCCGTCACCACGGTAGCCCCCTCAAACTCGTCAGCCCCGTACCGAGCCCAGGGGTACAGATCAAACTCCGTTGGGCTGTCTCTCCCCAGATGCTCCTGCACATCCTCGTAAGCAATGGTGAGCTTCCTCTTGCTAGTCCTCCTCCTCCTCGCAGGACGGGCCCAGCCCAACATAGCAGGATAGGCCGCTATGGCCTCAGGATCTCGATCCCATGGGAAGCACCGAAAGATCTCATAGAACCACACATGCGACAAAAACAGAAAAGGTTCAGTGCAAAAGAAGGCGGAGAAATGACAGATTGCTAAATCAAAAACAACAATAAACTCATACCTCTAAAGCAAAGTCAAAACAGCCCAAAGAACTAGCCACGCATCGGCTAAACCTGTCCAAAGAGAAATAAAGCTCCGCCAGGCCCGCCTCGCCCCAAGCTATATCACAGACCCTCTCCAAGTCAATCAAACTCTCCAGCAGAGCAAAGGGAGCCATAGTCGCGTGATTCGAGAACAGAGTCTCGGAAAGGGCAAACCACAGAAAAGAGCATGCCAGCTGATCCGCCGTCACCATACCGGTACCACGGCAATAGGCCCCAATACTGGCCGTAATCCTCATCTCCACATCGCTGTACAACATGCCCAGGCCCCTGCGAGGAAGAGGCGCGGGAGCTCCAAGAAATCTCACCAAGACATCCCTCGGCTATCCTATCCCTCCACCGCACTGGCCCTCCTTTGAAGGAAAGCCCGGTGATAGTAGCAAAATCGGTGGGCATCACCGTCACCTCGCCCCAGCTCAGATGGAAGGTGTGGGTGGTATCCCACCAATACTCGGACAAGCATAGGAAGATACTCTTGTTCTTCCTCGTATCAGAAATCCCGGCCAATTTCTCCACGAACACGCCCAAGTCGGAAGCATACACCAATCTCTTAGGGCTCGGCCTGCCCCCCATAGAGATGTCCGACAACTGCTGCCACAGCTCCACTACTGCCTCGAGCGACCCTCGAGACTTCATCTTCTTGGCTTTCCCAGACAAAATCCCCACATCCTGCAGGTAAACACAATAAAGGTACGTCAGTCACAGTACTTAATGCAAAACAAAATATATATATATATATATATATATATATATATATATATATATATATATATATATATATATATATATATATATATATATATATATATATATATATATATATATATATATATATATATATGGGTCCGTCCCAACATTGCACACAATTTTCACATGTAACCCGTCACAAAACACGGCATGCATTGCACATGATTTTCCCCATGTAACCCATCACAAAACACGGTACACACTGTACAAATTTTCTCAACAAAGGGATTAAGCCCTACACGGCACATTTTCAAAAGACCCGTCACAAAACACGGCACATATTGCACATATTTTCCCCACAAAATCCGTCATCAAAAACACGGCACACACTACATTACAGAAAAGTCCGTCCCTACACGGCACATACTTTCAGACAAAACCCGTCACAAAACACGGCACATGTCACATTTTTCACAAAATTTGTCCCTACATGGCAATTTTTCTCACAATGTACATACGGAAATAGCATAAGGTACAAAACACCAAAGCATGCATTTTCAAAGAGAGGCACTTTATTTTTACAAATAAGAGCTAATCTCACATTTTTGCACAAAAATCACATACCCACAATTTTTACATGCTCAATTTCAACAATTCATCACGAATTTCACAAAAATCATGGCAAATAACAAAAGCCCCAAATATGCGAAAAACTGATACCTAGTTCTAGCATTCAAAAATTCAAGCAAGGAATCAAGACGAAATTGATTTCTTACCTCCCCGACGTTCCTAGCTCGCCTAGTGTGCACCTCCGAATTCGGATACAACACATCCGGGTTCTTCGAAGAAGGCATAAAGGAAATGCAATTCCTTTGAAGCTCCATCCTTTGCTCGATCATCTCTTGGCTCCGTTGACGACGTCCTCTCCTTGATCCTTTCGCCATTACAAGCAATTCAAGCTAAGTGTGGAAGATTTTCTAGGAATTTTGGGACAACAATGGAGTTTTCTCCCTCTCTCTCTCTCTGGTGCACGAACTGGAAGAAGAAGAATGAAGGGGTGCCTCGGTTTTGTACCTGGTCAAAATCTGGGAACTGTGAAAATCAGAATCCATACGGACCTCTTTGCAACATGAGGCCAAATTACTCCTTTGCCCTTATAATCTTTGCCCCTGGCTGTCCAAAGGCCTATTTCAGCAGATTCAATGCAGTTTGGTCCTTAACCCAACAAAACCAACACCGGCCATCATCGTAAGCCCGGACTTCACTCACTAAACGACAACTCAACCACCGGCCGTCATCGTAAGCCCGAACCTCGCCCACTAAAAAGTAAAGCAAGCGCGAAAAGGAGCTGTTGGTCCCAAAGGTGGCAACAAGGGTGAAAATACAGCTAGAGGGGGGGGTGAATAGCTGTATTAAATTTTTCGCCCTCTTTTAAAAACTAAACCTCTTGCTTACAAGATCCTCTTGCAGTTGATAATAGACTGCAAGTGAAATTGTAAAATGCACAGCGGAATATTTAGAGTTACAAAGAGGTTTTGATAGAGGAGGTTTGTAAAGCGGTTTTAGCAAAGTAGTTGGTACGTGCGGTTTACAAACAAGTGAGGTTTTGACAATGTTAACTCCAAACACTATTTCACAATAATGGATATCTAAATAAAGATCAAACAAGAGACAAAGATAAATAATTAGTAAGCACAAGAAATATAATTGCGTAAAGTAAGAACACGCTATTTGGAGCGGTTCAATCGATAAACGATCTACGTCCACTACCAAGATGGTTAGTCTTGGATTTCTAAGAGAGATTTTATATTAAGTATTTGAGAGATTACAAAGTACAATAAAATCTTTACTATGAAGAACAAATCCAAAACTATAACCAGTGTATCTCAAGTGTTTAATCTATGTGATTAGAACAAATGAGGCGTGTGTGTGAGAACAAGATCAAGGCTCTTGAAATCTGTGAGATGTAGAGCACAATGATACTTGAAAGTGTTAAGGCTTGATTTCTGGCCGGGGAATATTTCTTGAAGTATGAAGATGAAGATTCAAAGGACTAAGAATTTTCTGGGCGTAGCTTCAACTTCACATGAACACAAAGAATTTCTCAATTTTTCAAGCAATCTTCAAATGGAGAAGATTGGGGTATTTATACCCAAGCATCCAAAATGTAGCCGTTGGACACAAATTTGTTGAAGGACAAGACTTGATGCTTTCTTATTGGTCCACAAAGAACCACTTTTGTCCTTTGGTACAAGAGTTGCGCATAAAGCCGATAATGCTCCACTGCAAGCAATGAGGTTTGGACACTGTCACCTTTTCAAGATCCTTGCATCTTCTCCGACTTTGAATCACGTGACAAGATAAGGTGGTTGACATTGGATATTGCCGATGTGGATCACAAAGTCAAAGAGCGGTTCACTTCAAGTCTCAATCATTGGGGGCGGTTCCGAGTACAAAGTGCGGTTTGACAAGTGCGGTTGGTAACTCCAAATGAGGTTGCAAAGTGCGGTTGATAATGAGCTGCAAGGTGTGGTTCATCATAGGGCGGTTGCATTTGAGTAGTTCAAGAGTAGTTTCAAACAAAGGATTTCACCAAGCAAATGCTAAGGGCGGTTTTGCTAGGGCGGTTCCAAAGAAGCGGTTTGAAACTTCCGAACCGCAACTCTCAATTCCAATGAGTCTCGTGCGCCTTCAAGCCTAATCTATAAAATGGACTTAACTAAAAATTGAAGTCTAAGCTTCATTACATAGGGTCCTAACGTCCTTAAAATAGACAGAGGTTATGGTATCAATCAAATCTAATACAAATATAGGAGGGTTAAAACATGCAAACCCAACAATCTCCCCCTATTTGATTGATGCCATTACCTACTATAACTAAAGCAAACATTGTTCTTGGTAAAAACATGTCCATAAGAATTAACATGGTAATTCATGTCCCAAGTCAATGCACACACTTAGCTTAAGCTATAGATTTCTATACTTTCTAAGAGATAAAAACTTACAATATGGAAAGTAGAGAAATGCATTCAATGCACTTAAGAAATATGAGTTTAAGTTCAAAGTGCGGTTTAAACTGAATGTTTAAACTTCAATTCAAAAAATATGATTTTAAGTTGAGAAATATTTGAATGAGGTTTAAAACCATAAGAGGTTTCATTGTTCTACAAACAAGCAGTTTGATATGAACAAGGTTTTTGGAACCATGATGCAATTTCCATTAATTCCTCAAGAGGTTACAAAACAGGAATGAAAGAAAATTACAGGGTTACAAAAATGTTGGACAAAAGAAAATACAAAGAGAGTGCGGTCCAACAACCAAAGAGTTTCAAAAAAATACAGAGCAATAGCGGTTTAGGGTTGATGCGGTTCTTGACCTTGCTGCTGCTGCTGCGGTTGATTGATCTCAGGGTTCCTGGCAAGATTTGATGCAGAGGTTTCAGACTTCAGGGATTTTCTAATTTTTCTCACCTCTTCGCGGTCCTTCCTTGAGCGGTCACCAATCTCTCTAAAATATTTGCTTGAGAATCAATCTTGAGATTGGCATCGTAGACTCGCCTTGGAGTTATCGACACTTGATCGATAGCTCATCAATTAAGGTGTGAAAGGAGGAGTTCAAAGAATTGTACAAAGTTTGAACCTCCCCGAACCGCCGCGGTCCGGGAAGAGATGGCTTCACTATTTCATCAAGATTCACAAATACTTGGATGGAGGATTTCAGCTCATTGACTGTGGCTTCAAGTTTGGTGGTGAATCCTAACTTGATATTTTCAAGGCGGTCATTGAATTCATCCTTGACTTCATTCAACTTGGCCATCAAAGCATCATCAAGGGAGTTTGTTTTGATCTCCAGCTTCTCTTTGACATTATCAATTTCCAGAAGGATATTTGCTTCAACCGCATTCAAGGCGGTTTGAAGGTCTTGAGTAGAAGGCGGCTGGGAATTGACAGATTTAAGGAATTCAAATTGAAGGGAATCAAAGGCGGTTTTGGAGGAGATTGCAAGCTGAGAAATCATTTCCTTGAGATCAGAATCTCCAAATGATTGAATTTGAACAACACCTTCAGCTAGATCCTTCTTGAAACCTTCAAAGCAGGACTCAGCTGAGGATTTGACAATGTTTGCTAAGTCCTTCTCCCCTTAATGGCATCAAGCCTCTCGAGCAAAACTCTTGAGGGAGTTCTTATGATCAGCCATTTGAAGGGTTTGAGAGGCAATCAAATGAGATTGAGATTCAGCCTAACTTTTTGAAGGGAGCGGTTGGAAGACTCAAGGGAGGCATTTCGCTGCTAACTTGATAATGTGGCCTTGGTTTATGAGTAGTCGAGATTGGATAAGATTAAGGGTAGAAAGGATTTCGGGAGTAGTCAGTGGAGTAGCGGTTGATGATGAAGGAATAAAGGTGAAGGAAGGAGGCAGGTTCGTAATAAGGTAGGAGGAGCGGTTCGAGGCATTTGAGATAATAGTGGCTGGAAAATGCGTGAGGCTAAGGGGATGAGGTTTGAGTTGGGATGGGGCGGGATGGGGGCGGTTGGGATGTGGGGCGGTTGAGATAGGGGCGGTTGGGATAGGGGCGGTTGGGATAGGGGCGGTTGGGATGGGGGCGGTTGGTATGGGTATAGAAGTGGTAGGAGGATTTGAAGTGATTGGGTTGGAATGAGTTGAATGAGATTTTTGTGGGGAATAGATAGGTGATTTGGAAGGGGATTTATGGGTGCGGTTTGATATATGAGGGGATGAATGGTGTGAGGGTGAATTTTGTGGTGAAGGAGTTGGAGTTCTAAGTCTAGAGGTTGAATGGGCCGGGCCTCGCCGATGGCTTGGATGTCCATTCAGAAGGCTTTGGGATTTGAGGTGGCTTGATTTTGAGGGGTTTGAAATTCGTAAGGGGATGATGAATTTGAATTGGTTTGGGAGGAAGATTTATCAAAGTATGAGGAGGTTTCACCGTGTATTTTGATGTTGGATTTGGCAATGGTGTGAAGATAGTGTTTCTTTGGAGGAGTTGTTTTCTTGGCTATTTGTTTGAATCTCCTCTTCTTGGGATTCTCCCCCTGAGCGGTTGCAGTTTTAGGAGGTGGAGAGGGAGAGAGCGGTTTGGGAGAAAGAGATTTGGAAGGAGAAAGGTGTTGGGTAGGAATTGGGGAACAGGTTTGAATAGGTGAGGTTGGAGGAGTTTGAAGCGGTTGGGATTGAGGAGTAGGTCATGCGGTTGGGGTTGCGGTTGTACAGAGGTTGAACTTGAGCTTGCGGTTGAGAGGTAGCAAGCGGTTTAGAAGGTGGTTTCTTTCCCTCGCGCCTTCCTCAATTCTGCCCTTCTTTCCAACTTGTCCAGCTTTGCCTTGTAAAAGGCAGCTTTATCTTCCTCAGTGAGATTGGCAGTAGCAGTCTTCAGAGATTTTGCCTTCTTGATTAAAGGAGCAACTCCAGCATCCTCTTCTTCTTCCTCATCAGTAGGCTCATCTCTCAAATCAAATTTCTCCTGAGGCTTAGCACTTTGACTAGCACCTCGCGGTTTGAGCACGCGGTTGAGGTGGTGCGGTCCTTGGCTTCTTGGCCTCGCGGTTCTAGGACAATGTTTTTCCTTCTAGAGGCCTTCTTGATTGCCTTTCCTAGAGCAAGAATCCGCGGTTGCAGGAGACATCTCAACATAGAACTCCTTGGGGTTGAGAGTATCGCATCATATAGGAATTTATACCGGGTATCTCCAAAAGAGTATCCGAAGTTGTGACAAACCCCGGTTCCAAGGGAGTCACCTTCACCCATTGATACCGATAACTCGTGAGCCGAGAGTCCGAGATCCTCTAAG
This sequence comes from Adenophora triphylla var. japonica, assembly GCA_022495995.1. NCBI lineage: Eukaryota > Viridiplantae > Streptophyta > Magnoliopsida > Asterales > Campanulaceae > Adenophora > Adenophora triphylla. The sequence goes on from JAFEMH010001680.1 coordinate 424,861, forward strand.
TGCCGATAGCTTGTAAACAATGCGGTTAGGAGCCCGCACGGTCTCCACCTTTGATGCTCATTCTTGATCCTAGATTGATATGCATCAATAGAACTAGCCAGCTTCCTTCATCAAAATTTTGGGCCAATTCACTTAATTCCATTGTAAATGGCACAAAGAAGAATCCATCACGAGTAGTGAAGTTGTTGTGGTTGCCGCCTTACCACACAATGCACATTCCTACTAAATAGCCCAAGTGGCTCATAAGCTCACCAAATTCCCTCCTTGCTTTCTTTTTGTAATAACCAGAGAGAGAAGTCGATTGACTCGTTGATAGAGCGGTTGCATCCAACACTTCCCGATCAACCTCTATGGGGCATCCAAACATGAAATCCAAAAGTACTTCTAATATCCAGATGATCAATGGATATATCGAAGCCTTCAACACCGCCAACCAGGCATTTGATCTTGGTGCCATCTCGATAATACTGTCTCCTAGAACAAGCAGAGGAGTAGAACCGATCCACAAAGGAAGGAATGATATAAGATTGGCCTTTGTTGAAGAGAGGGAGGATTCCAGAGGAAGCGAGTCTTCCGATCATTTCTCTACCAAGAGCATCTCCTTGGAGCTCGGCCCTCATTAATCTCATATCCCGGTAGAAAGAACTTAGGATCCTACAAAATGAAACAAAAGGGTTTAGATCCAAACAGGATTCACAATTCACAAGCGGTTTGGGCATCTATGCGGTTGGCAATTGATGCGGTTGAAAATGTTGAGAACTCCAAACCTCAAGTAAATTGTGAACACAACAAAACACTTAGAAAATATGTAAAAGAGTATACTAGTACGTGGCATTGTAATCCAAGTTTATCCCACACTGCAAGCGGTGCTTGGAGAGGAAGGTTATGGTGTCCAAATTCCCCATATACTAAGTAATATCTCAAACAAACTTAGCATGCGGTTTCAAAAAGACAGGCGGTTCATATTTTACATGCGGTTCAAAAGTGAATGCGGTTTGAAGAGAACATGCGGTTGGAATCAAGGAGTTTTCATGAATGCGGTTCCAAACAATCAAGGCATGCGGTTGATTATTCACAATAGTGCATAAAAATTTTATAGAAAAATTTTCTAAGTATAAAAACATGTGTGAAAATCAAATGAACCAAAACATGTGACAATTTTAACATGGCATATGAACAAATGTTGAAGGCATGATGAACACGAAGAACACTAAAAACAGAGATTCAACAAAAGTTCACCAAAATCAACAAATAACATGTCAAAATGATCACATTGAGCAGTAGATTAACAATATAACCTTAAAAATTCATACTTTGCTCAGAATCACCAAGAACAAGCAAGAACACTCAAATGGGTTTTCGAATAAGAAAATTTTAAAATCCAAAATCGTTGTTCAAATCATTGGTTGATCGTAAAATAAATTACATATAAAGAATCTAACAACAATTCCGAGCATAACCCAACCGAAATCATGCAAAATGATCAACTAAATAGACAGTTATGAACAAAAATCTCTTCAAGGGTTTCAAGCTTGAAGGTCCATTAATGGCGGATTCATAGACATTTGTACATAAATGAAGAGAGATGAAGTTAAGAAAGACATACCATATCGTTGAATGGTGCTTTAGGTGCCATTGAAGATTCAAGATTTAAAGATTAAGTTTTTGAAGATTTTTAGAGAGAGAGAGAGAGAGAGAAGATGAAGTTTGGTAGGAAAGGACGGTGCAGAGTGACAGAGTTTGGAAAGTTAAAATTGTAAGAGTTGGTTTTTATTTATAGGAAAGTTTTCAAGTAAAGGACAGCTTGAAGAGACTATTTGATTTTCCCATAAAAGAAATCATTCCTCTCGTTGCACCCTTTCATCTTCTTCTCTATTGCCAATGACTACGACAAGATAGCTTTAAATGCTAATGTTCCCTTTGCATTAAATGCATTTAAATTTTGAAATAACGTGGGAAAACATTTGCAAAAATGTCCTTATGTCAAAATGTGGACTGAAATGAAAGATAAAAGAACTTACCTTGGGTCCACGTGGCAGTGCGGTTGAAAAGATTTTAAACCGCATAAAAATAAAAACTTGATTTTGAAAATACCATATGTTGAAGGCGGTTGAAGATGGAGCGGTCAGAAGCATTATGCGGTTGGTAATACGCGGTTGGAAGTACGCGGTTGACCACATAGGCGGTTGACCACTCAAGCGGTTTGAATAACCGCGGTTCAACAATGGTGCGGTTGATATCAAGATTTTCAACAAGAGATACAGCCTAAACTTAACACACAAGTTAGTCAATAAAAGGAATGGATTTATTTAAGTTCAAGCATACCCATTTCTCCTCTAAGGAAGGAAAATCTCTTGGAGTCAAGAGCCTTGATGAGGATGTCAGCAATCTGATTATCTGTCCCCACATACTCTAAATGGATATTCCTCTTCTCCACATGGTCTTTGAGGAAATGATACTTGATATCAATGTGCTTGGTCTTGGAATGCATGACAGGGTTGTTGGAGACAGAAATTGTTGAAGTGTTGTCACACATGATAGGGCAATTCCCTTCATGGATTCCATAGTCCACCAACTGCTGCTTCATCCAAAGGATTTGACAGCAACAACTACCAAGAAGAATATACTCACTCGTGGTAGACACCGAAACCGAAGCTTGCTTCTTGCCGGCCCAAGCAACTAGTCTATTTCCAAGGAAATGACAAGTACCACTAGTGCTTTTCCTCGTCAATAGTACAAGCCGCATAATCCGCATCCGAATAACCTACAAGGTCGAAGTTCGAATCTTTGGAATACCAAAGTCCAAGGTTAGTGGTTCCGTATAAATAGCGGATTATACGCTTGACCGCAATAAGATGTGCTTCTCTAGGATCCGCTTGGTAGCGAGCACATACACGTACACTCAAACATGATATCGGGCCTACTAGCAGCTAAGTAAAGTAATGAGCCGATCATACCTCGATATAAAGTCTGATCAACTTTCTTACCTTTGAGATCCTTATCTAGCTTATTGCCGGTGGCCATTGGAGTATCATATGCTTTAGCATTTTCTAATCCAAACTTCTTTATCAACTCCTTGGTGTATTTGGCTTGACTGAGGAAAATACCTTCTTCGCATTGCTTGATTTGAAGCCCGAGGAAGAATGTTAATTCTCCCATCATGCTCATCTCAAACTTGCTTTTCATTAGCTTTTCGAAACGCTTACAAAGTAACTCATTAGTAGAACCAAAAATAATATCATCAACATAAATTTGAACAAGTAAAGTATGCTCATTATATTTGGCAATAAAAAGAGTTGTATCAATTTTACCGCGTTTAAATCCTTTTTCTAGTAAAAATTTAGAAAGAGTCTCATACCATGCCCTCTGAGCTTGCTTAAGTCCATACAAAGCTTTCTGGAGTTTGTAGACATGATTGGGAAATTTGGAGTCTTCAAATCCAGGTGGTTGGGCAACATACACGGTCTCTTGCAGTTCGCCGTTGAGGAATGCACTCTTAACATCCATTTGATATAACTTGAAATGCTTGAAAGAGGCGTAGGCTAAGAAGATTCTGATAGCTTCCAATCTTGCAACAGGAGCAAAGGTTTCATCATAATCAATTCCTTCTTCTTGCCTATATCCTTGTGCAACCAACCTTGCTTTATTCCTAGTGATGCTTCCATTCTCATCCATCTTGTTCCTAAATACCCACTTAGTTCCTATCACTCCTTGATCTTGAGGTCTAGGCACCAAAGTCCAGACCTTGCATCTTTCAAACCTGGTTGAGTTCTTCTTGCATAGCAACGACCCAACTGGAATCTTGGAGTGCTTCATCAATCTTCTTGGGTTCAACTTGAGATAAAAGAGATGTATGCTCGTCATAATTTGATCTCCTTGTTTGAACACCGGAAAACAGATCACCAATCACATTTGTGAGGGGGTGATCACGACTTCACGAACCTCCGGGGTAAGTCTCGGTTGGATCGAGGTTTGTCAAGATCTTCAATTGGAACATCGTTAGATCCTTCAAATAAGTCATGAAAGGTAAGTTGACGAAGAGGTTCTATAAGCCGGATAGGGAATTCTCAACTTCATCTTCCTTGCAGCTGCATCCGGAGAGGGTTCTTCAGTGCGGTTTCAAAATTGCGGTTTTGGGAATTTCGCTGAGGGTGCCGGATTTTGCGGTTGAGGTTCAAAGTGCGGTTTGAGGTTCACCCGGTTCATTATGCTCAACAAAATCATCAAGAACATTTGGAGCCAAATTTGGCTCAAGGAGAGAATGCTCATCGAAAGTAACATGGACAGACTCTACTATTTTTAAACTAGTTTTATTGAAAACACGAAAAGCTTTAGAATGTTTAGCATACCCAACAAAAATACCTTCGTCGGCCTCGCTCCGAATTTACCTCTATTTTCTCTTCCGTTGTAGAGGACAAAACATTTGCAGCCAAAGATCTTGAAGAATGCAATGTTGGGGGTTCTTCCTCGCCAAAGCTCATAGGGAGTCTTGATATAGGTTTTGTTGATGAGAGAGCGGTTCTGAGTGAAGCATGCGGTATTGATTGCTTCAAATTTCAAAAATACCGAGGTAGCTTCGCTTCGTATATCATAGTCTTTCCAAATTTCAATCAACGTCCTATTCTTCCTTTCTACAACCCCATTTTGTTGTGGAACACCACGGTTGAGAAATTGTGATCAATCCCATGGTCATCACAATACCGAGCAACACCGTTGTTCTTAAATTCTGTTCCATTATCTGATCGAACACTAACGATGTCATCTTCTTTTTGAGTTTGGAGCCGTCTAAAAAGTGCGGTGAGAATCTCATAACAATCATCTTTGGAAATCATCATCTCAACCCACGTATATCTTGAATAATCATCCACCACCACTAAGGTATATCTATTTCCTCCAATGCCGGCAAAGGGTCACGGGTCCAAACAAATCTATGTGAAGCAAGCTTGTAAGCATCTTGAAGTTGAAGGAGCGGTCTTGCCGGTGAAAGACGACGCGGATCGCTTACCAAGTTGACATGCACCGCATTTCTCCGGATGATGGTCAGCCACTTTGGGTAAACCACGAACGAGGTTTTCCCTACCAATCTTTGCAAGATACTTGAAGTTCAAGTGGCTCAACCTCTTGTGCCATAGCCAACTATTTTCGCTCACATTCTTAGCTACAAAACAGAGATTAGTAATACTACATGCAGTAATTTAGATCAATAATGTAAATATTACTCTTACGAATCCCCGTGAGTAGGGTGACGCCGGAAATGCTATCTTTGATAAAGCAATTTGATGACGTGAAGTTGCAAAGCATTCCTTTGTCGCAAAATTGAGAAATTGAAAGGAGGTTGTGCTTGAGTCCATCGACAAGAGAAACCTTCTCAATAGTTAGATTTCCTCTCCTTATAACACCATATCCAATGGTTTTGCCTTTGTTGTTGTCACCAAAGGTTACAGATGGACCACTTGCTTCAACGACATCTTCAAGTAATGATCTATCTCCAAATATATGTCTTGAGCAAACCACCGTCAAGATACCATTCATTATCCTTGGAGTGACCAAACCATGAAGCGTAGGACCCGAAATGTAAACATTAAGAACGAGGTCCCCCTTTATTCCTTGGGTCCTGGTTAGCAACCCTTACGACCCACACCTCGTTGATGTAGGAGGTTTGCTCTTCCCCGGCATTGGATGTGAACCGCAAAAGGCATTCTCAGCCTTGTGACCTAAAACCATCACACACGTAACATTTGTAATAGCTACAAGCTTCATGAGGTTTTACTAACTCCTTACTCTTCTTAGGAGTTGCATGCGGTTTTGGACAAGGAAGCGGTTTGGGAGGAGCAGCTCCAGCCTAACATTCCACTGATACGAAGGGAACAGCTTTGGTTTGACCACGTATTTTCTGGGAACGCTATTCCCGCTTTGAAGGCAGGAGGAGCGGTCGAAGAAGAAGCGCGGTCAGACCCGGAGTTAGCGTAACCGCCTTTTCCACCGTAAGCGGTTGGAGCAGGATTCTACCAATTCCATAAGCCATTTCCTCTTCAGATGCTTCCACGTAATTCTTAGGTTTTAACACGTAATTCTTCCCATATTGCTTTCCTTTAGGGTAGACATAATTTACTTGTCTTCCTTTACCCTTTCCTTTAGCATGCTTCCCTTGGGAATTTCTTTAGTTAGTTCCAAAATTCCTCATCCTTTTCACTCGAGGATGCACACTTCTCCTCTTCCTCAGTATCCAAACCCTAGACCATCCTTAGTTCCAGGAGGAACTTGGAAGTCCAAGATTTTATCCTTGGTGGATTGAGACTTGAGCCACGAATCAATAATCTTTGACGATCGTCGATTTGGGTTACCAAGTCATCATTCCCGAAGTTGAAGTGCAAAGCAACCTTAGTTTCAAGGATGCGGTTTTGATCAAGCAAGAGGAGTCATCTGCTTGATTTGGTCCTTAAGATTAGAGATTTCAGACCTCATCACGCTTTCTCCGTCTTGCATGCATTAAGTTCATCATGAGCTAAGCTTAAGGCTTTCTTAAGATTTGAGAATTGATGGATCACCATTTCAGCTTTCCTTGAACATCTTTTCATGTTCCATGGGAGAAACCTCTTCCACCACCTTTTTCAAAATTTTCTTTGGAATAGCTTTTGAAGGTGGAGCAGCTTTAGATGAGAAAATGGGACGTGAATACGAACAATTTCCTATCTTAACGCTAGAGTAAGTTTAATATCATCATCCAATTTATAATTTGGAAGTTTTGCAAAACCTCCTTTTCCTCCATATCATGCAACTCAAATGATTCGTAATCCGAGTCATCGAAGCTTCGCAACTAAGCAGCAGGTTAACCTCTTCGGTTTCACCGTCACTTCCATCCTCGTAACTGCTTCAATCCAAGTTGCTAATTCCTTGGAATTCTCTTCCTCCTCAAAGAACCATTCCCTTTCGATGAGAAAATTTCGAAGGAAAAGTTTTCTTTTTCATATATTCATATTTAGGCCGTGGACACTCGTATGCAAAGTGGCCGTGTTTCCTACAGCTTGTAGCATACCAAGTCACTCTTCTTCTTTGTATCTCGTAGCCCTAGAAAATGTTGCAGAGGTTTGCCTTTTGAAAATGATTTTGTGAAAGGTTTTGAGGATTTTCTAAATTTTTGAAATCTTTTCACAAACATGGCAAAATCATCATCATCCATCTCGATGAGTGATGAGGTTGATATGGAAGGATCAAAGGGTTTGATTGGATGTGGATGGTTTCTCTTCATGTTCCACTACGTACATAGAAAGCGATTTGGTTTTTCCTTCTATCTCTTCAATATGATTTAGTTTAAGTTCATAGACTCTAAGATTGGCATACAAGTTACTTAATGACCAAGTACCCAATACTTTGGAGTCTTCTAGAGAGGTAGCCTTATTTACCCATCTAGAACCTAAAGCGTATAGGAAAGTCATATTGATTTCCTTATCGGTTAAAGTTTTACCAAGAGATCTACAAGCATTAACTACCTCAACATAGCGATCGTAGGTTCGACGCAAGGTTTCGCTGGGTTTTATGTCAAGTTGTTGTAGGATCTTTCAACAAGGTATAATTTGTTTTCCTTGCACTCATCATCACCTTCGAGGTAGCTCTCTATGGCATCCCACATCTGCTTTGCGGTTTTGAGGTACATCACTTTCTCGTAGAGTTGATACGGGAGGGTTCCGTAAATGATTGAACCTCGCCTTGCCGGTCCAAGGCAACTATTCTTTTCTCTTCATCCGACCACTCATCTTTTGGCTTTTGACCTCCGGAGTTTCAAAGATTGGTGGTTGCATCGTTGTTAGCCTTCATTGGAATTAGAGGGCCATTGATCACGCATTCCACCAAAGATCTCATCTACGGTTTCCAAATGAATAAGCATTCGGCACTTCCAGATGTCAAAGTGGTCTTCGTCCAACATTGGAATGTGTGAATAGTTAATGTAGTCATTGTCTTTGAGGTTGCCATATCGAATCGGCACACAAGCCGTTAAGCTTGAAAACAAGGTTTTAAAATGTGTTAGCTTCCGATACCACTTGTTGGTCCCAAAGGTGGCAACAAGGGTGAAAATACAACAGAGGGGGTGAATAGTCCGTATAAATTTTTCGCCCTCTTTTAAAAACTAAACCTCTTGCTTACAAGATCCTCTTGCAGCTGATAATAGACTCGCAAGTGAAATTGTAAAATGCACAATGAATATTTAGAGTTACAAAGAGGTTTTGATAGAGGAGGCTTTGTAAAGCGGTTTTAGCAAAGTAGTTGGTATGTGCGGTTTACAAACAAGTGAGGTGTTGACAACGTTAACTCCAAACACTATTTCACAATAATGGATATCTAAATAAAGATCAAACAGAGACAAAGATAAATAATTAGTAAGCACAAGAAATATAATTGCGTAAAGTAAGAACACGCTATTTGGAGTGGTTCAATCGATAAACGATCTACGTCCACTACCAAGATGGTTAGTCTTGGATTTCTAAGAGAGATTTTATATTAAGTATTTGAGAGATTACAAAGTACAATAAAATCTTTACTATGAAGAACAAATCCAAAACTATAACCAGATCTCAAGTGTTTAATCTACGTGATTAGAACAAATGAGGCGCTGTGTGCGAGAACAAGATCAAGGCTCTTTAAATCTCATGGAGATGTAGAGCACAATGATACTTGAAAGTGTTAAGGCTTGATTTCTGGCCGGGAATATTTCTTGAAGTATGAAGATGAAGATTCAAAGGACTAAGAATTTTCTCAAGCGTAGCTTCAACTTCACATGAACACAAAGAATTTCTCAATTTTTCAAGCAATCTTCAAATGGAGAAGATTGGGGGTATTTATACCCAAGCATCCAAAATGTAGCCGCTGGACACAAATGCTGAAGGACAAGATTTGATGCTTTCTTATTGGTCCACAAAGAACCACTTTTGTCCTTTGGTACAAGAGTTGCGCATAAAGCCGATAATGCTCCAAATGCAAAGCAATGAGGTTTCGACACTGTCACCTTTTCAAGATCCTCGCATCTTCTCTCGACTTTGAATCACGTGACAAGATAAGGTGGTTGACATTGGATATTGCCGATGTGGATCACAAAGTCAAAGAGCGGTTCACTTCTAAGTCTCAATCATTGGGGGCGGTTCGAGTACAGCGGTTTGACAAGTGCGGCTGGTAACTCCAGCGAGGTTGCAAAGTGCGGCTGATAATGAGCCGCAAGGTGCGGTTCATCATAGGGCGGCTGCATTTCCGAGTAGTTCAAGAGTAGTTTCAAACAAAGGATTTCACCAAGCAAATGCTAAGTGGCGGTTTTGCTAGGGCGGTTCCAAAGAAGCTGGTTTGAAACTTCCGAACCGCAACTCTCAATTCCAATGAGTCTGTGCGCCTTCAAGCCTAATCTATAAAATGGACTTAACTAAAAATTGAAGTCTAAGCTTCATTACATAGGGTCCTAACGTCCTTAAAATAGACAGGAGGTTATGGTATCAATCAAATCTAATACAAATATAGGAGGGTTAAAACATGCAAACCCAACAGGAGCCACCACCTCCAAGCACAATTTTCAAGACACAAAACGCCTCCAAAACGCCAGACGGTGAATCAACCACCGACCATCAAAGCTGATCAAGTCACCTTCTCGCCGAAAAAGCCCCTACAAGGCCACATATCCTCAAAGCCAGATGAACATCGGAAATCCGTAAGTCCAACCTTTTCCCAATGTGACAAAACGCGAGCACAAGGCAGCCACGCTCCGCAAACCGGTGCAAGAAGACGAATCAAGTCCTCATACATGACACAACCGCAGTCAGAAGACGAATCAAGTCCTCATACATGACACAACCACAGTCAGAAGATGAATCAAGTCCTCATACATGAAACGAACGCAGACAGAAGATGAATCAAGTCCTCATACCTCTAGCCCGGAAGGCTTTAAACCACTCGGTTTGGAAGATCGCATAAACCTCCCAAATCACTACCTCCAGCCCGGAAGGCTTTAAACCACCCGATTCGGAAAATCGTAAAATTTCCATCTCAGGATGCCACCACGTCCTTACAGTAGACCTCGGCGGTCACACCATAAACCATCTTCTCGTAAGATTACCCATCTTATAGTAAGATTTCACACCCAGGATGCCACCACGTCCTTACCACTGACCTATGCGGTCACCCCAGGACGCCACCACGCCCTACCACATCGACCTATGCGCTGGCTACCCCAGACGCCACCATGTTCTACCATCGACTCACCGGCGCACCCCAAGATGCCACCACGCCCTACCACTCCAGACGCGTTCACCCCAGGATGCCACCACGCCCTCACCGTCACTCACACGATCATCCGGGCCACCCTGCGATGCCACCACGCCCTTATCATCGACCTATGCGGTCACCCTGTGATCCACCACATCCCTCACGACTCCTGGTCACATGACACCCCAGGGCACCACCACGCCCTATACACTCACAATTTCACGACCTCTCGAACCACGATCGTGCTTGATTCCCGCTAGGGATACGTAGGAATCCTATCACAGTGGTCCAGCCCATCGACCTATACTCCACCCCGAGATGCCACCACGTCCTTACCATCGACTCTATGCGGCCACCCAGATGCCACCACTGCCACTCACAACCGACCCACGCGGTCACTCACAGGATACCATCACATCCTCACACGGAGTTTCGCCAAAAGGACATCTCACGTCCTCATGCACAACAACACTCACCCCACACACGAACTACGATCGCTTGATTCCCGCTAGGGATACGTAGGGAATCCTATCACAAAGTGGTCCAGCCAATTGACCTAAATGATCAACACAATAGAACACCGCCATGTCCTCACACACCGACCTACACCTGGCCACTTCCTCTCCCAAAGACGCGATCCAGACATTAGGACCCTTATCTTATCGACCACCCCACTTCCT